>JAVLVB010000875.1:17644-37321 GCA_032876305.1 Orestias chungarensis | reverse complement strand
TTGTACTGAGCCTGGTTCTGCTGGAGGTTTCTTCCTGTTAAAGGGGAGTTTTTCCTCTCCACTGTCGCTACATGCATGCTCAGTATGAGGGATTGCTGTAAAGTCAACGACAACACAAGCCATTGTTTCTGTCTGCTGATTCCAGAGGAGTGAATGCTGCAAGGCAATGACTCCATGAATGTGCTGGGGTTCCTTAGATAGGAAACCTTTTCAAATTGATTTGTGGTGATGTATCTTTGATTTTAATAGATTTTCTTGTAAAGTGCCATGAGAAGACATCTGTTGTAAAGTGGTGCTATATAAATAAACCGATTCTTGATTCTTGATATATACTTAGTCCAGGACATCTCTGCTCTGTGGTTGCTCTGTTCACTGCCAATGATCCCATATGTTAAAACATACATGAGCACTAAACACTTTTAATTTGAAGGACCTCAAACCTCTGATTAACCTTCAATCTGTAAGATATTCACAGCACTTCACCTTCTCAGACTTATTAAATGAATCACCTGACTCAAAATATATATATATATATATATATATATATATATATATATTACTAATTTATAAAAAATGTGAAGAAGAAATCCTATTTAAGTATCGCTGCTGTTCTACTAAACCGGAGTGTTAGCTGCAGACGAAAAGCGTGAATCTCACCATTGCAGGCACATTTAATCTTGTTTGATCTCAACAATGCAAACCCAGTGCAAGATTAAAAAACAAAAAAAAACACCTAGATTTTATCCAAAAACTTGTTTAATTGGGGCGCTGGTGGCGTAGGGGAAAGCGTGACCCACATTTGGAGGCCTTGAGTCCTCAACGCGGCTGTCGCAGGCTCGATTCCCGGAGCTGACGATATTTGCCGCATGTCTTCCCCCCTCTCCTTCCCGCTTTCCTGTCCGACTGCCTTCGAATAAGGGACACTAGATCCCACAAAAAGAAAAAAAAAACTTTAATTATTTTCGGCGCATTGATGCATCACTTCCTTCCCATTCCTCAGCCGGCTGGTGTTTTGCAGCGAGAGGCCCTATTTACACAAAACAACAACGAATCTGCAGCACTCAGAAATGAAACAGTCAGTAAGTCTGCAAGTGTTTCAAACATGCTGCTCAGCTATAAAGGCTTAAGGTCTGCTGTTCCAGTGAAGCGCTTGTTGGGAATTTCAAACGTGGATCCGATTCCTGCTTCTCTGGATGTGTTGCCACACTGCTGTGAGTCACCCACAGTCTTGGCTCAGTGATGAAAAACCGAAAACCAGAAAAACTGTCAGCGCGCGAGGGTGAAAGCAACTGAATACGCGTGTGTGTGTGTGTGTGTGTGTGTTAATCTGGCTGCGCTCTGGCATTGACGGCCATTAGGAAATGCTGTTTGTCCTCTTTAATGCAGATTACCATCACTGTCTTCTTAATTTTTTTTTTTTTCTACGTTTAAAATCAAACAAAACTAAAAATCAACAGTTAGGACATTGGACTAAAAAGAACCGGCTTGCAATATAAATAAAGTGGTTTAACTTCACCAGTTTCTTATGTGCTTTGAAAGAACTGAGATTTTATATTTTCGGTTAAATGCTTCTCTCATGCTATGCATGTCTGCAGCATTTCTTTAAAGGACCTGTACTCGTTAGGACTTTGCTGTTTACTGTTTGCTGCGGATGTTAAGTTTGTGGAAACTGACTCTATCTACTGTGTTTGTCCCTTTTAAAATGTGTTGAAACTCCCATATCTTGTAGTTTCATGGCCAGTGAAGCAGACTGTGCCCATTCATGTTGTCCAATAAATCATAGCCACTAACTACAGGATTTTCCTGCCAAAAACAGATCCGATGTTTGTTTTTTCACAGCAGCAGTGGGTGTGGCGTCTCCAAACTTCTAACATCAAACAGTCCGTGAGTAAAAAGGAAAGCTGAAGAGAAAATGGCTTTAACTCACATCGTCTGTGATTTACACTAGTCACTTAAGGTTTACTTCAGTGACCAGTGTCAATCTGCAAGGCTTTTTGAGTTCACGTGTTATTTTTTATTGTCCGTTCGTTTCTTATAAGTAAAAATGGAGCCAAGCTAGTTTGAGGCCAAATCCAAAAACGAACAACCCCTAAAGGAAAACACCAACTTCCTGTTTGGCATTCTTTGTTTGTGAGACTTCCACAGTTATCACTGCGCTGTTTTGTCTAATTACAGAAAATTGTTTTCTGTGGTTTTAGTCTCAGTTTTAGGTTGCAGGGTCTCTTAACGGGATAAAGCTTAAATACACTTAATTTAGGATAAATCCTCATGTTATTCATTTGCTCTTGGATTTTTTTTCATGTTAAATAAACTCTTCACATTCTCAAAATGTCTGTATGTTTTGCATTAGATGCCAGTTTTCTCCTTGGACACAATAAGAAGGCAGCAGTTGTAAAGAAGAGAAGGTCTAATTTCCATAACTGGAGCAGAATATTTAAAGAACTTTTATACACAATCTAAAGTGAGACCTTAAATGGCTTCAACTCATCTGAGAAGTGAAATAAAACCGTGTCTAGGCATCTTTAACCATGTTTCCTCAAGTGCATTGGTAAGGACAGACACTGATGTTGGATACGTCCGTGTTCTATCATGTTGAGGTCATACCTCTTGCATAGGCCAGTCAGGTATTTCCTCCACATTCTCAGGATCAGGGTCAGGTTGAACCTACTGTCCTTCTCTAGGGTCCAGTGGAAATGAGTGAAAACCCAAAAGCTACGAATCAAACCTTCAAATCTTTACTTCCCGTTTACGTTTATACGGTTACATTTTAGAAAACTGGAGTACTACAATATATTTGCCTATTTTGGTGTTTTTTATTTGTTATATGTCAGAACAGAAAGGGAATATTATTTTGGTGATGTGAAATAAAATGGGGATTGAACCATAAATCAGTAAAAACTCGGTTATCAGTCCTATTAAGATGGGATTTTATGGCTCACTCTCATCTGAGTTTGTAGAGTTTTATGTTCTGCTTGTTCTGGTTGAAGTGCAAAAACAAATAAAAACAAAAGTCAAAAGACTTAATGCTTGACAAAAGTTGTTTTTCTCATTAAACATTATTAAACAGTCTTTTGAGGAGCTTGTTCTGCTTATGTTTCTTTCAGAGACGTCTTACCTCTTTCCTGAGGTAAGAAAACGCTAGCAGGGCCGGCCCAAGCCTCCATGGGGCCCTAAGAAAAATTCGATTTTGGGGCCCTTTATTTCAGTGAATATCGCTTGTTGATCATTCAGACCCCTACAATTTAAAGCAGCTGTAGCAGCGTTGTTTATCATCTACTGTAGAAATTATGCTGTTTCTCCAAATGTAAAAATAATCAGAAACATAAGTGATGAAAATTGTAATCTGAATAATATCAATTAATGAATGATGAATCATGTCCAGGTTGCCACATGTGGGTTTTTATTGTTAAAGGGAAACACATCTGGGTAAAAGAGGGGCCTGAGTTTTACTTACAGAACGTTCCAACATTTAGGTTTAAAATAAAAGAGCAACAAAAACGCACAAGTAAAAAAATCAATTGTGTAAAAGCAAAAACAATAAAAACACCACTATTGCTCACTTTTGAATTCCAGTAACCTGATCCTTCCCCAGTTTTCCACCCACTCCTTAAACCCAAAATCACTTAAAATTATCATTTATTATGCATGGAAATAATAAAAAATACGGCGCTTAGTTCACTTGTGCCTTGGGCCGGCTCTGAAAATTAGCCGTCAACCTTCCTTTGACTCTATTCCAGCCCCACCCAGTTACCAATGGCTACTATTTTCTTCTGTTTTCAAAGGTAATATTGTCCCCAATATGTCTATTAATAAAAAACTATTTAATGATAAGTATTACGATCAACTACAGTATAGATTAAGTAAAAAAAAGTTAATTAAGCTTAGAAAAAATGAACTAGTTAAACGTCAGGTTAGGTTTTACTGTTGCGGCTCAGGGAGAGGAGCAGAACTTTGGGCTATGGCGGGTTCAAGCCCACTTTTTGTGCAGAGAAATAGTTCTGGTGTGAATGTCAAGTCAAGCACGAATAGTGAACATGGCTTTGAGTTGTAAGTAGAAGCAGAAGAAATGAAATGAAAACAGGCAGTAAGGAAAGTAAAATAGATCTCACAGCCAGTGGAATCCTCTCAGCCAAAGATGTTAGTTCATCTGCCATATTTAGGCTGAGCTGAGGTGTTTATGGAGACATTTGTGATGATGGTGGGTCACTACTGGTGCACAGTGTCACACGAGTGATTCTCCTGAAAACACCAAAGCGAAAGAGGCCAGCGAGGGGGAACAGCGCAGCGGGCTGCACGCCTTTTCGTCTTTCTCCAACTTTTCCGTCAACGTTCCTTCATGGAGGAACGAGGCCGGCATGTTTTGTTTACGGTCCAGATGGTTGTGTGTGGCGCTTCTTGGTTACAGCCCACTGCACTCGGGTGATATCTGTCAGCCTGACAATATTCATGTAGTTGTAATCCAAAAAAGACAGAAAGAAATGTTGTATATCTGCTGTCTTCTAAAAACCCAATAAGGATAATTGGAAACAGAAAAAAACAAGGAAGGAATGTTTCTTTCACTCGCCAGTTTTCAGAGGAGGAGCCATTCTCTTCTGTAAAACCCCTTTAAAACTGTAAAAACATAACTGTAGCAATGATTAGCCGTTAAGATCCAGAGCCAGGACTGTTATCGTCCTGATGACAGACGTCCTCAGCTGCATTCTTGCATGAATTAGCTTCTTGTTCTGCCAACAATCTAAAGCTCACAGCAAGTTTTGCTTTCAGTCGCCGCTCCCGTTCGTCCACAAGCATGAGGTACAAAGTCTGCGCTGCAGACGACGTCGTCGCGTTTATGCATTTGGAAACGTTTTAGGTTGGGATGGGAGCGGAGGTGGTGTGGTGTGTGAACCCAGGTTGTTACGGCTGTACGCTGTTTCTGCTCAGCTGAGTAAAATCTCAGAAAGCGTTTTACAGTTGTTATACTTGTTAAAACGCTCTTTAAAGCTTTATGGTGATTTGCAGCTTATTCATTTGATCCAAAACGGGCCCAGTGGGTTTTTCCAGAGAGACGCTTTCTACACCTTTTTAAGGAGAACTTTTTATTGTTATTAGACTCTTTAATTAAGTTGCAGAGAATATTAAATCTTTTTGAGATGGAAAAGCTTTTTTTTTTTTTTTTTTTTTCCAACGCATGTATTTATTAAAATACTAATAAAGACGGTTAGCACTTTCAAATGAAGAGTTACCCATAGACTAAAACTTTACAATGCCAAGAAAATTGAAAGAAATTGAGCCAAAGATAATTTTTTTTAGTGAGACAAACCTTTTATTTATGTATATATTTATTTTTGTCATGTTATTTATAAATAAGGAAAATACAATAATTAGTGTATCAGAAATTCGAATGAATAAAAAAAGAAATAGTATTTTAAACATGCATGTCGGGCTTCTTAAAAGTCTGTTGATTGGCTGTAATGGAAGTCTGGCTAATACTGATAGCTGCATTCAGGTCAGGGTCATGACCTAAAAGAAATGAAGGCTTAAACCTTTTACTTTATATCTAATGGATCTTTGCTGTTCTGTATTTTTTATGACGTACCTGTTGTATTATTTGAACAAAAATCCTCCCAAGGTGGAGAATAAAAACAGCAAAAGTCTTGCTTAGGTCTAATTAGACAGATTTCAAATACATCTAAATGAACTCATTGATTATCTGTGTTCTGGTGCACTCAGGGCAGATTATATTACACGTACATGTCAGTTAAACTTTGTTTATAGTGCGATGAATATTTAAATAGACAGAATTTACACGGCGTTTTTCTATTCGTGCTGTCCACTCAAAGGGCTTTTACCCCAAACAGGGTCACAAACGTGCACACGTTCATGCATGGTACAAAAACCTGAGGTCAAGTGCACATCAACGTTTGGTAGGAGGAGCCAGAGGTTGATGCCTGGTTAATATGACGTAATCCACAATCTTAAGTAATGACGCGGTGACAGGCGCCACTGCCGTCAAACAGGAAGTAACCTGCGGCGGAGATAGGCCCGGAGTCTGACAGTTCTCATAATTCACTTCATGAGAGTCTTTGATTCCTGCTGTTTATTTCATTTCTTAGAATCTTTGATTCCTGCTGTTTATTTCATTTCTTAAGACCGAGTCGTGTTGGAGAGTTTGCTCGTTACGTTTCACCTGCACCAAAGCAAACAGAAAGAACTGTAGCGTTGGACTCTGAGGCCGACGGTTGCCAGCAGTTTTCCTGTTGGCAGCGGCTGCTGGCTGTTTGGCTGCAGCATGACGTTTTATTAGGAAGCCGACTGAGCAAACCAAGAGGGCGATTGGCCTCGTGCGAGTGTCGGCACGTCGTGGCTCTGATTCACTGTGGACTTTTCTGTTGAGCAGTTTTCCTGCAGGGGGATTTCATCATCACACGTCTTTCTTCTAAAACGCCCCCTGGATGTTCTTACTTGAACGTGAGAAGAATGTTGTGTCAACAGTGACGTCTGTTTTAGATTTCTGTGTGCAGATAGTCGCTGAGAGTAAAATAAAACCACAGAGAATCAGGAACAGACGTTTTACCAGTAGCTGATAACAGAGGTGCCTGCGTACAATGATTCAGATGCACAATGATTCAAATCGTTCTCGGCTGCTAATGGACGTTTTCATGTGCACTAACGCATAACGGATTACCCTTGTAGTACATCTCAATACTGTAAAGTACAACTGCAGTAAGAAAAGTAATGAAAGAAGATGTTTTCTTTACCCTGGCAGTTTCTGGACCATCTGTGCAGCTATTATATCTCTAAGTAATGATTAGATAAATTATCAATAAAACTTGAACTACTTTCTGTTCTCATACCCCAAAAAGTAACGGCTCAGTGCTTCTTTGTTTGGTGCACCTGCTTTGATTTGAGGTGCGTTTAACATCGACGTTCAACATGTCCTCTGTCCTGAAGCTGAAGATTTGTAAAAATGAGAAAAACAAACAGGTTTGTCAGTTTGTTGTTTCAACAGTGACGGTTATGTCAGGCTGGTTTCTGCACAGCTCACCACCATCAGTGGGTCCAGATTTAAAATGTACCAAGGAATCAAGGAATTTTATTTGTCATCACATCACATCTGGTACATGAGGTGGGACGAAATTCTAATCCCCCGGTCCAGTTTACACCCTGATAGGAATTTTAAATACTTTAATAAATAATAATACCTCTGCGAGAATAGGATTGAACACAGAATCTACAATATGGGACTTCGGACATAGCAGCAATGAAAATTCGGAGTGCAAATAGTATAATAAAATATAAAGAACTATACGAGAATAGGATTTAACTACACAGAATCTACAATATGGGACTTCGGACATAGCAGCAATGAAAGTCCCATATTGTAGATTCTGTGTCCATATTCTGTGTCCATTTTGTTTAAGTGCTCACACCTCTGGTGTGAGCACTTAAACAAAAAGCAAACGGACATGTGCACAGTTGTGGTGTTAGTTTTCACACACAGTCCTTTCTGAACCGTTCACCAGACGACGTCTCAGCAGACGGCAGCACTGAGTATCCTGAAAGGAGTTCCTCCATGGAGGTCCGTCTGCAGGCACAGGAGGATGAAATCACGCTGCTGAAATCGTCGTTGGCTGACGCCCTGCGGAGGATCCGCATGCACGATCAGCTGCTGCCGCTGCTGAGGCAGCAGCTGATAGCAGGTCAGTGTTTTAGAGCTGAGTCGCCGCCCCGGCCTGGATCACATGTACGCTCACGTGCACGCAGGAGAGGTGAATACCTTTGCAAATATGGAACATTGCTTTTGATTCCCCTCAGTGAACCCCAGCGCAGCGCGGGTGCTCAACCAGGTGTGCCACTCTGACGGCTGCACCGGCGGCAGAAAACTCTCAACCAGCTCAGCCAACGATGGGATTTACCACGCTTCCACCGCAGCTAGGTGACTCACATCCCCAGCCACCTTCATCTCTCATGTTCAGACGCTGCAAGTTATATAGAAATATTCATAAAAATGTGACGTGTAAGTGTTGCCTGTTTTATTATCCGGATCAGTCAAAAGAAAGTCTTTACAGGCTTATTTAGATGGAGATAAGAGATACTCTCATAATGTAGATTGAACTTTAGGATGATAGCGTGTCAAACATTGCTAAGTGTAAATGTTACAGTGAGCTGCCGCGGGGGTTTTTATTTTCAAAGCTGCATTACTACATGAGGCAGAATTTACAATATTTGCAGGTTTACATAAGAAAAGTGATTTACAACTAGAGATTAGGTTTCCTGAGGCACCAACAGGGAACTGTTAGTGGAAAACTGCAAGTCTGATCCAAGCATCTAAGACAGGGGCTTCAAACTCACTCCACTGGGGCCCAAATCCAAAACACACTTCAGGTTGAGGGCCAAACAGGATAAACCTTTATTCCACTCACTAAAACTTTAAAACATTAATATGGATTTTAATGCTGAATTAAATCAATTTAAACCTTAAATAACTGATAATATTTTGTTCTCCATTAAAAATATATCTAACGAAAAAAAGTAAACGTTAAAAGAACAAACATTCAAACTAAAATTTTGCTCTCAATAAAATTGAACCTGTCAAAATTATACCTATTTAAAATATGAACATGCTGCACAACAAAACCTGGAAATATGAATAAAATTTCCGCTTCAATGAATCAAATCTTTCAGTTTCTTTGGTCTGACGTTGTTTTATCAAAGATGGACGCCTGGCATCTTTTTTTAGTTTGTCACACAGACATGAGCTAAAAACATGCTCAAAGTTAGAGCCATGAGCTGAAAGAAGGAGGCCCAGCAGCTGAAGAGGTGCATTGTGGGATCTGTAGTTTTTTATGTCCATATCACCGGGCCATTAATAAAAGTATATAAAACTATCTCAGGGGCCGGATGCGAGTCTGACACATACGCTCTAAGTAATGTTTGTGTGTTCATCTTTCTGTATAACTGGTCTGCATTGTTCCCAACATCTGTGCCTTCTTCAGCCAACAGTCACAAAGCATTGTGAACAAATCTAACGGCCACATAGGAGGCGTAACATCTGCAGAGCCCCAGAGCAGACCGCCATCATCGGATAAGGCCACTCAGACTGAGCCTGCCGAGCCGCCACCATCGGGACGCCTTCAGGCCCTCCTGCTGGAGGACGGTCTTCCTCGAGAGCTTGAAGGGACGCGGGGAAATCTCCAGCGCATCCCTGGTGTGGAGGAAGTGGAGGATGAGGACCAGTTAGACGAAAGGGCCGGAGGGGACCAAGATAAAGAAATGAGCTGGGCTTCGTCAGTGGAGGAGCCGATTCAGCCCACATCGGTTAAGTCGCTTCAGAGGGAGGAACTCCAGAACAGGAGCTGCTCTCCGGATGAGTCGGGCTCTGGGCCAGCCTCCCTCGGCTCCGACACAAACCTCAGCTCTCGATCTGGACCTCTGTCCCCCATCCAGGAGGGAGAAAAGACGCTGTGCGTGAGCGCGCCTCACCGCTGCTTTACGCATGACAAAGTTCATCTTTTCTTGTCTCTGATGAAACTAAATCATCTTTACTATTTGGATTCTGCAAACCCCAGTTTGGCTGCAGATTTGATCCCACTTGTTTATGTCCATAGTTGGGTAAACGAAACTGAAGCAGCTGGAACATGTGACGTGAGGACAAGTCAACATGGGCCAACAAAGAAAGGCGAATGATGGCAGCATCACACACCTGGTCGGACTGAATAGTTTAGGGAGTGTGTAGGACTAGAGCTGTCAAAGGAAACTCTGTCCAGACAGGCAGCACTGAAGGAACGGCTATGAATGAAAATGCCTACATATAAAGGATTAGACAAAGACGATAAGCAAGTAGCCTTTATTCAACTGGGTTTTGCAGAAATCATCTAATCACTAAATCACTCATCATTGTTCCCAAATACCCAAGTATTCATGCATGAATACTTCTGCTCTTTTTAAATAACTGCTTCCCTAATGATCCGTGAAGAACGCAGCGGTGAAGCACAGCTGCTCTCGTTTACTGGGACGGGTTCTTGTACTTGCATGACTTTCCTTTCTGTGGCTTGGAGGACGGTTTCTTCTGTAATGGGTGACATACGTCCAGAATCTCTCTTGTTGTCCTTGATTGACTTCTAATCAATGAACGGCAAGTTTATGGTTTCTATCTGGTTTTCATTCATGTTCTCCCTAAAATGAGTTCACTAAGTGCACCATTTGCTTCATATCTGCAGTAAATAGTCGATATTGACGCTCTTCAAGTTTCGCCCTTGTTGGAACAAATGTCCTAAATCTTTGAGTTTGCCCAACACAAACTAAATTGTGAAATCTCTCAATTGATTTAGCACTTTTCTGTTCACACTGACTGCTCAGGTGATGTTTACTACTGCCACACCCACCAAACCACATCCATAGTGCACACCGATGTTTAAATCCCTCTGCAAACTTGGGGTCTGTTGCCTTGCTAAAGGGGTTCGGGAAGTCATGGCAGGACTTCAATCCAGAATTCTCTCATTGCAGAATAACAACACTAACCACTGATCCACAGACCCTAAGCAGATCCTAGAGAAAAAACCATTATAATCACAACTGATTATCTGTCTCTCCTCCCTTGGAAATTAAATTATGAATATTTATTTATAGTTTCTTGTCTAAGAAACTTCTTGTTTTAGCTTTGTGCAGCTTAAAATCCTTCATCGTTTACCCAGCCCTTATGGTCACAAACAAAACACTCCTACTAGAGAAACATGCCTTGAACTGAGTGAGGTAACTGTAACGTTTATAGGAAGGTAAGAGAAAGCTTTAGCCTTCCTTAAAGTTTATAATGTAATTTTAGAATAGTCGCACAACTGGAAAATGAGGAATCCCAGCTAGTTTTCTGGTTCCCAAAACTGAATCGAGCTTCATGCTAGTGGTGGATTTCTGTGGTGGATGTATTCTCAGCATTTTATCTCCGTTGTCTCTTCCTATCCACTTCATATTTTTAGTTGTCTTTAATTTCTGAGAGACGAGATTTCAGCCCAACAACACCAGATTAACATCCTATAGTTTAATTGGGTTACATTGATAAAATCGCTAAATGCATAAATGTAAAAGCTTAGTGTAGACATTTAAATAAAGGGAGCACAAAGCTCTACTTTCAGGGAACACACAGGAAGACAAACACTTAGATCGAAGATCTTTTTAGAGATTTTTGATGATTAATGTTGTTAGACATGGAACAAATTCATCACAACTTTCCAGAATAACTGATCATTCACACATTTGAAATACGTAGCCTGACTTTTAAAGCCCGCATTAGAAAGATGAACAGCAGCCTCCAGAGGTTACAGGGTAACTAAGCTCTGAAACCCATTGCCCTAAAAACGTTTTCCTAAGCATCCACAATATATCTGCTTAAACCTCAGTATTAACCGATGTTAGTCAACCATAATTACCACAAAGATAGGTGAAAACCGTTAACCCTGCTGGTGGGGGTCAGTAAAACAACCACAAATGGCGGCAAATGAGCAAAACTAAAGCTGAAAAATACAATGCGTCTCACTTGAAGCAGTGGTGCAAAATAATCTAAACCCGTAACCAGAACATTGCTGATATGTGAAAACCAAAAAAAAGAGAAAAGGACAGTTTGTAATCCAACAAGCAAGTTTCTCCGGATGGACACGTTGGGTCCTGTTGCTGACTTGGCAGGTAAAGCAGGAGAGCTTCTGTTTACCTTTTGCCAAACTGAAATCTTTAATCTTTATCTTTGTTGTTTTGATTTAATAACCAGTTCAATCTCCTCTGAGTTTTTTTAATCAAACCAAATGATGTGATTACGTCCTATTAGGTGCTCTTTGTTTCTCTGTTTGCACGTCTGTAATCATGCTGGCAGCCCCTCGCATGCCTCCATGGGAGCATAATTCTAACCCTGTTTGTGGAATACACATATTTCTTTTACCTGAAAGTTCACCATTGTGTGTGGTGCCGCTGTAGGGTTCGCAGAAACAGCGAGAGACTGGCGAACCCTGAGAGGCAGAGGAAGCGTCTGGACAAGAAGGCGGCGTCTTCAGCCAACCTCCTGACACGCTCCCCCAGCCTGGAGAGGTGAGCCGTCAGTCACAGCTGTTTTTCATGATCCTCACTGATATACAGCATGGTAAAATGTTCATTAAGTGGTTTCATGTGTTCACCTGGATGTGATCTCTCTCCACAGCCGAGCTAAGGACCTGATAGCCAACGCAGGTAAGCCTATCGACCTGTCTGTATTTGGATTTTATAGCAGCCACCCACAGTAGCTGATAAAGCACATAAACACAACTAGAGTATGAAGGTTCACTTAAACAGAAATTTGATTCAGTTATGTTGGTTTTCATAGGCTGAACTGAGACATTTGCAATGTGGGTTCAAATAAATCTAATTTTAGAAGACTGTTAGTTTCCCCGACTGTAGCTTCAGACTGATGTCATTACCCTAACTCTGCACAGTAAGTTTGCCTCTGTACCAAAAATAACCGATAAAGACTCGAAATCGGATTCAAATTCAGGGAAGTGACTCAGTCATGTCAGTTTCTGAGAATGTAACCCGCCACAGCTTGCAGACATACTTCCCTTCCTACGTTGTACATGCGAGCTGCTGGGAGCAGAGATAGAGCGGGAGCTTAGTGGGTGCCGCCTGGAAGCGCGTCTGCTTAGGTTAGCTGAGCGCCGGCGCTGCTCCAACGCACATGACAGACTGATGGATGGTTAGCTCCGCTGTGCAGGACGGCCTCTAAGTTCTAGTTTTCAGTCTGATCTTATCTTGGGCTTTCCTTACCTGGCTTTCATCAAAAACCAAACGGGTTTTGATCGCAATAGAGTGAAGAACAAGTCACTTCTGCTGACTGTAGATGCCCCTGTCAGGTGTTGATGAGGAGTCATGCACAATAGTGTAGTTCCACAGCTTTTCACTACGGCGCTGAAAGCTTCTTTGTATAATGTTGGATTTTGCATTATTAGGAGCTTTTTCCACCTCTCTGCAAAACCCCTCTGTTGTTTTATTTTCAAGTCAGATGTAGAAGTTTATGTTGAAAAGCAGTTTCTGCACTTTAATTTAACCATTGTGGTTCTGGTTGCATGTCTAGGATTGTAACATAGCGTGAAGTTTGTGCCTCTTTGTAATGAGCTCAGACCAGCTTCTCTGTTGCTGCTGATGAAAAACATCCCTACAGGAACGCCAGGACCACCTGCATGTTTTACATAACCTCGTGCATATTTGTGGTCTCATTGGAGAATGGCAACGTTTTCCACATGTTCTCTGTTTAACCATACATGGCTTGTGTCAAACTATAAACATGGTTTGTTATGAAGTTCTTTTAAGTAATGTCTCTTTTTTTTTGCCAGGTTTCAGTAAAAAAATAACAGTTGATTTTTTTCTGTTAGCTGTGGATCTCTGCAGCTCCTTCCGAGTTTATTTAGTCCAACTATTGGCTAATTTCTGATAGCCATGTCTTGATAGCTTTGCAGCCGTGCCATCCCCTCTGAGTTCTGGGGTCTTTTTAATTGAGCTTCTTTACTTCTCTGGCCTTACAGAACCAGAACGGCTGAATTTTATACACATTAGATAATTTAGTGACAGCCGTGCAATGTACTTATAACACTTTGAAAAAAAACCTTCTTCTGTTGTAACATCATAAAACGGTATTTTACAAAAAAGAAACCAGTGTTTCTGTTTAAATTTATTTGAGGTATGTCTTTAAAAGAAGTATTTGTTCGCAAACAGCTTGTCTACATTGAGCCTGCCACAAAAACTAACTCCATTCTCTCACGTTTTAATGCAGGTAAATGTTAGCATGACACACTAGAACGTGTATCTGGTCACAGTTCCTGCATGATAGGAACTGGAGGGGTCTCAAATGCAATACAAAGCCTTTTATTAATCATCCAGAGCTCTGAACAGAGACAGGTTCACTCACTTCAAAACAACCTGCAAGGTTAAGCTGTCGTGTTCAGAGTTTTGTCAACTTGGAGAAAAACGGGTGCATAAAATCGACACTCCAGGCCTACTGGATAATTAATGTAGTGTTATAGCAGTTATAATATAAAATGCCGTATTCCACAATTCACTATCAGTCTAAACCAATTCATATAAAAATAAGTATATATGAGTTTTATTATGGCAAAACAAGTAAATATAAACTTGAATAATCCCAACTGAAGTCAAATGTAGGATGTTCTGTTGAGCGTGAAGTTATTACTGATGTGTTAGACGTTAGTTTATTAAAGTTCACTTAAAATGTTTTATTAAATTAATTTTTGTGCTGTTTTTCTGCACACAGGGTCGCCCGGCTCAAGACGAGGGACCTACAGCCAAGGTAAACCTGTAACTCCGCTGCTGTCTGACTGCATAGAGAGGGAAGCCAAGCAAGCTCTTTGTCGTATTCAGATCCGCTCACATTTCCCATCTGATGCACAATTGATTTTCTTTTGCTAATTGTAAACCCCAACACCCCGAGCATCTGTTGTTAAATCGTTAGAACTGACAGGAAGGAAAACCGAAACTAAAGTAGGATAGATAGAAAGTCGTTATACGCAATGTACAACGAGATTGGAGGAGCAACGCAAACATATCTCAAAAAATAAACAATCTATAAAAACATATACAGAAAATAAACCGCATATAGAAAATGAAACAGTAGAGGTGAAATTGCACTTATTTAGTCAATAAATGTAAAATATTGCAGAGATATTGATCATTATAAGTGAAGTATGGGGATAACCTTTCACTGTTTATTTATGTAAATATTTTTAAAGGAAAATGGGAATGTTTTACCCTTTGAGTCTATTAATGTCTGAAATAATAAATAATAAACATATATGGTTCAAATATAAGAGCAAAGACTGTTTTATAGTTGGGTAAAATGAAGAGAGAAAAGTAAAAACCTACCGTATAAGGTCGTCGTTGCTTTCGTCTCGTCTCTAAAACATCCCTGTCTCCCTTCTTGTGTTGCAGAACAGTCAATTAAAATGTTCATTCGTGGCCGACCTATCACCATGTACGTCCCGTCCAACATCCAGAACTACGACAACCTGAAGATGGAGCTGCCCTCTGAGAGGCTGGAGCTGGACTGGGTGTATCCTGTCAGTGGGCTCAGCTGAGCGCCACGTTCAGACCAATCAGTGTAACTTACCTTTTGTTTAATGGAAAGAACAAAGGGGTACTGGTTAAAAACGTGGGGTACTGTAACGTGTCATATACACTGGACACTTCTGCTAGAAGAAGCCAGAATACATAAGTATACACACTCCTAATCTAATACATGGCTACACCTTTATTTATGTTCATCTCTACATACGCTCCTAGTCTTCCGCCAGTCTATTTGGATCTTTATAGAGATTTTGTGCAGTATAAAAGATTTTTTAATTAAATTTTCATTTAAAGGTTTAGGATGAGCTGAGCGCAGCCTCGATTGGCTGAGCTTCTCTTCTATCTCATCAGATTTCTTATCTTAACTTTGTTGGAATTGAATAAAACTATCGTTTTAAGGTGGTGCTTATTTATTCAACTGTATATTTTTCCCCCTTAAATGTTCATTTTTTTTTAGTAAAGTATGTATGTTCCATTAAGGGGGATTTTTAATGGAAACATGTTACGTGTTCTAGCTCTGATGAAGTGTTTAAAGAATAAGAGAAGGAGTGAGATCTTTTTTTTATTATTGATTTAAAAGGACATAGTTTATCACATCTAGTGTTGCGATGAAAGATTCAAGTGTGGCCACCTTGACTCTATCTCAGCTATGGTTACAGGGGACGGGACTGCCGGGCTAACCTATTCTTCCTTCCATCGGGTGAAGCCGTTTACTTCATCGCCTGCGTCATCGTGCTCTATCACATCAACAACCGCACGCAGCGCCACTACCGCAAACACACAGACTCTGTCCGATGGTCAGTAGCACTAAATAATCCTTTTAGGATTGAGGAAATGAATTATCTGAAAGTCACATTCAGTGTCCTGTCATGTTGACAGTATATGCTACTCTCAAAAAAGGTTTGGGAAACTAAATGTTTTAGGATGAACCTGTCAGTGTAGGAGGAAGATGAGGTGGGTTACACCATCGTGTGACGTATAGATGAAGAAGGCCGAAACAGCAAAGAAAAGCCCAGAACTTTAGTACATGGAGCAGCTTTAATGTGAGGTTGAGGCTTTTTGGCTTGTGGGATAATAAGCCTTTGACTCATTGTTCTGATATATATTAAAGATTTTAAACTTTTATACTTGTAGCTTCAAATAAGTAAGATATCATTATAAAATTAAGATAATCAAATATTTCTAATTAATTCAAAATGTGAAAATCATGTTGTAATGGTTTATTATGTACAGAGTGATATATTGGTACCTACCCAGACTGCCAGAATTACCAATTGTTATCAGATCAATCTGATAAACTCTCATCAGAGCCACATGGCGATGGTGTCCAAGTTTTGTGCTGCACTGAGGCAGTAAATCATTTTTACTGGGCCTAAATCTTTTTGTATAAACAATCAACCTCACCAAATTTAGGCATTTTTATTTCATATTTTTGTATAGAATCGATTTTCTTTAAGCCTTATTCATCAAAATTAACCAAAGTAATTACAATAAATCTATCTCACTGTTAGTATTAAATGATATGTTTGCTTCACCTTCGTGTGTTTGACACGTTGAGATGTAAACACGGATGTGCACGCCCATCAAATAATGTGCACAAAATGTGGCGCACACACACACACACACAGACACACACACACACACACACACACACACACACACACACACACACACACACACACACAGACACACACACACCTAACTTTAATTTTAAACAGTGCAAAGATGTCTCAATCTTAGAAGTATTAAAATAAACTCTTCTTTTGTTACTTTTTAACATTTCACCAGTAATAAGAAATCTTTTCTCTCAATTTCATTTCCCAGACTGTTTTTTTAAATTTAATTTTAAGATTTTGATTATTTTAAAACAAACCAAAAAGGAAACGGTGAAATAGTGAATCACTTTTTAAATCTCAGTTTATTGTCCAGTGTTTTCTCACCGTCTTTCCTTCATCTCTGCATCACTTCATGTTTGACTTGTGGGTGATATTTCAGGATAAACCTAAAATTCCCCGTATCCAAATATAGTTTTATAAATATTTCAGTACTCGATAAACCGATCTGCTCATCGTGATGAAGATTTCATTTATCAATGTTATGCGTTTGAATTCTGAGTATTCTCTGTATGACTTTACTAGAGTGTTAATTGAATCCAATTCAATTTAGTTTATTTGTACAAAGGCAATTTACTTCAGATGTTATTTCATCTCATTCCGTTTACCGAATCAGGAAATGGTGAAACCTCTTTAGCAACTTCTAAAATGATTTACATGATTTGTTACACTGCCTAGTTTTAGCCGTCATGCGTGACCCTAGCATACTTTGGACAACAGAGATTAGGGAGCAATCGAAGGCTACAAGTTTCCCAGGATCTGTCGCTACACTGGAAAATGAGTTAAAGTAACACAGGAAATTTGAGTCCAGTTTGAAGAACCTAAAGGAAATATTCTGATTATAATTTAGCTTTATATTCAAGAAACCTGGCAGGAGAAACAATGTTGCCTCATCTCACCTTCGCCCTCATCAGCCTGTAAGATTCAGATGCCAGTAGCTCAGAGACATTAGTTGAATACTTTTTCTTTGTTTGGAACGAGCTTCCTGTAGGATTGTTTGGGGTTGGCATGTTGTGCTTGTGTGATGTGACAGTGAAACCGATTTACACTCAGCTGTAAAATTGCTTCTGGATGATGCATCTCTTGGAGGGTTTCAATTAAAGCGCATCTTCGGCCTGAATCCTGTTGTAATCCATTTTGACAGAAACTTGAGAGGGTTAGAACAGTCTAGACTCGATAGTCGCTTTGTCAGATTACACTGTTACAGTATCATGGTTGACCTCATTCTGTTTTATTTGTTTCAGGCGGCGCTCGATTAGTAATGAGAATCATGTATTTTGTCCCACCAGCAGCTTCTGCTGCTCTACCTCATTATGTTGCTCCACCAAAGGGTTTAAATTTAAATATCATGTTGGACCCATGAGCAACCACGATAAAGCAAAGGTACCATTTACCCGCAGTGGAAGAAACTGCTCCGAGACAAATGCTCTCAAACACGTGGTCTTTAAAACTGAAGTTTATAATTGCTGTGTTTTGTAGGACGTTAGTTTTTATTTTGGTTTTTCGGTTCTGGACCCCTTGTTTTCCTCTGGGGGGTGTTGTAACGTTTTTGAAGAGAATGAAAATATCTGCTTTTCCTGCAGTCTCACTCTTCATCCCGACAAAGTTCGAGTTGCATCCGGCCAGACGGGCGGCGTGGACAAAGATGGAAAGGTAACTGCCGCTGTCGCGCGGTGAACATTGGGGCCTCAGTGAGCAGGACGTTGAGATAGTTGACTAACACTGAAACATGTGAGACCCAATTGTTGCCTGCAGCTGCACCTTATCAAATTAATCAAAATCAAAAATACTTTATTTATCCCAAAGGGCAAATAAAAGTTGCTGGAGTATCTCATTTAACTGAGGAGTTGTTGTAGATGCTGATGGCTGTGGGACAATCACTGCCATCCCTCCTCCTCTCCTTCTTCTGCTACTCTTTAAATCCTGATCTGCTCTGATAGTCAGGAAACCGCCAGAGAGACGTTGGAGTCAGGATATGAACCTGCAGCCATTTCTCAGTAAAACTCATAATACTGCATTCCTGATACTTTTTCTGAGTCCTTGTCAGGGATTGAAGTTCATCCAACTTGTTAGCTATTGATCTTACGTTGCCCATGATGATGGACGGTAGGGAGGGTTTGAAGTTTCTCCTCCTTCTTTCTCTCCTGTTTCGTCCTGCTCTGCATCCACCACCCCTCCTTTTTAACTCCTCCAGGGCTTCTGGCTTCAGTTGTTTTATTATTTCTGCTTTTCCGATGTTAATCAGCGGCTGCCTGTTGTAAAACATCCTGTTGCTACGGTTACGAATCATAACAAAAGAGCAAAAATGTATAAAATCATTAAGCAGGATAACCAACCATCGCCATATTTCAAATTAATGTTTAAATTTTTGAGAATAAGAATTGTTGGTTTCTTCTAGAAGCTGAACAAAACCAGAGTTTGGCTGTGATGTTTGCAGGGCACTAATCATTCATTTAGGACCTAATGAAGCAATGTGCTTATATATATAAAAAATATCTCCTGCACCTTTGAATAAGTCAGTAATTACACATGTTTGTACTTTTTGATGCTTGGTAATGATTCGATCATGAGTTTCAATACTTTGATTTGGGTACAGGTGTTGGGTACTTTGTCCAACACTGATCAGGTTACAATATCATGTGAGCTTTCTGGTGCTCAGCTTTAAATACTGGTTCCTCTGTAAGAGACTTTGTAATGTGTTTTAACGTTTTACAGTCAGCCTTTAGAATCAAGAAGAATCAGTTTATTTATATAGCGTCAATTTACAACAGATCAGTTTATTTATTTATATACCGCCAATTTACAACAGGTGTCGTCTCAAGGCACTTTACAAAAAATCAATTAAAATCAAGGATACATTCTAACAAATCAATTTGAAAAAGTTTCCAATCTAAGGAACCCCAGCAGATTGCATCGAGTCATTGACTTGCAGCATTCACTCCTCTGGAATCAGCAGGCAGAAACAATGGCTTGTGTTGTCGTTGACTTTACA
>JAVLVB010000875.1:2592-17544 GCA_032876305.1 Orestias chungarensis | reverse complement strand
AGGTCATTATTCATCAAATGCTCTCTCAGTTGATTAGCAACAATTTTTTCAAGGATTTTAGATAAAAAAGGAAGATTAGATATGGGTCTGTAATTTATTAAGTTTTCTTGATCAAGAGAAGGTTTCTTAAGTAGGGGTTTTATTACAGCTACCTTAAGAGCCTCTGGTACATAACCATTCACTAATGACAAATTAAGCAACAGATGTCTATACATCTAAAATCTATTAAAATCAAAGATACATCATAACAAATCAATTTGAAAAAGTTTCCAATCTAAGGAACCCCAGCAGATTCATGGAGTCATTGACTTGCAGCATTCACTCCTCTGGAATCAGCAGACAGAAACAATGGCTTGTGTTGTCATTGACTTTACAGCAATCCCTCATACTGAGCATGCATCTAGCGACAGTAGAGAGGAACAACTCCCCTTTAACAGGAAGAAACCTCCAGCAGAACCAGGCTCAGTACAAGCAGCCAGACTAGCCATCGTTCGTTAGCTGCCTTGGAGGCCGGCTCTCCTTGTAGTTGTCGTCCACTGGGATAGATGTGTCATGTCGATTCGCCTTTCCTTACTTCTATTTTACTTTATGCACGCTTGTGCCGAGCTCGCCGCCGCCGTACTGGTTTGCCCCTCAGGGAAATTTGTTAAAGCTTAAATATGGTATTTTTGCCTACCTTTTTCTAGTGGTATTTGTACTGTTGATTAATGATTAATCAAGTTCAACACATGACAACAGCTTTTATGAGCACAGGAGGCGACTGAATATAACAGACTTCCATCTCACTCACGGTGTCACAGAATTTACCGAAACTGCCGCTAACCATCATAGGACACATTAAAGGAAGCAGGAAGTAATAGGAAACCAAAAACTATTACACATTAACATTGGCTGCTTCGTCTGCTGCTGGTCTAATTAATAATATATTCAAAATTATTATTATTCTAAGAGTATGTATACAACTATTATGATTGTCTATGTCATATACATATGAATACAAACTTATGGGTATATAAATGGATAATGCAAAAAAATTTAAAATATAATCAGAAAACATTTTTAGGCAAGGGCGGCAACAGCTGACTCCATGGGGTATGGCCCCCAAATGCCCACCCATGCCACCGGGACTGTTGCCTTGTCTAGCTCTACTAACATGGAACATTTTAAACATGTTTCCACCGATCGTAAATGTAATATTGTGCCTGTTTGTCAATAAATGTAGACCTCTCGCTTCCAGGAGGTTTTCAAAATGAAATGCACTGAGATGTAAACACATGAAAGTTTCTTTTTTATGTAAATGATTTGTTTTTCATGTTTTGCTTCAGCCAATGCAGGCCTGTGTTCATATATGGGACTCTACCACACTGGTCACCTTGCAGCAAATAGGCCTGGGAACCTTCCAGCGGGGAGTGGGGATGGGATCTTTGGCCTTCTCTATTGCTGTGAGTTGTTTTTGCTGTTGTTCTTCACTTTGTCCCTGCTGTCAGTCAGGAATACAAAAGTTCCCTATTTGGCATAAAAGCTATTCAAAATCACGACAAATGATTTGTATAAAAGTAACGAACTCTAAATCTTTTTTTTCAAACCTCATTGAAATTGCAACCCTACATTGAAAGTCTGTGAGATCAATGCTATTGGCTGTCAATATAAGAGAAATACTGAAAATATTCTGTTGATCAGATTTAAATCTTCAGAGTTCATTTATTGGTTTAAAGATGATTATTTTTTGAGTTTATGATGTCGTTTTGTTTCTTGATCCAATGCTTGTAGGACTCTGGAACATTCCTTTGTGTGATCGATGACTCTAATGAACACATCCTGTCTGTGTGGGATTGTACCAAGGAGACCAAGCATGCAGAGATTAAGGTAAACTCCACACACAGTGAGGTTCAGGTTCCTTGTCCAGACATCCAAGCTTTAAAGCACCTTAACAACCTCAACCAAACGGTACCAGCGCTTTCTGTAAGGGACATGTCAATTGGAGATTCATCTGCAGAAAATTGCAAAAAACATCTTTTTGATCTACTTCTCCCCTGTAAACTCTAATGCTATGTGCATATTCAATAAATTCAGATTAGTCTCAATAAACAAGAAGGTTTTCACTTTATACCTGCAGTTTATTACTTTGTATTGTAGATTAATCATATTTCCTTATTCTCTCTTTTTTTAAATCACTTCTTACCAAGTCCAAAATGACCCTTTGGTTCAGGTGAACTTTAGGACGTACTTAAACTTGAGCTTGTCTTACCTTCCCTTTATTCAAGCGTGTTTACCAACCTGGGATCTCAATAACAAGAAATTAGACAATGTCAGACAAGATCGACCACAATAGACGACCGTTTTAAGACAACTCTTGTTAACAACATTATCTTAGATATTCTTAAGTTATTTATATTTGCTTTAGCATTTTTCCCACCAAACCTTCTTTGTCATCTTAGATTCCAGGATCCTATCTCAGATTAGTTGAGCCAAACAGCCACGAACATTTAAGAGACAATTGTACAAATCCAACGAGAAGCAATTTGTCAGGATATTTGAAAACAGCCCCTAATATCTGCAGATGGAGATTCATTTACAGTTCCACACATTTTGTTTCTTCAGATAAAGATAAAGTTTTGTTACTCTGTGCAGTCGGTGAGGTGGAACCCTAAAGAAAATTGAAATCATTATAAAATGAGTCAAATGTGTTGATGCTTTATGAATTTCCCCTATGGAGATAAAGTATGGAGTAAGATCGCGGTCAAAAAGATGTATCCACAACTCTGACATTCCTATTTGTGTGTCAATAAAGTTCTTGTACTCAAAATTCTGCTGATATATGGAGCAACCAGTTGTTAATATGGAGATAAATATTGATCTTCACCGTTGGCCGTTGCTCCACCGGGTCCACTGTTTTCCACCATCTTTAAATTTGGAGCAGGCTTTGTTTGATGTGATCATGGATCGATTACTCTGCCCTGTGACGTCATTGTAACAATTTTTTACTCTTATCCACAAAGTTGAATTCTTGTCCAGAGAGAAAGGACGAGTTTGTGCTCGTAGAAATTAGAGTTGTATTCATAAGACTTTGCACTCACAGCTTTTAGATTGATTGCCACATAAAAACATGTTAGAGTTGTCTAAATACCTTTTTGACAGCGATCTGACTCCATAACAAAGGTGCAGGCATGTGTAGTGCCTGCTGGATTGGTGGCGGGTCTCTGCTCTGTTAAAATGGGCTTTTGGCCCCAAAACGACTTTCTTGGGAATAATGTTCTGTCTGGCTGTCGTGGCAACTCTATAAATATTTAGCTACTTTTTATATGTGTGTTGAGAGGTGGGTGCTGAAAACTGTACATGGCCCTAAAGGGTCTCTCTGCCTGTTTTAGCATGTCTGAGTGTGGGATGGAAGCCCGACACTGGACACTGGTTGAGTTGGATCACAGGAACAAACTAATTACACCCCTCCCCTTTTTTTTCACCAGTGGAATTGCCCACATACCACTCGGCATCAATGAGGGGTCTTGTGTCGCACTTTACTGGAGTCTTGAGTGTTTTTCTCTACAAACTGATTGTAGAAAAGAACTTTTTATCTGAGTTTTAATTTTATGTTTTGCCTACAAAACCAAAAGTAAGTTTTCATTCATTTTGCCTCATGTTTGTCCCAGTTAGCAGTTCAGGTCATACAATATAAAATTACACAAAGCAAACCTTAAAGAAGTTTTTTAGAAGATTTTTAATATAATTTATTAGGGTAGAAAGGCTAATAACCCTGAATGAAAACATAATCTTTAGTTTATCTATACTTGCACACTTTTGCTTTTGTGCCATTATAGTAAGGAGCCAGTTATGTAACTGTAGAGGAATTTAAGCCAAGCGTTCCCAAGCAGCATTTCTGAAATTCAGCCACCTGAGAGGATCTTCCAGCATAAACAGACTCTGAAGTCCTTTCAACGTGTCGGATTTCTGCTCTCAGGAGGTTTAACCCCACTGTCCAAGACTGTTGCTCCTAAAAGCATGCTGGATGGTCCATGTCGCAGCATGAGGAGCAGACTTTGAACGTGACCTCTGTCTGAGGTTGACTGGCGCTCAGGCTCCCTCTACTGTGGTTGTGCTAAAGATGCCTGTGCTCCTGTCTCAGACTACCAACGAGGCCGTGTTCGCCGTGGACTTCAACCCGAGTGACAGCGCCAACATCATCACATGCGGCAAATCCCACGTCTACTTCTGGACACTCAGCGGAGGACAGTTTACCAAGAAGCAAGGCATCTTTGGAGTAAGACGCACATCAACGATGGTCCCCGGTCACCTCGTACTGACAGCATTGTCCGTGTTGGTGATGAGCGAGAGCTTTCCATGTCGTTGACAGCTTCCTCGGTTTCAGCCTGAATGGGGAAGCGGCTAGCTTGATTAGAGAGAACTGAAATTAAAGGGCTATTATTACTCACGTCCAAAAGAGGATGTATGAGCATCAGAATCATTTCAATAACAGGATAATGATACAAACTTTTAGTCCTAAGCAATGAAACCAGATTAATCCATGATTTCATTGTTTAAGATGTTGCATAGTTGGACACTTAAAGATTTGAAGAGGATCTGCAAAAGCAAATGAGTTGGTTTGGCTGTGTTACTGTGAAGTATCATCTCTGCTGCCCGGAAAGTGAACCTTTATGTCATAAAACTTATATGAACGTCATAGAGGAACAGTTTTCATTTTCAAGCTACTTTTGATTTGTTGCAAGACTTTGGGACAAATCCTTTTTTTAATTATTATTAAATTGAGTTAAATTGAATGAAGTCACTTTGAAACCACTTTGGTGGTTATGGAAGTAAATCTGTTCCAGTTTTTATAAGCCTTTCAATTTCAAACAGTTAAATTTTAAGCACTGAATTGATATATTTTTAAAATCTGAATTAAACTCTTCAGTTTTTCAATATTATTTTTCTCTACTATTTATTTTATTCCGTCTTTTCAATTTGAAGTGTTAAAAATTAAAAATCAAACGTAACATTTCAAAGGAAAAAATTCAGACGCCCAAATTCAACGAGCTAAATTCAGTGGTCAAAATTCAACGATCCCTTTTAACATCCGGGCCTCTAGGATAACGAGTCGATCCAGCACTACATCGAACCACGAAGCTGAAGTTCGCTACCGATTCTCGGGAAATGGCTAAAGGGCAATTCCGCCTAATTTTTTGCTACCTTCAGCACATTTAATCTTCTCCAGTTAAAAAAACTATAAAACATAGACACCTCAAACCTGGAGTGGGTCATTCAAAACTAATTTTAGGATATTTAAAACACTTCACAAAGGGCAATTTCAGCACTGATTAAGTATTTGTATCATACTAGAACTGCTCCAGCAAAATTCTAAAAAATAGGCACTTCAAACCTGAACTGGATTATTCTATCGTAGCAGAATGAAAAGAAAAGTCAAAATGTGCATTGATATGTCAAGTCATAGTTAAAACTATGAAACATAGTTTTATTTTCAGCACATTCAACTTTGCACAGAACAAAAGATTCCATGAATATTCCATTCATTCAGATCTAGGATGTGTTATTTGAGTGTTCCCTTCATATTTTTAGCTGTTGATTCACAAATCAGAGAAGGGTTTTATAAATCACAAGCCTGGTTTTATGGTTCAACTAATAAGCTGTGCATTAACATCACTAACTAACTGCTTTCTTAAATAGTTTAACAGCATAGTAGAGAGTAAGGGAATAAAACAAAAAATCCAGAAAAGGTTCTTGGATTTACCAGAAAGGAAATAATTTGGAATAACCTCAACTGTGAGTGAAGTTGTTGCTTATTAAAAGTAATTCTCCTTGTTTGCAGAAATACAAGAAGCCCAAGTTCATCCAGTGCTTTGTGTTCAGCCTAACTGGAGATGTTCTGACTGGAGACTCTGAAGGCAACATCCTGCCATGGACCAAGTCAGCTGCAGACACCAAAACTCTTGGTAAAGGGGCCAAAGGTCAGTGGTGCACATCATGTTAACAACAAAGTTGTCGCATCTGATCGTAACTGAATCTAGGAAAGTTCAGCTTGATATTGGAAACCTAAGGTCCATTAATACATCACATTATTACGTTTATTCTTCAGTGGATGTATTCAGTTATATGAAGTCACAGCATAATACTTCCTATATAAAATAATCTGTCCTGTCCCCCGTTGGTTTTTCAAACAGAGACTTATCAGATTCTACGGCCAATCAAAGCACACGAGGGCAGCGTGTTTACCCTGTGCATCCTGAAGTGTGGATCTCTCCTGAGTGGAGGGGGAAAAGACCGCAAGATCATCCGCTGGAGCGCCGACCTGGCTCCCGAGAGAGAGTGTGAGGTGATCTACAACCGTATGTGTCTGTGTTACATGAGCTGTGGGAGGGAAATGCCTGGACTGTTGGAACTAACTGGACCGCTTATCCAGATCCCAGAGAAGTTCGGAGCTGTGCGCACCGTCGCAGTCGTTGATGATGAGGAACTTTTGGTCGGTACAACCCGAAATGCGATCCTCAGAGGATCCTTCTCCGACGGGTTTGTTGCCATAGTTCAGGTACGTTCGTAATCTGACTTTTCTGTTTTTGTTCTGTTCACATATGTAAGGTAAATTCCTTCACATATTCCCTTCCCTTACTAAGTACTAGACCACATCCGGCCCATGACATCATTTTATATATTATTTTTATTAATGGCCCGGCGATGTGGACATAAAAAACTACAGATCCCACAATGCACCACTACAAGCTGCCGGGCCTCCTTCATTCAGCTCATGGCTCTAACTTTGTGCATGTTTTTAGCTCATATCTGTGTGAGCGGCTCTCCTCAGTGATGACAAACAAAAAAAGATGCCAGGCGTCCAGATTTGATAAAACGACAAAAGAACAAAGAAACTGAAAGATTTGATTTGTTAAAGCGGAAATTGATTCATATTTCCAGGTTTTGTTTTGCAGCATGTTCTAACATTTTGAATTTGTATAATTTTGACAGGATGTATTTTATTGAGAGCAAAATTTGGGGGGGGATTTTTTTAGTTTATTTATTATATTTATTTATTTATTTCATTTTTAATATAATATGACATAGACGTAAAGACATTTGAATGTTTGGTCTTTTAACATTTACTTTTTTTCCTAATTTGTATAATTTTAGTTGGATATATGTTTTATGGGAGGATATTATTATTTAAGTTTGAGTTGATTTATTCCAGGAATGAAAGTCCTGTCTGTTTTTATTCACATTAAAGTTAAAAAAAAGTTACATTTTAGTGTTTAATGAGTGTTTATCCTGTTTGGCCCTCAAATTAAAGCATGTTTGGGACGTTGGCCCACTGTGCAAATGAGTTTGACGCCCCTGTACTAGACAAACCGAGTAGCCATAAAAACTATGGAGGAGTTTTACTTTCAAAGACTGTGAAAATGTCCAACTGCTTGGATGGGAGAAACAAAAGGAGAGTAGAGGTAGACCTAGAGATAATTAGTTTTGCTACTTTGTTTTGTGAAGTTTTAAAAAAATGTTCCCATCATTCAGTTTCACCTAATCCGCCTTAACTGGTTTTTGATTGACAGGCTGGTCCATCCTTGCTATTATCCTGTGACTGCTGTGTTTACACAAATGCAACAGTCCCATCAGACTACAGAAGGATTCATGAGCTGTGGTTCTAGATGTAATCACTCACGCTCCCTCACTCTCTCTTTGTGTCTCAGGGTCATTTAGATGAGATGTGGGGTCTTGCTACTCACCCCTCTCAGAACATCTTCCTCACCTGTAGCCATGACAAGCAGGTGTGTTTGTGGAACACGGAGGAGCACAACCTGGACTGGTGTATCACGCTGGAGGTAAGGTTTACACTGTTTTACAAATCCAGCATTTTGTTTCAATCTGCAGCTCCTCTGGGGTGTTAACTTTTTAGTTTTTAGTTTACCAGAAAAAAAAATCAGGTTCAAGTAAGATTTTAAAGATTGTTTTATAACAATCAAAGTACTAATCGGAGTATTCATCTGGACTCCTTAACAGCTTCTTCTTTGCTGATTATTAATAATAGCTAAACGGAAATAAGGTTAGCTGTTCAGTGTGTGCCGCAGCAAAATTGCATTAAGTCTCTTTACTAATTTTGTATAGTCACACGCCATTCTGATCTTTATGGATAATAAGAAATGAAATCAAAAGTATACTTAAGTTGGTCACAAGGTGGACATTTCTCTCCTGTGTGTTTCCTTTCCCAGACAATTTACATTTACCTAAGAAGGTTTGCATGACTGCAGGATAGATTGATGTGTTTGTTTGTTTGTTACAGGAATATGGGCTGTGTGCCGATTTCTGCCCCAGCGGATCTGTTGTGTCCGTTGGCCTCTCTACAGGAAGGTAATCTAACATAGGACGATACAAATAATAATGTCCACCAGGTGCCTATGGCCTGAAATCTGGGTGGAAGTGGACTCAAACCTGAACCCAGATACATACAGACAATTATAAAGTCAGTCTTCCATCACCTGAGGAACATTTACAGGATTAAAAAGGACCGATGTCCTAAAAAGACTTTGAGAAACTTGATTACCGTGAAGTTGATTAGAACAGTGTATTTACAGGTCTGGCTAGAAAGTTTATCTGCAGCTGATCAAAAAACCGCTGATCACTAAAACCGGGAAAATAGAGCACATCACCTTCGATTTGAACTCCTAACAACCTGGAGCTCAGAAACAGACTTAATCAAGGCTAAAACTTGTTTAGTTGGAGCTGCCTGTTATTCAATCCCTGACCCTGAGATCTTTGCTTTGTGTCTCCACCCATATTTTGTCTAACCTGCAGAAACTTGCTCTTGTGCATTTATGAAGCATATAACACATTAAAATATATAGATTTGAGCATTTGCTATAAAGCATTCACAAAGAAAACAAAAAGATTATTTCTTGCAAAGCCCCTTTTCTTAGACATTATATACAGTACAAATAGGTGGCTCCCTCTAAATGTAAACTCAAATGAGAGGAGGAAAAACCCAACTCTTAGTTTGAATGCATTTGTGCTTTTTGAAAGCGCCAAAAATTTCTAAGAGCTGCAAATTACTAATTTATTACTTTCTGCTTTCCTGGGGGGGTAATAAAACTACGATTCAACTCTGTTACTGATTGTTAGCAGGGCGGACAACAAGCCATATTTACCATCACACACATAGTGAGGATGTGTAAAGGAGGAGGACAGCGAAAAGTTTCACACAAATAAAAATTGTAATAATCAAATTGGAGGTCTTGAAAGAGCATTTTCCAGGAAACATGACATTCGAGAAGGTTCATGGGACAAAATCAGGACCTCATGGCTATCACAGTCCTCAGCAATTCTATAGATATGTTTGGTGGCTTTTAATTGGTGGGAAGTGTTGTGCACTGAAATCTGAACACTGTAGGATTTAGTGGAAGATCATTGAGTAGGTGGAATGATTAGAAGGCAGGAAAAATGACCAGATCTTCAGATAAAGGCAGGAAAAATGACCGGATCTTCAGATAAAGGCAGGAATAAACGTGCAGACGTCTCTCTGAATGCTCGCGCTCTGACATTTTTTTCTCCACTAAATAATCCTTGTCAAATCTTAGGCTGATTGTTAGTATGTGGCTGCAATGAAAATAGATTCAACTAGATTTTTATTTAGATGTCAATCATTGTAAAGTGTTTGGTACAATGTTTTAAAAATACACAGGAGTAGATGAACCTTTAAAAAGCAACAGAATTATTGTCAGCGTCCTGATTTTCTGCGTCCTTCCGTAACTTTGACAGGTGGGTGGTCCTTGACTTGGTGACCAAGGAGGTGATCTCAGAATTCACAGATGGGAATGAACAGCTATCAGTCATGAGGTATTCACCAGGTAAGTCACCTTTCACTGCCCTGATGGTTCTGATGCTGTAAAATGACCAGTCAGTTGTTTTTCCATTTTATTTTATTTTTGTTTTAAATTGAAAAGAAGGGAGCTGGATGACAGACATGGTGCAAACATATGTACGCATTATATGTAGCAAGGTCAAAAGGACAAAATACATCATATAAGCTGAAACTCTGTTGAATAACATATTAATAATTATTGTTTCCATTTGTTTGTCTAATTGGACGATTTAGTACAGATTTTAATATGTCCAGTTGTTCGTCTGCTTCCAGGAACTTGAACTGAACAGTTCCAATAGTCTGAGTCCTTAAAAGTTGTTGGCAATACAAAGTCCGGAGCCAAAAATCAAAAACAATGAAATACTGCCAAAGGTTCATGGTGAATTATAGTCTGATTACCTGAGCATAGGGAAACAATTGTAATTCAGTGTGTTGTGGAAATGATTTCAAACACAAGGGTTGAAGAAAGGCTGAATCTCTTAAGGCAAAGCGACTGCAGAGTAACTGCAAAGGAAATGTCATCACTGTCATAATGCATCCAACCAAAACTAAGGTTTTATTAAGACTGAACCACTGCTATTACAAATTACAACAGTATTTTAGCATTAATATTAGTAGTTAGTTGTGAATATTTATGTGCTATGGAAGAGCTCAGCTTTTAACCGTTTTTGCCTAATAGGAACATATAGACGTTTTACAATCATGAACCCAAGTCCAAAACTGCTTCCTCCTTTCTTTTTGCACAACTTCATCCTGTACTGCTGCTGTGTGGCATTATTGGGAATGAAAAGCTAAACCAGACCCTTGGAAATGAGAACCAAACCTCATAATAATTCGTTGATGACCTCATTAGCAGCTAAGCACTGGAGATGCCAAATGTTAAGAGAATTTCCAAACATTGTTATTGTTGGTTTTTTAATCTATGCTTATGTTTTGTTTTTTGTTTGTTGTTTTTTTGAGAGCTCGCTCCTCTTGTTTACAACCTTGTCTCTGATTTATGAAATATAACCCTTCTGTTAAAAATATGTGCATTTTTACTTTTTCTAAGCTCAAACATTGCATTGAATCGATAGACGCAGATATAAGCAGTACTAATTTGCAGTTGATGCAATGAGCTGACAATTCTGTCCCGTAAAATGTAATTATTTAAACCTTTTAGCTCATTTTTTCACTCATTCAGAAGTAAGGCTTCTTTTAAAAATCTGCGTGTTTATTTTGCAGGTTTGCCAGAAAGAAAGAAAAAAAAGCAGTTTCAAATAACGTTTTAAGAGCAACTTTGATTGTTTTATAACAATCGGAGTAATAATCCGAGTGTTTCATCCGGACTCCTTAACAGCTTCATCTTGAGCTAATGGTACAGCGGCAGCAAGCGTGACACCCTGGGCAGAGAGCCTAATCTTCTTGGCGCCAATAGGTCTTCATAATAAACACAGGAGGACTGCAAAGGCTCAATAAATGTTAAACCTATAATAAATATATCAAGACCGAGACAGCTATTAAAATGGTTGTTAAAAGTTTGCTGGAAAACATTCATGGGTATGTTTGGTATTAAGTTCAGGCCTGAAGAAAATGAAGGAGTTAAAGATGCATTTTCTTGTTTAGTTAAAGAAAGAATGAATGCTGTGTACCATCGACACACAGAAGAGCTGTGGGAACTCCCCTTTGACTGTATGAACGGCTTCTTTTGTCTTCAGATGGACGCTTCTTAGCTGTTGGCTCTCATGACAACTTCATCTACATCTACAGTGTTACAGAGAGCGGTCGCCGCTACACCCGTTTTGGAAGGTGTAATGTGAGTTAGGTGCACACACTTGCTATTTAATAAATAATTTAATTTACTCATATAATGTTGGTTTATTACTAATGAAATTGATTTAAAAATAGCTCACATAACGCCAAAATACTTAAAAACAAAAGCCAGAAGTCGCTGGACCCGTTCAGACCTCTCAGGTCTGCTTTCCTAGAACCAGAACCAAACATGGAGGGTCAGGATTTTGTGTTTGTTTCCCTCCAATCTGGATCCAGAAAACTGATAAACGTCTTTTTGTTGTGTTTTTATTTGAAAGAATTTGATGGGAAAAAGACAGATGCAGATCAAAACTATCTGGTTTTATCGTTTGTTAGGGACACTCCAGCTTCATAACTCACCTTGACTGGTCCAAAGACGGCTGCTATATTGTGTCAAACTCCGGAGACTATGAGATCCTCTACTGTGAGTCCACAAACAGAAATGACCTTTTTGAACGGACATCTTCTGTTTAAAGACTGAGTGACGTTTGTTGGTGTGGATTTGTTTTCTTAGGGGACATTGCTGGAGGATGTAAGCTGTTGAGGAATCGCTTTGAGAGCAAAGACAGAGAATGGGCCTCTTTCACGTGTGTGCTGGGTTTCCATGTCATAGGTGAGAAAACATCAGAGGTGCTCTGGAGGTAAACATCGTGAAGCCCGGCTGATGCTTTCAGTTTCTGTGCTCGTCAGGTGTTTGGCCGGAGGGCTCAGACGGCACAGACATCAACGCTCTCTGTCGCTCCCATAATGAGAGGGTGGTGGCCGTGGCTGATGACTTCTGCAAGGTCCACCTGTTCCAGTACCCCTGCCCTAAACCTAAGGTACTGCTGGCATGGACCATCCAGCACCTCGGCATTGAAAGACTTTTGGTAGCGGTTCGGTTGGGTTTGTTACTGTTGAGACGATTCCAAGAAGTAAAACGAGGAGAAATAAAAGCACGGATGTGGTCATCGTTAATTAAGGGTCCATCTTCAGTGTTCTTGAAATATTTCTCAAACATGCAAAATACCTATAAAAGTTTACAAATGTAATGTTGTTTTGTTAGTTTTGTAGTTAGAAAATAATCCTAAAACTGCACGCTAGAAACTAGAGAAAAGTTCTTCTATATTGGTAAAATCCTAATATTACTACTGTAGAAAGAATATCACAATGCATGTAGTAACCTGAGGATAAAATGAGAATTGTATCTCCTCTCTAGGCACCAAGTCATAAGTACGAGGGCCATGGGAGCCACGTAACTAACGTCTGCTTCACCCACAACGACTCCCACCTTCTCTCCATCGGCGGGAAAGATACCTGCATCCTGCAGTGGAGGGTGGCCCGAGTTGGGGTTGGAGAAAGCAGGGAGAGGGCGGCCTCCGTCTCATCCACCGCGACAAGCACTCCAGAACCTCCTACCAGCTAGATCGGTCTCCTGGTTCTGGTGAAGGGACGGACGCCGTTTGCTCGCCGCCATGGAGACGAATCGGCGATCGGCCAAATTTAGCCTCTGCTGCCCCACAGCCATCAGTCTCATGAACACGGAGGACTTCTCTTCATGGGGAAATCCATTTTGACTCCCCACCAAACTGCGTGAATCTGAAACGGACACACGTTGCCGAACCTTTAGCGTTCTGCTGCGTTTGTGGTGAGGAAGATTGGCGTGCATTTTAGAGTGGTGCATAATGTGACTGCATCACCGTATAGTTTCTGTGAACATGTTGAGTTTACATGTCACATTGTGACTTGCAGTAAGCAACTGTGCCGACGGAAACGGCTTTTTATGTTTTTGTCCTTTTTATCAGAAATGACCCGTTTTGACTGTTTCTGTGCATTTTTGAAACAAGATGGGGAGAAACTCCTCTCAACATGAACCCTGCTTGCCTTACTAATTCATTTATTTCTGTGACTTTAGATCAGTATACTTGAAAATGTTTCTGTGATTTTCTTCTTTTTTTTTTATTGGTTATAAATACAAAGAAAAATTAAAAAATGAAGTTGTGTTGTTCTTGACTTGTCATTAGGGGGCAGTGGTGAGCCTTTACAATTAAGCAGGAATGTTGGTTTGTTTTTTAAATCTCTAAATTAAAAGATGGTTGAGAAAATATTCGTGTAAATATACTGTGAAATATAAATTTTGCATCTGATCAGCTGTGGCTAAAATTATATATGCTAGTTTGGTGAAAACACTGTTGATGTTTTCTTGTCCTAAAAGGCTGAAAGTTTAACTGAAAAGGAAGAATCTAACTGCTTGGAGCATTTCTAGGTCCAATCAAATGTTTGGCAGATTAACTAAGGAAACTGCTCTGGATAAGTTAATTATTTCACTATCTGGGATAAAATAAAAAAAGCTTTAGGTGTGTTTCCTAACTTGCAGCTATGGGGTAATTTGTTAAATAGAAACTTTTTAGTGCACCAGAGCTTGTGAAGACAAAGCAATTAACAGAAAAATTAATGAGTTTAAAATGTTCTAAATAATTAAACTGAATTATTATCTAAATTATTTTCAATTTGGCCAAATAGTTTTAGGGGGGATCGGAAACGTGAGGGTTCTTCCGAATACTGTCGATAATTGCCGAAGATGACGACGCGCGCGCAGTCGGAGGAAACCCAGCCAGCGCGTGTTGGGCGTGCGCGCGCTGAACTGAGCGGAGGTGAAGAAGAGGAGGATGAAGCTTGGAGCGGAGGATGGGAGGAAGAGTGGAGTAAGAGAGGCTAGCTGTGCGTGAATGAGTGAGAGGAGAAGGTCGTTAGAAGCGCCCACGGAAGGAGGATTCCTGAGTTTTCTGGGGTGTTTTTCTCCGGAGCTTTACTAGAGGAAACTTTCAACTTTGTTGGGGTTTTTTTACCCGCCACTGCTCGGCTCGAGCCCGGAGCCCGGAGCCCGGAGCCGGCTTTGTTTCGCGGCGGGGGTGTCGGAGATAAATGAAGGAATAACAGAGACGCCGTCGATATTTGTTCCGGCCGAGCGGGGGAAACCCTGGGATTGATTTTAGTAGCGGCTACGAGAGGATGGCGGCTAATATGTACCGAGTGGGAGGTAAGCAGTGGTTTATATATATATTTCCCCTCACGCATACACGCGCGCACACAATGTGAGGGTTCGTCTTCGACACGCAGGTTAGCTAGCCGCTAGCTGCTAATCTGGGCTAGCCGCTAGCTGTCTGATCGGTTAGCTGCTAATCTGGGCTAGCCTCTAGCTGTCTGATCGGTTAGCTGCTACTCTGGGCTAGCCGCTAGCTGTCTGATCGGTTAGCTGCTAATCTGGGCTAGCCTCTAGCTGTGTGATCGGTTAGCTGCTAATCTGGGCTAGCTGCTAGCTGTGTGATCGGTTA
>JAVLVB010000874.1:76294-110155 GCA_032876305.1 Orestias chungarensis | reverse complement strand
GCGAGACGTATGGGACGGCTGAATTTATCGATTTTTATTTAAATCCTTTGTCTAAAACGCACCCTAGCTACATTAAAGACACATATCATTTCATAGAGATTGTTAAAAATGTCCAAATTCCTGTACATTCCAGGCTATTTACTATTGATATCGACAGCTTATACACGAATATTGTTACTGAAGAGGGTATAAACGCTGTCCGGAATGTCTTTCAGAAAAATCCGGATGGAGGAAGACCAGACAAGGAACTGCTTCAACTCCTTGAGATTAATTTGCTCAGGAATGATTTCCAGTATAACGGAGAATTGTTCTTGCAGGTCAAGGGAACAGCCATGGGGAAGAGGTTTGCACCGGCGTATGCGGACATTTTGATGGCAGAGTGGGAGACGTCTGCTCTGAATGCCTGTGATAAAAAAATTGCTGCATTATTACAGGTATTTAGACAACATCTGGGGTTTTTGGCCTCACTCAGAGGAGGATTTTAATCATTTTATACACACCCTAAATAACCACAATGCTTCCATTAAATTAAAGTCCTCCACCAGCCGTACAGCAGTGGATTTTTTGGACACTACAACCTTTAAAGGTCAAAACTTTAACAACACCGGTCAATTAGATATTAAAGTGTACTTTAAACCCACTGATACACACGCCCTGTTGTTTAAATCAAGTTTTTATCCGAGGCACACGTTTGTAGGATTAGTCAGATTACAATTATTAAGGTTTAAACGTATCTGCACACAAAGATCTGATTTTTATGAAGTTGTGAGGGTGCTGTTTGCGGCTTTGTCCACTAGAGGGTACCAAAGATCCTTCTTAAGAGGATGCTTGAAGTCCTTTTCTGAACCCAAACACACTGATGAAACGAAGCTGGCGATTCCTTTCATCAGCACCTACTCACCTGCTAATATTAACTTAGCAACAGGGGTTAAAGATAATTTCTTGCAGTTCCAAACCGTTAGTGGGAGGCTGACCGATAGGAGGGTCATATCTGCTTTCCGTAGGAACAGCAATCTCAAAGATCTTCTCGTTCATTCAAAAGTCAAAACGACTGTTTTGAGCACAGATGCACCAGACCCAAAGGGTGCAAAATTGGACAGGGACAGGATTTCTGCTACCAAAAATGGTTGCAGAATCCCTGTACCCAAAAAGTTTATTTAGTCCCATACTCTGGGGGCTCACAAACACAAAATTCTGTTTATTTAATTACATGCCGGGTTTGCAAAATTCAGTTTGTGGGTCATACGGCAAACATAGTGCAGGTCCGCTTGGTTTTGCATGCATGAGAAGTATCTCTTACAAAAGTAAGGGGACCTCATGCACAGTTGAGTGCCCACTTTATACAGCATGGGTGGGACTAGACTCGGGTTATGGTGTTAGAACATAACCCGAACTGGACCATGGGCCAACGCACTAAAGCAGCCCTGGTCTGGATCGCCAAACTAGGCACCAAAGCGCCATGGGGACTTAATTAGTGGGGGGGTCGTGGTTTTCGGGGTTCTGGGACATTATGGCCTATGCTTGTGCCGCCATCGCCTTCGGCGCCGGCCGGCACTTAATTTTGGTTATACTGTTCCTAACCCTAACCCACGACGATGGATCGACGTCCAATCTACACAGATGTGAGTCCCAACATGAAGCTGGTCGACGTGGAGCCCAAGGGAAAGATTTTTTTCTGGAACCGTCAGTCAGAAGGATGGTCGGATTCATGACACAACACGAGCCCAAGACAACCAGTGATGAATAGAGGCCATGACGATCCTGGGGTAAGTACACATATTCTTTCGTTTTTAGGCTTGATATAGACTGCTAGTTTAGCTCATTCCACTTGGACTTTTTGCTTGGCACTCCTGGGGTTGTGTGTTGTATGGAACGCAGGAGCTGCTCTTGATGGATCCCAGTGGATCTGTGGAACAGCAAGATGACCATTCTGTCCACGCCAGATTATGCCTCTTGAGCCCAGGCTTGATTTTTCTCCCTACCGGACACAACACTTGGACAACACTTTTAAGCTTCTGTAACCTTACCCGTCCTGTTCGGGCGGCCTTAGGACTGCTTAGTCCTCCATAACCTGGACCTGACCCCTTCTCCTAACCCTAAGATGGAGGACTTCATGCATAAACCTAATGAGGGTTTGTTCAATTATCAGCTCCTGCACCTAAAGATGGAATTACTACAAGGATCCCCCACTCAATCTTAAACCAAACCTGGTGTAGAACCCTAGATGGGGAATTGAGATGATTATCAAAATAACAGAAAAATACAAAAGAAATAAATAATTAAATGACATAATAATAATAAAGGATGAATAGATCTAAATAAAATTAAAAACTAAATAAAGCAATTACAGAAATAATATGTAGGGCTAATTGTAGGCCTAAAGTTGTTTTTAACTCAATTTGACCTTTTAACCCTGCACAGGGATCTTTATATAGATTTTAAAAGAATATTAATGTAATAAATTAGCATAAAATAAAAATAGATTGCATTTAAATAGAATTTATAATTAAAGTAAAACAGAATTAAATATTGACATATTTTAGGCCTTATGTTATTATTAGTGTAATTGACCTTTTGACCTTTGACACACAGCAAGGCTTGATCAACCTTGTCTGGGCCGTCCTTGGGGGAGGGTGTATAGTGGTAATGGCCGAAACACACTGAGATCCCAAGGTACACTACTGATGATGTGTCCTAAATTTCTCTAAATAATACCGATCCTATTTTATTAAACTTTTAATAATTATATCTTCTTTATATACTTACCTTTATATAGTATATATTATATTATATAATATTATATTAAATATAGTTTTTTATTAAATAATTTAATATTTATATTGTTTAATATATAGTGTTATATGTTTCACTGTTCTCTGCATCTACTACTTGGGTAAACATAAGGTGGTAGGCTCTTGAGTGACATGCGTCGGCCTGTGCCTTGCCTTTGACTCCCTACACCAAACTGTTTCGGTCATTGGACTGTTTCAGGGGGATGTCATTGTGATACTACGACTGATCCTAACCCTTAATTGGGGATATGCCCCTAACTTTACTAACCCTAACCCTAAAGGGGAGTTTTTCCTCTCCACTGTCGCTACATGCATGCTCAGTATGAGGGATTGCTGTAAAGTCAACGACAACACAAGCCATTGTTTCTGTCTGCTGATTCCAGAGGAATGAATGCTGCAAGTCAATGACTATGAATCTACTGGGGTTCCTTAGAGGACTTTTTCAAACTGATTTGTAATCGTGTATCTATGATTTTAATTGATTGTCTTGTAAAGTGCCTTTGGACATTTGTTGTAAATTGGTGCAATATAAATAAACATATTCCTCTTGATTCTTCAACATTTAGCTTGTTACAGCAGAGGGTTTCTCAGTTACTTGGGTTTTACTGGAGGTTTCACTACTGTTAGAAAAATGGAATCTGCAAATTCAAGTAGCCATTGGTCATTTCAAAAAGTAATACTATATGTTAGGACATTAAGTAGTTGAGTACATGTTAGTCGAGTTTTTTTTTTAAATGTTTAGTTAATTTAGTCAAACTAGAGATTAAAAATAAAATTTAAAACACAGGTCTCAATAATCCAACACAAACATGCAGTTTAATATTTTAACTTACTGAAGGCTTTTTTGTTTTTTTACAGCCCTGAAAATTTACTAAAATTCAAAAACTGATAAAACCTTTTTAGGTGGCCTGGCTCATGATACTGACTGTACCGCTTCAAAATGAATAACAAATGTGAAAAAAGCTGCATGTAAAAAAGCCTAGATCTTAACATGGACACTGCATCAACATGCAGAAACACAGCAAACATCCCATAATAAAAGATATACTTTATTTTCTTGGTGCAATTACATCATTGACCTGGTCGCTTTCTTTACACCTCACAATCACAACATTCAATTACAGTCAAAGTCAGTGTACACAAAAACAAGAGTTATTCAAATATAGCAAACGACTGAGGTTGTAAAAGACAAAGCCACATTCTAAACTGAAAAAAACAAACATTTCTTATTAAAGCTGCTGATGGTCTAAGACCTTAGGCTGGATGTCACTTTGCAGCATTCAAGTGTGGCATTTCTGTTCTTCAGCCATAAAAAACAGAACTTCACACTTGTAGCCTCTGTTGCACTGATTGATACGCAGCAGTAAAGAGGTGCAAAACATCGCATTCCTTCCTTTTGTCTATATAGCAAGAAAACAAATCTTAAGTCCCCTTGTTTGGGGCTGACCACGGCATATCTAGAGTTACTTCAACAGGATCCGATTCACAGTTTTATACAGGCAAGGAAAGCCTCAGGTGTTCTGGCTGTTTCATGGTTAAGGTAATCTTTGGAAGAAGTGTGAACAACAAATCTGAAATCTGAATCCTGCTGTAATTCAGTCAGTCTCATTGTTCATGTCAGCTGGTATTTGATTTTATAATTCACCCAGTTAATACATATATTGTAGACCAGAAACCCTTCAACATGTGTAATAGGTCAAAATCATATCCTGGAGACAGAAGCAGGACCAATGACAGAGGAGAGTGAAATAAAGGCTGGCTTCATGTGTCATAATGAACAGAATCGAGATGGACCCATATCTCGTTTCACTTTTTACCATCTACACAGCTGGTTATTGAACCACAACTCATTGCATTGTGAGTTTCAGTTTTATATGTGGTTATCGTAACTGACATCAACATTTTCTTGTAGATCTTTATTAGCATGACTTGTTTAAAGTTGTCCTTTTTGACCCTTGAAAAACTGTAGAGAAGAAAGTCTCAGAAAATCCCTTCATGATTCTAATACTTACGGATTCTCTTACTGCATTTATATAAATATAGGAATTATGCCTCAAAGCATAGGCGTGGGTTAAAATTAAGGAATTTGTCCATTTAGGAAACAGTAGGTACTGAATCAAATCGCGACAATGTTTATGCAGCTAAAGAGCTTCTAGTGGACTTATGAGATTTTATTCCACTAGCAAACCTTCGCTCCTGCTGTTTGTGAAGAGAATGGACCAATGAGGCGGCCTGGCAGATGCTGTCTCCCACATTGACCAGCATCGGGCTCCAATGACCTCTGGAGAATCGTTCAGCATCATTGCAGATGTCTGTCATGTTAAGCTCCGCCTGTCAGCCTCTTTTCCAGACGGTCCAACTTTGCCATATTTTCCTTTAGAAGTTTGGAACCAGGATTCAGATGAAGGGCCCGCTCATAGTACATCCTGGCAGCTGCATAGTCTCCCTGCAAGCAGACACACATCTACTTCACTCAAAGAAGGATGTAAGATGGTAAAATAAAAATGAAAAACAGTACCACCACCAGTACCAAAAGAACCACACATATATTTCTGTGATCTATGTTCTCCTTAATCCTATTCATGAAACTGTTAAAACATGATACCTGTCTCTTCAAAACATCATCTTACTGATACAGTGCTGGCCAAAAGTATTGGAACCCCTGCAATTCTGTCAGATAATACTCAATTTATTCCAGAAAATGATTACAATCACAAATGCCTTGGTATTAATATCTTCATTTATTTTGCTTGCAATGAAAAAACACAAACGAGAATGGAAAAAAAGTCAAATCAATTATCATTTTACACAAAAATCCAAGAATGGGCCGGACAAAAGTATTGGCACCCTCAGCCTAATACTTTGTAGCACAACCTTTAAACAAAATAATTGCCGACGACCGCTTCCAGTAACCATCAATGAGTTTGTAACAATGCCCTGCTGGAATTTTAGACCATTCTTCTTTGGCAAACTGCTCCAGGTCCCTAGGAGTTGAAGGGTTCCTTCTCCAAACTGCCATTTTGAGTACGGGTTGATACTGTTGTACCCTCGGACTGCAGGGCAGCTTGAACTTGTTTGGATGTTAGTCGAGGTTCTTTATCCACCATCCGCACAATCTTTTGTTGCAATCTCTCGTCAATTTTTCTTTTCCGTCCACATCTAGGGAGGTTAGCCACAGTGCTATGGGCTTTAAACTTCTTGATGACACTGCGCACGGTAGACACAGGAACATTCAGGTCTTTGGAGACGGACTTGTAGCCTTGAGATTGCCCATGCTTCCTCACAATTTTGCTTCTCAAGTCCTCAGACAGTTTTTTGGTCTTCTTTCTTTTCTCCATGGTCAATGTGGTACACACAGGGACACAGGACAGAGGTTGAGTCAACTTTAATCCATTTTAACTGGCTGCAAGTGTGATTTAGTTATTGCCACCACCTGTTATGTGCCACCGGTAAGTAACAGGTGCTGTTAATTACACAAATTAGAAAAGCCTCACATGATTTTTAAAAGGGTGCCAATACTTTTGTCCACCCCCTTTTTTATGTTTGGTGTGGAATTATATCCAATTTGGCTTTTTGACAATTATTTTTGTGGTTTTCCATTGAAGACAAATTAAATGAAAGTTTTAATATCAAAGCATTTGTTATTGCAATCATTTTCTGGGAGAAATGGAGCATTATCTGACAGAATTGCAGGGGTCCCAATACTTTTGGCAAGCACTGTACCTGCAATCTCTGGTCTTCTCTAATTAGCTCCATCACTTAGTGGGGTTGGTCGGTCATTGCCTCACTATTCTGGGTTGCACTGGAGTCGGCTGTGGGGGGGATCTTGGTGTCGGGGCGGCGTTCGCGCATCTGGGTCAGGGGGTTGGATATCTCCGGGTTGGTGCGCCGTGTATCTGGTCCGGAGGTCTGCATTGGTGACCCGTGGGTGGTGCTGCTGCGCTGTGGTGGATGGGGCCTTTGCGGGGCCCGGAGCGGCGACTGCCTGGCTTTTGCTGGGTCGCTGAGTTGCCCGGGTTGGGGGGCGGGGCTGGGGCTCTGGCGCCCGGGGGTCTCCTTCGCCTGGTTGTGGGGTTAGCCTGTGCCTGGGGGGTTCGGGCGGCCTTGGACATGTCGGCATGGTGGTGGGTCGCTGTCGGCCCCCGCCTAGGCAGGGTACTCCGGGGTCTCTGTTGGGCCTGCAGGATTCAACAAGAGTGTGGAGGTGGGGTGGGTAGGATGGGGGTGTGTGTGCGTCTCTTCCTTGCGGGATGGTATTGGTGGGGGGGGGAGGTTCGTGGTCCTGGGCCCAAGTTCCACCCAGAGTGAATGCAGTGAGTACTCTTCCCCCACCCCCCCATCTAGGTTTCTCCCCAGCCACCTCTCGGTCGACCGGTGGGTGGTTTCACGGGCTGGTCATGGCTCTCGGGGCGCGGTTGCGACTGCCTGTCCCCTGGTGGTGGCTGGGAGATGGGGGTACCATCTGGTCCCATCATCCGGGTGCAGCGCCTCTGCTCCCAGTCTTACACACCTTACTCCCCTCTCCTCGCTGGCTCAAGTCCACAACACTCACCCACACACTTAGGGTCTTTGGGGGAGAGGTATGGTTTCTGGAGTGGGGTGAAGTAGTCCTTTGCCGCACTCCATGAACCACTCATCCTCACTCTCAAATGCACATTAGTCACATGATATTACATATCACATGGGGCTGTGCTGCAGCTGGAGACCGGTGATCACGTTGCCGGTGGAGGGCGTGTGGTTGGGGGCGGGCTGAGGAGGAACTCCACACTGCAAACTGTGGCATGCTTCCCTCCACATCCCCTTCCCTACCATTTTTATTACATCCTAGTCATCAACATTTTTGGCCAGAGGGGGAGGGGAAGGGTCTTCCTGCGCCCCTGTTTCCTGGGTGCTATCAGGGGTGGGGGGAGATTGATCTGTGGGCTCGGGGCAGTCGAGGCAGCGTTGGTGGGGCGCTTCTTGTCCTGGGGGCTTCTCACTGGGCTGCACCAGAGGCTGGTCCCCCCCAACCACCAACCACATCCATACCTTGAGTGACTGTGTGAGTGAGTGGGTGGGTGAGTTAGTATGTGTGATTGTTTTTGAATGTGGGTGGGGCTGGGTCTATGACTGGGTGTCTTCTGCCTCCCCATGCTATTCCCGTGTGTGTGTGTGTGGGGGGGGGTCATGCCCTGCCCCCTGCTTACCCTTCCTCACTGCTTGCTGCTGCACTCACCTGCGGATGGACTGGGCCCTGGGGTGCAGTGCTGAGGGCACGGGGGCTTGTATTGATCCGCCCCGGCTGGGGTCGCCCGTACCTCTTGGGTATCGGGCGGGCCCTCTGCTGGGGGGGCTCGGGCGTTTGGGCCCTGGGTCCTTGCCCTAGGCCGTGCATGGGTGGACACGGCCTGGCGGGACGGGTAGGGTGCTGCCTACCTGTCCCGGGTAGGCAGCACGCTGTAGGAGTAGGTACTCCTGCGGCCATGGAGTACCTACTCCATGGCCGCGGGAGGCTCTACCCGGGACCCCCTTCTGCAGTCCTCTGGGTCGGTACTTGGTGTCCCTGCGGTGGGCTGTCTGATCTCTGTGCTCTTGCGTAGCCCCGGTGTCCTGGACCTTGGTCTTCCTCTGCTCACTCTGGGCTCTGTGAGGGGGTGGCAGTGGCCCTCTGTATCCATGGCTGAGCATAATTCATGTAATTCCTACATCACAATTTCTGCCTGCTAACGCGCAATCACAAACTATAGAGATCACAACACTTAAACTGTGCCGATATGTTTATTAATAACACCAAGTTTGCCTCATATTTATTTATGTGTTATATGCTGCATACATTGCTGTCCTTTCTCTGCTTTCCGCTAATTATATCTCCACAGGTATGGTTCATTGCCATTTCGCAGTTTCCCAAGAATGCTTCAGGAGCGATATAGTAGCAGCTAGTGTGTTGGTTCTTTTATTTTGTTTGTTTGTTTTTGTTATTGTTTGTTTGTTTACTTGTTTCCATTTGAATATTGGTCTGTGTATATGTTCCTTGTCCTTTGTGCACCCCCCCACCCCTCAGTAATGTTTAGCTTTAGAATGCATATAACACCACAGAAATCAATAAACGATTAAGGTATGGGAAGCAAGGGAGGCTCTATAGTTTTATAGCATCACTTGGAAATGAAAATCTGTTAAGCACAACTATGGCAGCCAGAAAATCCTTCTATTAGCCATGATGCTGAACAGGACAAGAAAAACAAACAAAAAAAAACAAACATGATACCTGTCTAATGTATAGCAAAGTGTAGTTTTATCTTTAGGCAGCAGATGGCAGAGTTGTTGCATTTGGCATATCTCACCTGTAGCTGCTTTAAATAATGTGACGAATACCCCTTTTCCACCAAGGGCTGGTTCCGTGCTGGTGCTAGAGCCGGTTTGCGGCTGGTTCCACTGCGAGCAGGAAGTTTGTCTCCTCCACTGACCACAGCAGCAACTCCAGTGTTGTTTAAAAACTGACACTGTTCACCTGCTATTAGTTGTTACGTAACCCCGCCCCCAGTTCCTGATGTCATCATGTCGAACCGGTTCTTTCCTCTGACCCCAGAAAGAGTGAGGGTCAGCTAAGCACCAGTTTGGTTAGTGGAAACAAAGAACCGGTTCCAACTCTGGCTCTAGCACACGAACCAGCACTGGAACCCGATTGATGGAAAAGGGGCCCGATGGGAGAGTTCGTATAACCAAACTGACCGCCTATCTATCTATCTATCTATCTATCTATCTATCTATCTATCTATCCATCTATCTAATATTTTAAAGCAGATTTGGGCATTATCTAAAAAGAGTAGGACATATGGTATGGCTTTCATTAAGTTAAAGTTAAAGTTAAAGTGAACTTTATTGTCAATCAAACCATGCAACAGTACATTACACAGACGACTGAAATAGCGTTTCTTCAACACTCCAATGTGCAGTATCAAAGGCTAATATTTAACACACAACTAACTATAAATAACAGGACAAGAGATATCACTGGACATAAGTGCAATATAAATATCAGAGGTAGTGTGTGTGTGTGTGTGGGTTGTGTTCATGGTTTCGGGAGTGAGTTCAGCAACCATCTGATGGCCTGTGGGAAGAAGCTGTTGCTGAGTCTGGTGGTCCTGCAGCGCAAACTGCTGTAGCGCTTACCAGATGGCAGGAGAGTAAACAGTTTGTGTGAGGGGTGAGTGGGGTCTTTGATGATGTTGGTGGCTTTTCTGAGGCAGCGGGATGGGTACAGGTCCTGTATGGATGGTTGAGCTGAACCAGTTATCCTCTCTGTTGTTTTCACCACCCTCTGTAGTGCCTTCTGGTCAGCAACCTGGCAGCTGCCATACCAGACTGAGAAACTGCTGGTGAGAATGCTCTCAATGGCACCTGGGGGAGGGAGATTGGCTCTTCTCATCCTGCGTAGGAAGTGGAGACGTTGCAGCGCTTTCTTTACAAGGGAGGTGGTGTTGATTGCCCATGTCAGGTCGTCAGTGATGTGCACTCCCAGGAACTTGGTGCTTTTCACTGATTCCACAGCATTGCCATTGATGGTGAAGGGTGTGTGTGGTTTGCGATTTTTCCTGTAGTCCACAGTTATTTCTTTTGTTTTGCTGACATTGAGGTGTAGGTTGTTGGTGTCGCACCAGTTGATGAGATGGTGTACCTCCTCTCTGTAAGCTGAATCGTCATCGTTGCTGATGAGACCCACGACTGTTGTGTCATCTGCAAACTTGATGATCTGGTTTGTGTTGTGTCTGGTACAGCAGTCATGGGTCATCAGGGTGAACAGCAGAGAACTCAACACACAACCCTGGGGGACCCCAGTGTTCATGATGATGGTCTGTGAATGATGATGGTCTGTGGTCTATTGCCAACTCTTACTGTCTGTGGTCTGTTGGTAAGAAAGTCCAGTAGCCAGTTGCAGAGTGGGGTGGTGATGCCTAGGGTATTGAGTTTGTTCACCAGGTGTTGAGGGATGACTGTGTTGAAGGCAGAGCTGAAGTCGATGAACAGCATCCGCACGCAGCTGTTTTTGTTCTCCAGATGAGCCAGGCTGAGGTGGAGTGCTGCACCTATAGCATCGTCAGTGGAGCGCTTGGGCCGATACGCAAACTGGAATGGGTCAAAGCTGGCAGGTAGGCTGGATGTTATGTGCGCCTTTACCAGTCTTTCCAAGCACTTCATCATGATTGAGGTGAGTGCTATGGGCCGGTAATCATTCAGTGTTGTTGCTGGAGATTTCTTGGGTAGAGGTATAATGGTGGTGGTTTTGAAGCATTCTGGCATGATGGCTTGGCTCAGAGAGATGTTGAAGATGTCTGTGAGAACATCAGTGAGTGAGTCTGCACAGTCTCTAAGCACACGCCCAGGTATGTTGTCTGGGCCCGCCGCTTTCCGGGGGTTCACCTTGTCAAGTGTCCTCCGCACATCGGCTGGGTCCAGCTGAAGTGTGGCATTGTCCAAGCAGTGGGGGGCTTTTGTTGGGGTAGTGGTGTTGTTTTCTTCAAAGCGACTGAAGAAGACATTTAGCGCGTTGAGGAAGTCTGTATTATCCTCACAGGGTGGGGGAGTCAGCTTGTAGTCCATCACTGACTGAATGCCCTTGCATAGGCGTCTGGAGTCATTTGTATCTGTGAAGTGTAACTGAATTTTCTGTACATAGGCACGTTTGGCTGCTACTCTGTATATTCCGTTAAGTTGACCAGCGTATTGGATGTGGCAGCCTCTCTGAAGACGCTCCATTCTGTGCGGTCAAAACAGTCTTGTAGTGCTGAGTTGGGCCCTTCTGGCCAAGTTCTGATCTGTTTTCCAGAAGGTTTGCACCTCGTTAGCAGTGGTCTGTAGGCTGGAATGAGCCTGATGGAGAGGTGATCTGAGGTTCCGAGGTGGGGGTGGGGAAATGCTCTGTACGCCTTCTTGACGTTGGTGTATACCTGGTCGAGAGTGTTTTGTCCCATGGTAGCAAAATCCTCATGTCGAGTACTGTCTTCAGTTTGGCATGATTGAAATCGCCCGCGATTATTATGGCAGCATCCGGATTGGAGTCCTGCATTGGGCTCACAGACTGATACAATGTAGACAGGGCGTCCTTTGTGTTCGCACTGGGTGGCAGATACAGCTGTTATGGTGACGGCTGAAAACTCTCTCGGCAAGTATTTTGGACGGCACTTGATAGTTAAGAATTCTATATCTTCAGAACAGTGGCTGTCGATGACTTTGACATTGGTACACCAGTTATTGTTGATAAAAATGCAAACACCACCCCCTCGTGATTTTCCACTGAGAACTTGACTTCTGTCCGCCCGAAACAATGTTAAACCATCTACCTGAATGCCGTGATCTGGGACAGTGTTGTTGAGCCACGTCTCTGTGAGGATGATGGCACTGCATTCTCTTACCTTCCTTTGTGTGATTAAGTCCAGTCTGAGGTAATCCATTTTGTTTTCCAGTGAACGAACATTTGAGAGTAGGATCGAAGGAAGAGCAGGCCTGTACGGCTTCGCTTTTAGTCTGGCTCCGATTCCCCCTCGACAGCTTCGCTTCCTAGCTCTAGCACACCTCTTGCGAGGCATGCTAGCTCCCTCCCGCCTCTTGCGTCGCCTCCAGCGTCGGCCGATGGTGGTTGGGGAGTCCGCTTCTTTGTAGGCCCTTGGATCTTGCCGGGGTCGTGCAAAAAAGCGACCGTCCGCGAGAATCTGAATTTTCGCGGCAGCGCGAAACCGCCCGCCCCTCCCTGGCTCGCCAAATACGTCTGGTTCCAAAGTCCACATAATTCTGGAAAGATCGTGTGAAAAGTTCTGTAGTCCGAGTAATAGGCTTCTGTTGTACACTCTTTTTGTGCAGGACTGAGACGTAACAGACAAAACATTTAACATAAGCTGCACATCGCTATCTGGAGCTGAAGTAGCCGCTGCCGTCCTAGGCGCCGCCATCTTGTTGATCCATTAAATGCACATTTAAAATATATTAGTAATTTTTTTGACCTTTAACAAATATTAAGTCTATTATTTCTGCATATTTGGTAAATTATTTGGACACTACTGAAATAAACTATAATTATAACATAATGTAATATTGTTTTATTTTAAAATCAGGCCATTTGGAATATGAAATGTTCTAACTTCCTATAAGCCGTTTTCACCTTGATGTGCTGAATCCCTCCCATGTTCATCCAGGCCTGGGACTGGTCAGGTTTCAGTTCAACAGCCAATTTGTAACTCTAGCAGGAGGAAGCAGACAACGGAGAGACCGAATGAATGAATGGATGAACAAACAAGGCTATCCAACCCACCTAAACGCTGCTGACAGCACTGACGCTGGCCTGAAGCTAAAGAAAAACTGAGCAAACGATGTGAGAGCCAGAGAGGAGACCAGCTAGTAGCCTGGAGGGGGTGGCTGATGGCTGGTCAATACTGCTTACCTACCAGCAGGGGCGTGGTGAGGGAAGGTGTGCAAATACTAGATGAGATTAAGCCTCCTGGCCAATAACTGAGCTTACTGTTATACAGTGACTGAAGAAGACGCATCCTGGCATGTACACAATAACCCTTTATGATAAGTGAAAACTGACAGAGCCAGACTCAAGTTCATATCCCCCCAAAAAAGCTAAATCTATCCTGGGAGAGATCAACTGCATAAACAGTCAAAATCTGGTTATATAATGGGATGAAAGTAGAAACTCAGTTTAGTGAATTTAGCCTGAATCAGACATCATTGCAGTTAATATCCAAACCTGTGTTTTTAGGCTGCAGCCAAATGATGTTACAATTATTGCAGCTGTTTTGTAATCTGCCAACACAGAAATAATAAAAGTTAAATACCTATTAATTCATAAACTTCTGCAAATACTCAAATCCTATTTATTTCTCAAAAAAACAACAACTTACATCTAAAGCAAAGATCGGCTTAATATTTTGACATCAAAGACAGCAGGCAAACATGGAAAAGCTAAAAACAAAAAAAAAACACACAACAGAAGAGGAGAGTTAAAGGGAAAGGTTTACCTCAAAAGCTTCATCCAGCTGGTTTATTTCCCTCAGCTGGTTTCCTTTAGAGAAATGCAGCTCGGCTCTCACCGTCAGATCATTGGGATTCTGCTGCAAGGCCATGTCCAAAGCCAGTAGCGCCTGATACACACACACAACGATGAATCAGGGATCTGTTGTAATACTGTGCTACTTTAGAGCTCATTTAAAAATCCAGTTGGTCGCAAGGAGGATATCCAGGAACTGCTGTTTGTAAAAGGGCTGAGATGCAAAAAGGAGAGATAAGATTCAGAGTCGTTTACGTGAGTTACAGCATCAGAAAGAAAGAGAAACATAACTGAAGAACAAACTAGAGTCCATGGGGTTTATTAGGACTGTAGTCCCCGTTTACAACAAACTGATGATGTTTTCACATCTGCTTGACACAGAGTACGTCCATCATGGCTCATTTTATGATGATGAACAGCAAATGTGCGTCTTAAAATGACTTCTGCTCATAGAGGAGAAGTAAGAGGAGAGGAATAGCGTGATTAACAGCTGCTCCACAGCAGATGGCTGCTGATCTGATACAACTTGATTTGTTTCCATGGAAACTGCCGGACCAGAATGTACACACCTGTGTGTAGTTCCCTCGTTTGCTGTAGACGGCGGAGAGGAGGCGGTAACATTCAATGCAGGCCGCCTCTCTGGAGATGATGTCCAACGTCATCCTCTCTGCTTCAGAGCTCCGGCCGGCCATGGCCAGGACCTGAGCCTGGGACAGGCAGCAGGTGGATCAGTTTGTTAGTAAATGAGCTCAAGTTAAAAAATAAAAAATAAAACTTTTTCTTACCAAAGCCAACCAGATGTCTGTGCTGCCTGGCTCCAAGGCAGCTGCCTCTTTGTACACCTGCAGGGCCTCCTCGTAGCGGCCCGTGTTGTAGTACAGCGCTCCGAGGGGAGTGAGGATGTCCACTTTTCTGGTCACCTGCAGAGCCCTGCAGAGGTCCAAGGTCACCACATTGGCTTTACTTGTGTGCTGCTTTTTAGCCTTCTATACACAACTCCTTCTCATTGGACACTTTCTTATTCAGACCATTGTCTCTAAGCATGACAAACGATTGTGTGAGAACATACCAGCAGTTCAGCAGATATTAAAATACCTGACATACTTCACACTTAGTCTTCACCAGCAAGCTTTCCTAACCACACACAATTTTACTATTGGAACATATTTGGCTATGTAGCAAAAAAAGTCTAGCAATAAATAAAGACTAATCAAATCAAAAATACTTAATTTATCCCAAAGGGAAATTTAAATATTTTCAGAAACATTTTTTTCACACACAACATTCAGAGCTAAAGTTCCCCAGCAGATGATCTGATAGCGCCGCTCAAAAACAGGGAGTTCTTCACACCCAGTAGCCGTCTGAAATGTACAGCTACTGTTTCTCACCTCTTGTACCAAATCTCAGCTTCCTTATTCTCATTGGATGATCGCAGAAGACGGCCCAAGTTCACCATTGCAACATAATGTGCCGGCTTTAGTCTTATTGCTTCCTGATAGTGAGCAGCAGCTAGCTGCCCTTCTCCTGGAGGTAGAGAGTCCGAAGAGAAAGGAGAGGAATTAGAGGAGGAATTCAAGGGAGAGCGGTTATTGGTAATTTGGATGGAAAATGTGAGAGAACAGAAAAATAAAACCTTTGAAATCACGGTTATTAATTATCTTTGGAATGAGGTGGAGCAGGAGAGGATGAGCTGCTGAGCTGATTTATGGTCTCGTCTGATCCAACTTAAATACAGCAGAGCAAACTGACTGAAGCTAATATGAATGAATTAATATGAATGAATTATGAACAAGAGAAATTTTTAAATAAAAGAAAACCTGCTAATTTGTTCTATTCAGGAAGATTGAACCCATAAAACAAATTTCATTTAGCTTCCATTCCGAGTATTTTAATCATCATTATAGATTTTCCCAATCTGAACAAAAGGACTCATTGATTATTTCATGAAGTTCCAACTAATCCTGTTTGGACACATAAATTCATTCAATTAAATCTGTGATTAGATGTTAAATATAACAACTAGCGTTTCAGCTGCACTGCTGTCTGAGATCTATAACAGATGTTATAGATGTTTGAATGTTTAATGTCATTTCTTTCATACAAAAAGTATCAGCTAGAAGAGGTATCCAATCCAATCCACTCCACTTTTTTTATATAACACATTTTAAAACAGGAACACGTCCATCAAAGTGCTGCACATATAAAATACATGATAAATGTAAATAAATAAGACATAAAATAAACAAAAATAATATAAGAGAACAAAAATAATACAATAAATAAAATAAGTAAAAATAAAATAAGACAATCAGCTAAAACAGTAAAAGACACATAGGACCATAAAACTCATGCAGTGTTAAAAGCCAAAGAATAAAAGTGGACCTTCAGACGAGACTTAAAACACTCCACAGTGGGGGCAGTTCGAACACAGATGGGCAGTTCGAACACGGAGGGGCAGAGCGAGAGTCTGGGACCAACAACAGAGAACACCCTGTCCCCCCTAGTTTTAAGTCTAGTCTTAGGGACCGTGAGCTGGGACTGGCCCCCAGATCTCAGAGCGCACGATGGAGTTTAAAATTGGAGGCAATCTGAAATGTAGTTTGGAGCCAGTGCATTTAAAGCTTTAAAAACAAACAATAATGATTTAAAATCTATTCTAAAACGTACAGGCAGCCAGTGCAGTGAAGCTAAAATACGGGTGCTTCTTGGCGCCTGTTAAAAGTCGTGGCGCAGAGTTCTGGACTAACTGCAGACGGGAAAGAGCCGTGTTACAAACACCAGAGTATAGGGCACTGCAGTAGTCCAGACGAGAAGAGATAAAAAGGTGCACATGCTGTTCCAGAAGATTAAAAGATAAAAAAGGTTTATCCAGTTTAAAATCACTGTCCAAGGTGACGCCAAGGCTGATGACTTTGGGACGCACGTAGATTTGAAGGGGTCCCAAGTCAAGGAGGGTGTTCCCAACCAACATGACTTCAGTCTTTCCCTAGTTTAGCTTTAAAAATTTTTGCGCCAACCAAGCCTTGACGTCATTTAGACAGCTAAGTAGGGGTTTCAGGGGGCAATGGCTATTTTTGGTGAATGGCATGTAAACTTGCTGTGTCACACTTTATGCGAAAAAAATATTTCAATGAAATCCCAGAAAGATGAAGGGGATAAAGATTTAAGCTCAAATTAAGCACAATCTGCAAACATGTAACTGTATTTTCTGCTAACCCTGTGCTGTCTCATCATATACTTAAAACCTGTAAGTTTGATTATTTTATTATTATAGATCCTCATCAGACAATGTTGTTATATATTTGAGAGCATATTTTTGCATAAGATGACCCTTCACTAAGTTAGACCATCCTCTGGTCTAACCTACCTGTGTCCACCAGGAAAACACCATAGTTGTTATGCAGGTCGGACCTGTCCGGGCAGTTCTCAATGCCCTTTAGATACATTTTGTTTGCCTCAGCAAATCGTTTCTGTGAGAGAACGTAATTAAAAAGAATAGAGAACCAATCAAAATGATGTGAACGTTGGTACATCCTGAGCCTAACAGAACAAACCTTTAAGCAATGAGGCAAACTTCAACAGAAACAATCTTACCTGGTCTGCATAGAGGGACGCCAAACTGGAGTAAGCATCAGCGAAATGTGGACCGTAGCGGATGGAGTCTTTCAACAGAGTCTCAGCTTCTTCCTCCTTTCCTTGGGACCTTGAACATACCATGACCATCATCAGTAGGGTGTTTGTCACTGCAGTTTTACTGCTCATTCACTCACTTCTTCCATTCTGTCCAGTTTAAGGCTGATCCGATTACAGATGAGGAGAATTGAGTAACAGATGGGGCGACAAGGCAGGCAAGGTTGTCTTCCTTCACTAGTTGCTTCAGTGAATCTCAGTTAATGAATCTCAACCAACCAAAGGTTTATTATTAGTAACTACACTACATAAACAACATGGGAAGCATGAGACACACACAAACACACAGCTGTCCTGAGGCTGCTATGGAGGATGGATGATTTGGCTGCTGTGTTTGTTTGCTCAGATTGGACCTTCCAGCTGATATTACAGTATTCATGTCACTTCTAAGCAGAGCCAGCAGAGCTCAGATTCTCTATGCTGCACAACCTCCAAACAAACAAATCAAATCAGCTGAGCTGGGTATGAAGAGACCGTGTCAGGAATCTGGATATTTGAAGGCTTTATGTTTGCGAGCGTGGCGACTCGTTGGGTCTGGTTCCAACCCGAACATCTTTGGCTGATATTACCTCTGAGGCTAGAGTCAGACTTTCTGTTTTGACACAGTATCTGTATAAGTGTGTACATTATTGTTGTCAGGAATCATCTTTAGTCAAGTTTATACAGATATCTGCGTTCAATCACATTACATGTGCAACTGAAAAACACACTTGTGGGTTTTTACTTTCATCAAGCGGATTATGATGTAGGTGAGCACATAGTCTGTAAACACACTGCTGATAAGTCCTGAGTTAATAAGTGGTGCTCTGGCATGAAGGGAAGCAAGATTTTCAGCAGATGTAATCAAACTTCCTCCTCGTTAACTATCCAGGGGATCGGGGTAAAACATGTACACAGCTTTGTTTAAATGCACTCAATCAGTCTGATATCAGGGGCAGGGCTTCCTAATTGTATTGCTGTGTGTGTGTGTGTGTGTGTGTGTGTGTGTGTGTGTGTGTGTGTGTGTGTGTGTGTGGCTAATCTTCTGATTTATGGGGGCTAAAGCCTAGTCCTAACGTTATTGAAGTGTGAAGTAAGTTTTGGTTAAAGGTTATGTTGGGAGTATTCTAGTAATAGTTAGGGGTCTGGGTAAGTGTTTGGGTTCGGCATAAATTAAATTATTAAAATGAGTGGAAGTCAATACATACACAAAAAATACATTAAGGAAGGAGTAGCAGGAACATATTCTAACGACTTTGCAAGAACTTTAATGTCTAACTTTAAGTGTACCTCTAGATATCTTTCGTGTCAGTGTTAATTTTTGGGGACGGATATAAAAAGGCAGCCTAAATAAACCTTTTATTCTTAAAAGTTTTATCTTTATAACAACAATTATGCTGTGGACTACCAAACTAGTTTTCTTAGATGTTTATAAATTCAGTTTCTTAGAAAGTTGAAGATAATAAATCGAAAAGTAATAATAAAGTAATTCTAGGTAAATATTTGTCACAAAAGTTCCATATATTCTGCTAAGGCATTACCCTAGTGCTAATTGTTGGTCTTTTTATATAGTTTGTACATACATACATATTTGTAGATACAGTTATCAGTTTACTTCCACCATGTCTGAAAATCAATACTCTTAAAGTGTGCTTTAACACATAACGTGTTAGTAATAATACATATTCAAAACCTGAAAAAAGCTAGCCACATAAAAAAACCTCACAGTGATAGTTTAACTGCTTGCACATATTGTATTTCTTTATTCAGGGCCCTACATGAACATTTGCCAGTGGTTGCACTGGTGAGGGTAACCTATTTTCTTTGTTGCTGTCCAATAAGTAAATTTTGGCTTGGAAATCATCACTGGGAATGTAGTATGCATATATTCCTGAAAGGGTATTTCAATTGGTTCAATAAGTTTAAAATGAAATCAATATAAATTAAACGAATGCTCGATGTTTTTTTTGTACAATTTAAGTTGTGAACATGTACATTTGGTTGAGGTTGACCACAAAGAGGACCAGTGTAGACCGAGCGGTTATTGAGCGGTTATTGATTTAGCCAAATAGTTTAATCTGACAGATCCATGCACTCAGTCTCACCGAGTGAAAATACAATCATGATATCATAATTAGCAGTAAATACAGAAGGATTATGCTGAAAGTGCACTTTTGTAGTAAAACTATGGAAACACTGATGATGTTTAACAATCTTACTCCTCCACAGAAGGAAACTTCAAAGAATTTCACCTGATTTTTCAGAGGGCCTAGGAATGTAAATTTGTTCATGTATTATTCTCAACCGCGCGGCACCCTCTGTTTATTTTTCTAAACTGAAGCGTATAACTTAGACATGCACATGAATAGCCTAACCAATCACACGTGGGGTTCCCAATCATCAGGATTTTCTGTTGGTCTGGAGAAATGTTTTCCATCCATGACTAGTCAGTTTTTAAGGTCCAGGTTTGAGAAATCAGGTTTCATTTGTGATTTGAACCGACGCATTATTTATAACCACAAATACAGTCAAATGCATGTTTATGTGTCAGAAAAAAGTCGGATGTTTCCTGGTGGAATAAGAGGCTTAGAAGGTCTGTGTGCTTAGACTTTGTTGGCTGCAGGTTGTGTTCCAAATCTTACTTTAGAAGGTTTCCTAGGTTAAACAGAGCCCGGTTATGCTGAGGGTTGGTGTCCAGCGCTTTCCTGTAGTAAAGCTCCGCTTCCTCTGGGCTACGAGTCAGAGTTCCCAGGTTGTTCATGGCGCTGGCGTGACGCGGGTATAACCTGTGAGTCAAGCAGTGAAAAATATCTCTATTTATTGACTGCCAATTAATTTAAATACTAGTTAGTTTATAAATGTCTGACCACTACAATACTTTAAAGACGTGTTGTCACTGTATCAACATTCCAGACCACTCAGGTCTTCTGATTCCAGTTTACTTCGCATTCCCAGAACCAAACATGGAGAAGCAGCGTTCAGTTTCTATGCAACAGAAATCCGGAAAAACCTCCAAGAAAACTTCAGCTGAAAAAACTAAATTGCTTAAATCAAATGTTTAGAGCTGACTTTGATAAGTAGTACACAAACAAATCCTGGTGAGAAGCTGCTCTAAATAGAATATTTGATTACTTATAAAAAAAAAAAATTCTGATATTTGTGCTGAATCCTTCATTGATCTTTGTATCATGTGAAGCACTTTGAACTGCCTTGCTGCTGAAATGTGCTAAACAAATAAACTTTGATTTACTTTTGTCTGAACTAGGGTTAAATGTAAGCCCACACGGCCAAATCCAGCACTTTCAAAAGTTTTAAAAATAATTAACTTTCTTTACGTTCGGCTCACAGCTGCTATACTTTCCGGTTTGTTATGCTATTCACATGTTTTCATAACTGGTTATCGGCCATTGATGTGATAGATTGAATAAAACACATGACTATCTGGCTGCTGAAACACACAGGAGCCATTTACATGGTTCATGTCTGCAGACAGTGTTTTCAGTTTCTGATTGGGCAATTTCCAAAACTTAAGAATACGATTACGACCAGCATGTAGATGTGGGCCTGTGGCTGTAATAAATGCCATGCAGGAAAGCAGTTTTGGCTGTCTGTTAATTTTTTTTCTTGATTTCCATATGTTCAAAATTATTGAAAAGGTTAGACTTAACACTCTCAGAATCCATAAAAACCCCCTTAGGAAGACTTTGCTTCAGTTTTGTTGTGGCTAGATCAGTGTACATAGAGCTTTCTCAATCTGCCAACAATGTCAAATAGTTAAAACTTAGCCTTTTTTTTTTACATGAAAACTAAACTCTGACTAATTCAGAATGGTCTCTAATCTAACTTGATAGAACAATGTGGCTTCTGTGTACATGGAGTCCCACCTGAGGGCATTGTTGTAGTGGTAAATAGCCTCTTCGTGCCGAGCTTTGTCTTTCAGAAAGTTGGCATAGTTGTAATGGACTTTGGCATTGTGAGGCAGAGTCTTGATACCAGAGCTATAATGACAGAGGAAAGATATGTAAGAACACTCCATGTCTGAATTATTTTTAGTGGAGTTTGAAATCTTAATAAATAATAAAAAAATCCCAAGAGTCTGGACCAGGTCATTACACAAATAATTCATTAAACAAGAATGTTTAATGACTTATGGACCTTATCCCAAACAATCTTAGAACTTTGAAATCTTTTTTTCTGAATAAAAATAAAAGCATTTACATAGGTGATCCCAGATCAGTGGAAGAAAGTTAAGACACTGGTTCCAGCTTACATCTGGATGCTATTACATATTTCGGTAAAATAATACAGTGATAGCAGCACATCAGTGTATGAGTGTACATGTAGTCTTTGAGTATCAGTATGCTGCCATTTAAATTCAATCCACTTATCATTCCTTGGTGGGTGGGGCTCAGCTGGTACCTACAGTGGTCATCAGAGAAGAGTTGGGGTACATTCAGCCACACATGGTTAATCCAATCTACAACCTTTGTAACTTGATATGTTAAAAATAGCTGGAGGAATTGATGATGTTAACAATGGAAACACTCATGTTCAGTTGTTAGAGCCAATTGCCTGGTTGATAGCTAACAAAGTTGTCTACAGGTCTAAAGTTGGTTTAAGTAATTAGTAAAATCCTAAGCTCTGAACATCTCACAGAGGTCTGCGGTGTAACAGTGCATAATTAAGTACTGGTGCAGCCCTTTTGGTTGGTTACGCACCATTGACAACAACAGCGTTGCTTTTAAAACAGTCACTTTTATTTGATACAAAAACTAAAGTGACCAAGTCAACTGATTAAGTTTTTTCAACACTTCATTAATAACTAGGAACAAGTTCAAGCCGAATGTAAACACCATTTATACAGAAGAAAAGGTCCTAAGGTCCAAGCATGCCTCACAGCAGCACACATGTAAACATGATTCCCTCTGGAGAGGGGAAGAGATATTCCAACAGCTCAACCTTTGAGGTAAATTCAGGAATTATTTTCTCTCCATATATGCAAACAACAAAAAACATGGACAGAGCATCTCACAACTGCATTGTGAAAAAAAGCATCAAAGTTGTTACCACACAACATGATTTTGGCCATCTGATCTTTAGAATATACATTCATGTAAACAACAACACAATGAAGACAACCTCAACATCTGAGAAAAGGCCAACATATTATATAATCCATTTTTTGGTATATTCATGTTTGTACAAGTGAATAACAGCTTGATTTTATCAGAGTCCAACCTTTTTGTAGGTAATTTGTTTGGATAACATGGCACGTAAATGTCTGTTTTAAAGAAACTAAAGCTATGATTAGGAGCACAGGGACAGACAGACACTCACCGAAAGAGGGCTTCCCTGGAGAGCCAGACGTTGTTCTGTTGGACAGTTTTCCAGGAGAAGAGCAGGATCAGCAGCAGCATGAATACACTGAGGAGTGTGCTGCCCCATCGGCCCACCACTGAACAGAGCCGGCCGAGACCATGAGCCACAAGGATACAGTACCCCATACTGCAGGTGGAGCGAGGAAACAACACAAAGTTACTGAAAATGTAAAAGGTGATCTCTAAGCCTATAGATTCACGGCTGGAAGTAAAGAATATAAGCTTTGACACTGGAAGTTCTTTGACTATTATTTTCTTACACATACAGAAGCCCACTTTACATTTATGCATTTAGAAGATGCTTTTATCCAAAGCGACTTACAAAAAGACGGTTTAACATTGAACTATGACGCAATTTACTCAGTTACCTGCAATATACTAGGAGAGGATATAACATTAATAATGACACATATTAACAGCATTTAGGTAAACACAGAAGGCCCAAGTACCATACACTGAGTGCTAACTAATATCAGGGGGGGTAATAAGTGCTTTTAGATCCTTCAGGGCAATAGATACTCTCAGAAGAGCTGGGTCTTCAAGGATTTCTTGAAGGTGGAAAGACAATCTGATGCTCTGATAGTGCACGTAAGGGCGTTCCACCGCCAAGGAACCGCAAATGAGAAGAGTTTATATTGACCTGCACAGGGTTTTGGTTTTGGTCGCGTTAGTTGGAGCTCTTTGGAGGAACGGAGCGGGCGGGCAGTGACATAAGGCTTTAAGAGGGTGTTGAGGTAGATGTGCGCTGATCCATCAAACACTCTGTAGGCCAGCATTAGTGATTTGAATTTGATGCGTGCAGCTAAGGGAAGCCAATGGAGTTCAGCGAAAAGGGGTGTGACATGCGATCGCTTTGGCTGGTTGAAAACCAAGCGAGCTGCAGCATTCTGGATCATCTGTAGCGGTCTCACAGCACAGGCTGGAAGACCTGTTAGGACGGCGTTGCAGTAGGCAAATTGGAAATTACCAAGGACTGAACTAGGAGCTGTGTCGCATGTTGAGTTAGATATGGCCTAATCTTCCTGATGTTGAATAGAGAGAAGCGACATGATCGAGCGACAGAGTTAACCTTATCCGCAAAGGTCAGCTGATCATCGATCATGACGCCCAGGTTCCTTACAACCTTAGTGGGTGCAACAGATAGGGATTCTAACCTGATGCTGATGTTGTGGTGAAAACTTTCCTTGGCTGGGATGACAAGCAGTTCAGTTTTGGAGAGGTTCAGTTGGAGGTGGTGATCTTTCATCCATGCAGATATGTCAGAAAGACAGGCTGCGATTCGTGTTGGTACTGAGAGGTCGTCTGGAGGAAAGGACAGATAGAGCTGGGTATCATCTGCATAGCATTGATAGAAGCCATGCGAAACAATGATTGGGCCCAGCGAAGTAGTGTACATGGCAAAGAGGAGGGGGCCCAACACTGAGCCTTGGGGCACCCCTGTGGTGAGGTGGTGTCGCGTCGATGTTTGGCCTTGCCATGCCACCTTGAAGGATCGTCCGGGGAGGTAGGATTAAAACCAGGAGTGTGCACTGCCCTCAATGCCCATGTCTGCCAGCTTGGTAAGTACGATGCTGTGATTTACAGTATCAAATGCAGCTGAGAGGTCCAGTAGGATGAGAACTGTTGATTGGCCTGTTGCGGTGGCTTCTTTCAAGGATTCCGTTACTGATAGGAGTGCCGTTTCCGTAGAGTGACCACTCTTGAAGCCTGATTTGTTATAATCAAGGACGTCATGATGGGAGAGGAATTTTGTCACCTGCTTTGAGACAGCTCTTTCGATGATATTAGACAGAAAAGGGAGGAAGGAGACCGGTCGGTAGTTCTCCACTTGAGTGGGGCCTAGGGAGGGTTTATTGAGTAAGGGACTTACCTGGGCTGGTTTGAAGGCGGTGAAGCATTGATCACGTGACTGGCTGCTGTCACAACTGTTGGAGCTTTGGCTTGAAGGAGGGGGGTGGGAAAAGGATCCAGAGGGCAAGATGTAGGGCTGCTGCCTGTGAGAAGCTTTGATACCTCATCCTCTGTGAGAGGGGTAAATGAAGAAAAGGAAGCCGTGGGTTCAGCGGCGCTCATAGGAAGGACCAGTGAGGAAGGGTGAGCTGTTTTCTGTGTAGATGGGTCTGAGAACTGACTGCTGCCACTTTGTTGGTGAAGAAGTTGGCAAAGGAATCTTCCGTGAGGTTGGTTACAGGAGGAGGAGGTGGTGGGTTTAAAAGAGACTTGAAGGTAGAAAATAGCTTCCGGGTGTCTGTAGCACTGTGGATCTTGTCCTGGTAGAACTCCTTCTTTGCAGTGGTGACGCAAAGAAAAGTTGTGTGTGTTCAACCAGACTTTGCATAGAACCAGAGAGAGCTATTTTTCAGAAATCATGGAAAACTGCAGAAACAACTCTGGTGTCTTGTTTGCTACAGTGAGCAGATTAACAAACCTTCCAGTCTCGATCCCCTAGGAACTGATTTCTACATCTAAATGTCAGGAGTTTGCAGTATTCTTTAATGAGAAAGTTCAAGGCATTAAAAATGCAATTGTTTCCACAACAGACATAGCTCCTCTACCCCCAGTTAGACATATGGAGCTGACACACTCCACACCTGTCTCCGATAAAACAGTTGAAGAGATCATCTGCAGCCTGAGTCCATCTACTTGCTGCCTGGATGAGTTACCCACCAGATTCCTAAAGTCTGTGCTGAGTAGTTTGCTGCCTCAACTCGATCAGTTAGTCAATATCTCACTTCAGACTGGAATATTCCCAAAGGCCTTGAAAACTGCTGTCATTAAGCCTCTCCTAAAGAAGAGCAGTCTGGATTCCATAGTACTGAACAACTACCGGCCCATATCAAACCTGCCATTCTTAGGAAAAGTGCTGGAAAAGTTGTATACCAACAGCTGAGTGATTTTCTCCTGTCTAACAATGTGTTTGATGCTTTCCAGTCAGGCTTTAGGCCCCACAACACCACTGAGACAGCTCTGATCAAGGTGACGAACGACATCCGCCTAAACTCAAATGCCAGCAAAGTCTCTGTCCTAGTTCTGCTGGACCTGACCGCCGCCTTTGATACAGTTGACCATGTGATTTTATTACAGAGGTTAAAAGACTGGGTGAGAATCACTGGTATGGCTCTCAACTGGTTCAAGTCCTACCTTGAGGACAGGTGTTACTTTGTTCAAATTGGGAACTGCGTCTCCGACCGAATGGTTGTGACCTTTGGGGTCCCCCAGGGGTCGACCCTGGGACCCCTTTTATTCAATCTGTACATGCTTCCATTGGGCCAGGTAATACGCAGCCATGATGTGTCCTACCACAACTATGCTGATGACACTCAGATCTACTTGTCGCTGACAGCAGGAGAACATGGGCCTGTTGATTTATTGTGTCACTGTATTGAACAGATCAGTCTGTAGATGCAGAACAACTTCCTCCAGTTAAACTCAGACAAAACTGAAATCATTGTCTGTGGCAAACAAAGAGAAAGTGTCATCAGTTACCTTCTGATGCTCTCTCTGGAACCTAAACATCAGGTCAAAAATCATGGGGTAATACTCAATTCTGACCTGAACTTCAACAGCTACATTAAATCAGTAACACCAGCAGCCTTTTACCATCTTCAAAACATTGCCAGAATCAGAGGAATAGTCTGTAAACCAGACTTAGAAAGACTTATCCATGCTTTTATCTCTAGCAGGTTAGACTGCTCGAGTTCTGTCCAAAACCAGGAAATATGACCACATTAGTCCAGTGCTCAAGTCTCTGCACTGGCTTCCTGTCACTCAAAGAATAGACTTTAAAACAGCCTTGCTTGTGTACAAATCTCTTCATGGTTTAGCCCCAAAGTACATATCTGACATGTTAGAGCCATATGAACCAGCCAGGACTTTGAGAACCTCAGGTAGTGGCCTCCTGCTGATGCCCAGAGTCAGGACCAAACAAGGGGAGGCTTCATTCCAGTTTTATGCTCCTAAAATCTGGAACAGTCTTCCTGAAGAGGTGAGACAGGTTTCAACTCTGGCGTTGTTTCAATCCAGGCTGAAAACAGCCTTATTTAACTGTGCATATAGCAACTGAGAATATTGTTACTATTATTATTATTTTATTTTTTATTTTATTTATTTTAAATTCAAAGCTGATTTTATTGTTTCATTTTCTGATCTTTTTTCCTATGTAAAGCACTTTGAATGGTCTTGTACACGAAAATGTGCTATATAAAATATACTTGCCTGGCCTTGCCTTGCTTGAGGAGAAGGATGAGAGCAGCATTTGGAAGTGTGACAGATCAGATGGGTCCTTTGATTTATGCCATTTTCTCTCCGCAGCTCTGCGGTTTGTGTGCATCGATCTAAGGGAGTCAGTCAGCCATGAGTGTGACTGCAGGGGTCTTGCAGGTTTGGTGATCACTTTCTTCTGTAGCAAGTCTTCCAATAAGCTATAAACTATTTAATAAATAGGAATGCTAAAAGAAATAAACATTTCTTTAACACTATCATGCCGTTAGATTTAATTGAGTTCTTGTCATACAGCAAGGTGTTGTTGAGTTTTTAGGTACTGGAAACTGGTAACAGACCCATATCTAATCTTCCTTTTTTATTTAAAATCTTTGACTTATATCTAAAATTGTTGCTAATCAACTGAGAGAGCATTTGAGGAATAATGACGTATTTGAAGAATTTCAGTCAGGTTTCAGAGCTCATCATAGCACTGAGACAGTCTCCTTAAAGTAACAAATTATATTCTCTTGGTCTCAGACAATGGACTCGTGTCTATTCTAGTTCTGTTAGATCTCAGTGCTGCTTTTGACACAGTCAATCACAATATCGTCATAGAAAGGCTCGAACACACTGTGGGGATCAAGGGAACACCACTAGGCTGGTTTAAATAGTATTTGTCTGATAGATCCCAGTTTGTTCATCTAAATGACAAATCTTCTCCGCATTGTAAGGTTACTTATGGAGTACCACAGGGTTCTGTTCTTGGCCCAATTTTATTTACCATATACATGCTCCCTATTGGTAAAATCATCAGACAGCATGGTGTTAATTTCCACTGTTATGCTGATGATACACAACTGTATTTATCTATAAATCCTGATGAATCCAGTCAGTGTGGAAGATTACAGGTAGATCTAGAAAAAATAAAGATGTGAATCAGTCTAAACCTTTTACTTTTGGAACTTTAAGAAGACAGAAGTTCAGAATCAGAATTCCTTTATTAATCCCTGGTTATGGAAAAAGAGCCCGTTCAAAGTCACTTAAATTACCTTGCCTCCCTGTTCTGAAGCTTTGTTTAAACAGCAGCAGATCGCCTTGATCATGCAAATTGCTGCCATGTGATTGGCTGATTAGGAAGTTGCCTTAAAAAGCAGTAGTACAGGTGTGCCTAACAAATTGGCCGTTTTTTTTATCTTTATTGAGCATCAATAGAACATTACATCATGTCAGATACAGGCAACACAATACTCATATTATTCTTTTAACCCCTCATCCCAAGAACATGAAAACATAAAACATAAAAAATAAATAATCGAAAGTAATGCAGAAATGCAAAGAAAGCATATACCTCAGCTCCCCAGCACTGAAGCTGTGCACTATACAAGAAATGGTCACATGGATTCAATCACAGATACAAATACAAATGCAAGACGCCTGCTAGGAGATAATAAGGTGGGTAGAGTTTTAAGTTTGCCTAAATGCATCAACATCGGATCCCAGACAGAGAAGAATTTGTCCCTGGACCCCCTGAGGGTAAATTTTATTTTCTTTAATTGTATAAATTGTGCCAGGTCACTAAACCACAAAGACACTTTGGGTGGATTTTTTGATTTCCAATGCAATAATATTCTTCTACGTGCAAGCAGCGTCATAAAAGCAATTATGTTTTTATTGCTTTTCCTTAATGTTGCAGGTCTTCCATCTGTTGTACCAAATATGGCTATATGTACGTTGGGTTGAAGATTAATATTCAATGCTTCTGACAACAGTTTAAAGATGGTACACTTATAAGTTGCCAGGGCTGGGCATGACCAAAACATATGTGTCAAATCAGCTGGAGCGTTTCGATACCTGTCGCAGTTTGCATCTGTGTTAGGAAATATTTTAGCCAGTTTTGCTTTGGAGTAGTGGATGCGATGTAGGATCTTGAATTGTATAATGTTTAGCTTGGCACCGGAAGAGCTGGAGTTCACTCTTAGTAGAGCGCTCTCCCAAGTATCCTGATCTAAGTCCTCTCCCAACTCACCCACCCAGTCTGCTCTGATCTTAGGCAATGTTGTGTTTTTAAAAGAGGTCATACGATCACAAATTCTGGAGACCAGTCTTTTAGAGTTGAACAGAGATTTTAAAATATCATCTAGACCAGAAGGTGATGTTATGTATGGAAAATTGGGATCATAATGTTGAAGGAGGTGGCGGACTTGGAAATATCGGTATAAGCTAGACCGTGGGAGGCCAAATTTGTAGGATAAATCCTTAAAGCTTGCAAAAGTATATTTAATGTACATGTCCTTGAAGTTATGAATGCCTCATCTCTGCCAGAGAGTTAATTCAGAGTCTAGCCGAGCTGGGGGGAAAAGGTGATTATTGTGTATGAGACCCAGATGGAGAAGGTTTATAAACTCAAAGCTACGTCTAAGTTGAACCCATATTTTAAGAATGTTTATGACTGTAGGATTGTTAGTTTATTGTAAGAGAGAGAGAGAGGGGAAGGCTGGAAGGGACCAGGGCTCTGACAGAAGTGAAAATGCAAGATGCAGGTTCAACATGGCACCAGTCTGCATCAGGAGTGTGGAGCCAGTAAATTATTTTTTGAACGTTTGAGGCCCAGTAATAGTGACAAAAATTTGGAAGGGCTAAGCCCCTTTGGTTTTTAGGGCTCTAACAGATCTAACTGTATTGTAGGTTTCTTCCCATTCCATATAAATTAAATTAGAGCTTCATCAATAGACTTAAAAAAGGACTTGGGGAGATAAAATGGGATACCTTGAAATCTGGGGAGTACATTCATTTTAATACAGTTCACTTTCCCCGCTAAGGATAGGTGAAGTAGTTTCCATTTCTTCAAGTCGAATTTAATTTTCTCAAATAGCAGACAGAAGTTCTCTTGGTAAAGATTCTGCATATCCCTTGTAATATTAATGGCCAAGTATCCAAAGCCATTTTTAGATATATGGAACGGTAGAGCACCGTCCAGCATTTGAAGAACCAAATCATTGAGAAGATAACATTCACTTTTACTGAAGTTCAGTTTGTACCCAGAGAAGGCACCAAACCTTGCCAGGGTGTGGATAATATGAGAAGCACATGAGACAGGGTCAGATACATACATTAACAAATCATCTGCATAAAGAGAAACCCTATGCTCTCTCCCTCTCCTGGTGATCCCAGTAATTGTTGGTGATGTTTTGAGTGTAATAGATAAGGGCTCTATGGCCAAGGCTAACAGTAGTGGACTTATTGGGCAGCCCTGACGGGTACCCCTTGATAGCAGGAAGTACTGTGAGCGTCTGGCATTCGTGATTACAGAGGAATTGGGAGAGGTATACAAAAGTTTAACCCATGAGATAAAATTAGGACCATATCCAAATTTATTTAAACATGCAAATAAATATCCCCATTCTACCCGATCGAAAGCTTTCTCCACGTCCAGCTCAATAGGTACCGCGCTGGACACAGGAACATGGATAACATTTAGGAGCCGCCGGATATTTGTGAAAGAATGCCGGCCTGAAATAAAACCTATTTGTTCAGCCGATGTCACTTCGTGCATTGTGGTTTCAAGGCGTAGGGAGTGGGCTTTGGCCAAGATCTTCACGTCACAGTTTAGGGGGGATATGGGATGATACGACCCACATTCTTTGCTATCTTTTCCTGGCTAAGGTAGGAGGGTAATTGATGCTTCAGTTGATGTCTGTGGGAGTGACCCATGGGTCAGAGAGTCATTAAACATATCAAGTAGGATTGTTGATAATTTATTAGAGAACTTTTTATAAAACTCTATGGAATATCCATCAGGGCCTGGTGCCTTGCCACTTTGCATCGCTTTTATTGCAGTAATAATATCTTTACAGTTTAGTGGGAGCTCGGTTTCAGACCTATGAACAGTTATTATAGAGGGAGCTTGGAGGTTATCAAAGAAATGTTCCATGTCAGAGCAATCATTTATCATCTCTGATGTATACAGATTTGAATAAAATGAGCTAAATGTTTCATTAATTTCTTCTGGGTCAATAGTTAGTTCACAATCTTCCTTTTGAATTTGTGGGATTTGTTGAGAGGCTGAGCGGCACTTAAGTTAATGTGCTAATAAATGTCCAGCCTTGTCACCATGCTCGTAAACATGCCCCAATGATTTTAATAGGAGACGTCATGTTTTATCAGTTGATAGCAAATTATATTGTGTTTGGAGGTCCAGCTTCCTCTTCTAGAGCTCAGGGGAACTCTACAAGATGCTTACTTCTTTTTATCTTGTTCATTATAGCTGAATATGACATAATCTCGCCCTTAATTACAGCTTTTAGTGTTTCCCACAGGAGAGACGGGGAAATGTCATCTTTTTTGTTGAAGTTTATAAAGTCATCTATTCTTTGGGATATCATTTCACAAAAGCTCTCATCGGCCAAAAGGTTTCTGTCTAGTTTCCAGGAATAGTTTTGTAATTGGTAGAGAGGTAATGCAAGATCTAGTAATACAGGGGCATGGTCTGATTCTACTATAGCTGAATATTCAACTTTTTTGACAGAGGACTGAAGATTGTAAAAATTCTAAAAATAGTCTATTCTGCTATATGAGTGATGTACATTAGAAAAAAAAGAGAAGGACTTACTACATGGAAATAGAAAACGCCAGGGGTCGACACCTCCTGTCTGATCCATGAAAACTGATAACTTGGCTTTTTTAGAAAGGTTTGTAGAATTAGAACTGGAGCGGTCAAGTGCTGGATTGGTCACACAGTTAGTTTATAGTTGTGAATTCAAGTCTGGGATAGATGAAATAATTTTTCTCATAAACTTCTCATCATCCCAATTAGGGGCATAGGTATTTACTAGAACCACAAGTTTGTGGTAGAGGTAATCGTCCTTGCGGGTTTGAGATAACAGTAGTTGCATTAAACTGAATATTTTTATGGATCAATATAGCTGTTCCACAAGTTTTATAATTAAGATTGGAATGGAATACATTGCCCACCTGTGCTTTCTTGAGTCCGATTTAATCATTTACCAATAGGTGGGTTTCCTGGAGAAATGCGATATCACAATTTAAGTTCTTTAGAATATTAAATATCCTGTCTCTTTTAACAGGCCCATTTAAGCCCTTTACATTCCAACTAATGAATCGTATAACAGCCATCTTTATATCAATTCCTTTCACCATGCTAAACTAAAGAGAATAAGATGAGAATGGAGAAAAAAAATAACAATAATAATAATAATAATAATAATAAAAGGTAAAGCAATAATTAAGTTAAAGTGCACAGTTAGATTTGTTTCCTCTCTTATGTGAGAAAAGGCGAGTATTTGTTGCAAAAATACGGTGGTGTCCCTTTCCCTAACCCCTTCCAAAAACTAAAACAAAACTAGAACTGAGCCTATACTTGTCACTCTCTCTGAGGCAAGCTGCAGGCTAAACACTATTTTAAACTGAAGTAGCACATTTCTTCAATATTTGTGCTCGGGAAGGCTACAGGTTCCTGTGATATATTAAAATCTGTTAACACCAAGGGGGATATGAAAACCAGCTGGGTAAACAACACCATAACTGTCAAACAAGTGGACACACATATATAAAAAGGTATATACCCTCAATACTGAAATATAACAAAAGTGGTTTGTATAAAGGATGAATTCTAAATATAATTCATCATTACTGAGTGACCATACCTCGGGTCCACGGACTGCAGGTTGTCATACTATGCCGAAAAGGTGAACTTATACATCATCGAGTTCGGATGAATGGACAGCCCCAGGTTGTACAGTACGAAGCGTAACACATAGTCCTATTCTAACTTACCAAACATCTGATCATGAAACTTCTGGGCTTCATCAGGTGAGTTGAAGTTGAACACCTCGTCTCCACACATCACTCGCAGCCGGGCCGGGTAGAGCAAGTGGAACCTGACGTTCTTCTGATACAAGGCTTGCTTGACGCCATTAAACGCGGCTCTCTTTTCAGCGAATGCTGTGCTGACATCCTGATAGACCCTTATAGTGGCAACTTGGTATGTGAGCTGATGATTCTCTTTATTAGCAGGAAGTTCACAAAATGCAATTAAAAGTCTACAGTTGGTCCAAAATGCTGCAGCAAGAGTTCTGATGAAGCTTAAAAAGAGAGATCATATCTCCCCAATTTTAGCTTCCATTCATTGGCTCCCTGTCAAACTTAGAATAGATTTTAAGATTCTTCTTTTGACATATAAAGCCCTCACTAATAAAGCTCCATCGTATATAAGAGATCTGAATACTCCTTATGTCCCAAACAGATCATTTCGCTCTCAGACTGCAGGTTTACTGGTGGTTCCTAGAATCTCTAAAAGCACAATGGGAGGCAGATCTTTCAGTTATCAGGCTCCTCTCCTGTGGAACCAGCTTCCAGCTTTAGTCCGTGAGGCAGACACCCTGTCTAGTTTCAAATCTAGTCTTAAAACCTTCCTGTTTGATAAAGTTTATAGTTAGGAAGAGGTAGAGAATACAGCCGTATCCGGCTGTACTCAGTCTTGACAGACGGTTCTCCTTTGTTCTACCTTCTTCATGTCTCACTCTATAGGGTTAAGTTATTTAAGTTTTTCTATAGTTATGCTGCCATAGGCTTAGACATCTGGAGGACAATCTGACCACTTCTCTCTCTGCTACTTTCTTCCTTTGTCCAATCTACTTAGTTACCGTTATTTCAACCTTGTTAACCTTTTGTTTTCTCTTAGTGTTCTTCTCTCCATAGTAACCACACCTGGGCTGGCGTTCTGTTAGCTGAGACAGCTTCTTGGATGAGAACATGGGCTGAGATGCTTCCAGTGACG
>JAVLVB010000874.1:52675-70613 GCA_032876305.1 Orestias chungarensis | reverse complement strand
CAGGTAGTGGCCTCCTGCTGATGCCCAGAGTCAGGACCAAACAAGGGGAGGCTTCATTCCAGTTTTATGCTCCTAAAATCTGGAACAGTCTTCCTGAAGAGGTGAGACAGGTTTCAACTCTGCCGTTGTTTAAATCCAGGCTGAAAACAGCCTTATTTAACTGTGCATATAGCAACTGAGAATATTATTACTATTATTTTTATTTGATTTCTTTTAAATTCAAAGCTGATTTTATTGTTTCATTTTCTGATCTTTTTTCCTATGTAAAGCACTTTGAATTGTCACGAAAATGTGCTATACAAATAAACTTGCCTTGCCATTAGCAATAATGAGAACCCAAGAGGTGTGAAGTGCTTCAGGAGGGTCGCTGTTCTGCTCCTGAAAGGCTTGCTAGGAGTCACTGAATAGCCTGCAGTGATGAGCCAACAGAGACTTGTGATATGGCAGGAAATATTAGATAGTATTCAAATCTGGCCTAAAAATGTTTTAAGTTTGGATGTTCAGCAAACTAGTCCATTCAATTTATTTGTAAGTCAAGCTATAAATCTACAGATCAAGGGTTTTATGAAATAAATAAAAGAATATTAATTAATAGGGAATTAACTATAACTCTAATAAAAAGGATCCTGAAATTATACATTCAAATAACATTAGTTAAATCTAGTAAACTCACTTTAACAAACTAATTAAAACTAATTGAATTAGACAAAAATAGCACAACAGGATGAAACTCAACTATAAGATATCATAACCTTGGTACAGATACAGCCTAGTGAATTTAATATAATCAAAATGCTTATGAAAACGAATTTTACAAAGTGAAATATTAAAGCAGTTACTTCATTTCATTGAGATGATTTGCCTTAAAATGAATAAAATCCAAACATTGACTGTTCATAGAGGATTTTAAAACAAATGTGTTTCTACTGAACAAAATGTTCATGTAGTGTAAAATATTTGCAGATCTTTAAGGCATAAATATTCTGTGTATGTGAATCACACTGTGTAGCTGAGAACTGAGTTTTGTAACCTTGTTAAAATAAAATGGTGTTTAGACATTCAGGAAGCTCCAGTAACATTTAAAGCAGCCTTACTTCTAGAAAGTAAAAAAAGCATCTCCATGCTGCGTTTATTGCAAACCTGTCTGGAGTTTTACATTTTGTGCACTCTTCAGAGTCAGACGCTTCAAACGCGCGTCACGCGTCCCCACTTCCCGTCTCCGCAACGGTCTTTTTGTACAAAGGAGGATGAAACTGAGAGAGCAGCTCGTCTTTATTTAATAAACCAAGAGAGCCATATCTGTAACTAGGGAAAAAATCCAGCAGCGTTCAGAGTTTGGTGATTTTCTCCACCTCCTCCAGGAGCTTAACGCTGACGAGGGTTGATTTCAGCGCTAGTTCCACTGGAATTAGAGAAAACAGCCACAATATTTCTATCCTCCATTATCACTTCAGAATCTTCTGCCCTGTTGGAAAGTTTGCCGCTACAAGCCTTCAGCAGCATTTGGGCATTTTGGCCGTCTAGAACGTCAAATGCTCAAAATGCCTCTGACGCTCTAGACGCCTCTGACGCCCAAATCACTCTGCTCTGGATGCGCGTAACAGACCACAAGACTTTTCGATGCTCCTACATGCATGTTTAAATAGACTTTCTATGTATACTTGACGCTTTTGATGCTCCAGATGGTTTTAGTATGAACGCAGCATAACATTTCTTGCTGGATGGCTGCATTTACTTTGGACCCCAGAGGATCAGAACCAGTAGATGACATAGCGGAACGATGTCATGGCCACATTGTCATCTAAAAAAACACAGACTGTGGACGAGCCACACTGCTTGTTCTGTTGGACCGCTGCGCAGCTTTTGACACTGTTGACTATGACATCAAATCAAAATTTTATTTGTATGGCACCTTTCATACTTTAAAAGCAACACAAAGTGCCTTACAAAGGCTAAAAACAACAATGATAAAAACAGACCAACCCACCCCAATGAATACCCCAAGAGACGCAAAGACAAACACACGCACACACACATGCACACGCATACACACAGAGTCAGACCCACTGCACCTATTTAACAGAGACATGGCCGGGCACCCAGAATTAAGGCAAGGAAAAAGCCACATTGGGGGCAGACTACACTCAGAAGGCTCCCAGCCAACAACCACAGGGAGCCGCCACAGAGACAGTCCTAACCCGGGCAGAGAAGAGGCCCCACACCAAGGTGCAGGGTCCTGCAGCCCCCCAGGACAGAGAAGCCAACAGGGCAGCCCCCCGCCCCCCTCAGTGGACCTAAGGCAGCTCCCAGTGCAGTCGGCCCCCATGGGGTGACACTGGAGCTGAGAACTGAAGATAAAAATGGAAAATATCAGGTAATTAAAATGTTTAAACTAAAACAAGGAGTTAAAACATAACATCCAGTTAAAACATCTAACTAAAATGTGAACTTTTAAAATATTAAGATAACTAAATAAAAGTAAATAAACATAAATAAGTTAGGTCAAACTAAATTAAAAATAAATAAATCATTAAATTAATAAAATCGAGTGAAAAATTAAATTAATTAAAAGGCTGATTAAAGAGCTGGGTCTTGAGCCTCCTTTTAAAAAACATCAACAGTCTCTGCGGCCCTGAGGTTCTCCGTCTGTGAGGGTTGTTATGGTAAAAGTAAATCTGACAAATAAGAAGGCCCAAGTCCATTAAGACATCTAAAAACCAGTAAAAGAACCTTGAAATTGATCCTGAAGCGCACGGGGAGCCAATGCATTGATTTTAAAACTGGTGTAATGTGCTCCCGCCTTCTGGTCCTTGTCAGCACTGGTGCGGCAGAATTCTGCAGAAGCTGAAGATTGAAAGTAGTCTTTTTTGGAAGGCCAGAGAGCAGGGCATTACAATAATCTAAACGACAAGAGATAAAAGCATGCATCAGCACCTCCGTCCAGGCCTGAGAGAGAATCGGGTGCACTCTGGCTATATTCTTAAGATAGTAAAAAACGTCAAAGTACTTTGGGGGTTCCGGTGACGTCACGTTCTGTAATGGCTGCTTGAGCTGACTACTCCTCCGATAAATCTTAATTTGACCCCCACTACTTACCAAATATAATGAAAAATGGAGTCTGTAAGGGGGTCTAGAATTGGGAAAAGGGATGGGAATAGAAAAACCACAAACGAAGAATTGGCAAAAGAAAGAAAGACGGCATGCAGCTCACCAACACATCAGCAACTCGACGAAGCTAATGCTAATGTGCCTTCCACTGACGCATCAGGACTAGCGCAAATTCTTGGGGAGTTACGGGATTTACAAAAAAATATGAAACATCAGTTTGACGACATCAAGTCAGAACTCACCAACGTACACCAAAAAGTTAAGGAAACGGAGGACAGAGTTGATGAAGTGGAGGAGCGGGCTCTGAACATGGAGCAGATATTGGGGAAGATGGCCGACCTGATAAGCCAGCAACAAGAAAAACTGCTTGACCAGGAGGGGTGATCACGAAGAGAAAACCTCAGGATATACAACGTGCCAGAGGGAGTGGAAGGATCACCGATGAGGGATTTTGTGGATAAATTACTTAAGGACATCCTGGAGATTGAACCAAATAAGGAATTGGACACACCGAGCGCTGGCTCCTCCACCTGCAGGGGACAGAAACAACAGACCGCGATCCATTGTTGTTAAATTTCTCCACGGCAGAACTAAGGAAAAGATTTTACGTAGAGCATGGGGGAAGAAGGCGTGCCTCTACACGGCAAACCGATATATTTTGATCATGATTATCCCCCCACAGTACTACAGAAACACAAAAAATATTCGGAAGCTAAACGGATTCTGAAGCAGAGAAAGATCCGCTTCCAATCTCCTTAGCGTAGTTGGGAGCCCTCCCCTCTTTTTCAAGGGAGGACTTCCCCCAGGGCTAGACAGTTTTCCTAGCCAAGTTCAGGGTCTTTTGTTCAGGACCCCAACCTTGGAATCTCAAGTTTGTTTTTTATTCTTTATGGTTAAGTTACTGTTTACATTTACTTAGAGAGTGGATTGGTTAAGCTTTGCTATCAGATATCTAAAAGTGATCAACAAGACAACCAGACATGGCCAACAATAAGATAAATATAATTACTTTTAATGATAATAGTCTACTCAACCCAATTAAATGAAACAAGATCCTATCAAAAATGAAGAAGGAACACACTCACATAGAGTACTTACAAGAAACTCACCTAAACAAAACTGAACATGAAAAACTAAGAAGAATGGGTTTCAACCAAGTGTTCTTCTCTTCATACAAATCAGGACATAGAAGAGGGGTGGCTACTCTCATCTCAAACAAGATACATTTCGAAAAATTATACAAACTGACGGATAAGGAAGGTAGATTTGTGCTGGTGAGAGGTAGAGGCAAATCTGTTACATTATTTAACATATATGCTCCTCCGGGGAGCAATATGGATTTCCACAAGAAAATAACTAATATTAGTAAAAGAAACACAAGATGTTCTGATCTGTGGAGGGGACTTGCATATACGTTTACAACCAAACATGGATTCTTCAAGGGAGAAAGCCTACGAGAAAGAACAACAATACAAAAAAATTAATATATTCTTTAAGGAAGTTGGCCTGATAGATATATGGAGAGACTTCCACCCCAATAAAAAGGATTATACATACTACTCAGCCACGCATTCAGTATACACAAGAATTGATTATTTTTTGACATTTACAAAAGACAGGGACAAAATAGACAGATGTGAGATTGGAACAATAGACGTGAGTGACCCCTCACCTGTATATTTAACAGTGGATCTGGACTTACAAAAAATTAATAATACATGGAAACTAAATTTAGGTTTGCTTAATAACCAGTGGTTTAAACAGGAAATACAGAAGGAAATTAATTTGTTTGTAGATCTTAATGACAATGGAGAAGTATCTTCTCCGATATTATGGGACACTCTTAAAGTGGTACTGAGGGGTAAAATTATAGCAATGTCAGCATACCTACAAAAATTAAGAAATAAAAGATCAGAAGAATTCCATAAAAAATTGGAAGATCTAGAACAGAAACAGAAACAAATGTGTACACCAGATATACTGGAAGATTTAAAAAGAATTAGAAATGAAATAAATTATATGACAACACAGGAAACTATGAAAAACCTCATGTTTCTTAAACAAAGACACTATGAAGGTGGATCAAAATCTATGAGGATACTAGCATGGAAACTAAAAAAGAAAACAGCAGAAAATAAAATCCATAGAATTATAAACTCCAAATCAAAACTATGCAGGAAGCATTCTAAATGTTCTACAAAACCTTATATTCAAACATCTCTGGAGGAACTATAGAACAAATTGATGAATATCTGAACTCACTAGAACTACCATTTATGAACGAAGAACAGATAGAAAAATTACATCAGACATTACAGAAAAAGAATGAAAAACACAATAAGTAGATAAAAACCATGTAAATCGCCTGGGTCAGATGGATACACAGCAGAAGTTTATAATGAATTTCAGAAAGAGCTGATTCCAATCCTTCTCTCTTCACTAAATTGGACTAAAAAAAGCTCAAACACCACCAAGATTTTTTACTTCTATAATGGCCAGACGATTGGAAGAATTTCTCCCTTCTGTAATACATAACGATCAAACGGGTTTCATACGACAACGTCAAACACAAGATAATATAAGAAGGACACTACATGTTATAGATCTCATACAAAAAAGTAAACTGGAAGCCTTGGTCATTAGCATGGATGCGGAAAAAGCATTCGATTCAGTTTACTAGAATTTTCTCTTCAGGGTTTTACATAAATTTGGACTACATAATACAATAACAAAAAGAATACAGGCGTTATAGAATAACCCCACAGCAGGAATTAAAGTTAATGGACACTTATCAAGACACAATTACTTTAGAAAGAGCCTCAAGACAAAGATGTGCGTGGTCACCGTTACTTTTTGCATTATATTTAGAACCACTAGCCCAATCTATAAGACAAAATAAGGATATTAAAGGAATAACTATCAAAGGGGTAGAACATAAATTGGCCTGTTATGCAGACGATATATGAATTTATATGGAACAACCGACCCATTCTCTCCCAGCTTTGATGCAATTATTCAAACAATTTGGTAAATTATCAGGGTACAAAATTCATATTAACAAAACTCAGCTGCTATCTTACAATTATACTCCACTGCAGGAAATTCAAAGCAAGTACCCCTTAGCTTAGCACACTGACCATTTTAAATATCTAGGCATTACTAAACCAAAGGACCTCGAAAAACATTCGAATATAATTATGTTCCCATGCAAAAAATAATTGAAGAGGATATTACAAGATGGAATCTCACTCCTTTTCTAAGTGTTAGTTCAAGAATTGACTCGATTAAAATAAACATACTGCCCAGACTGTTATATTTATTCCAATCTTTACTAATTGAAATAAATCAAAACGTTTTTAATGAATGGGACAAACTATTATCAAGATACATTTGGCAAGGTAAAAGACCTAGAATCGGATATAAAGTCCTACAATTGGAAAAGAAAATGGGAGGTTGGGGGTTGCCTTCCTTTGGAGATTATTATTTAGCAGCACAAGCAAGGACACTGTTGTGATCCAACATACAATGCTCAGTGGAAAACTATTGAAACAAAAGCGACACCCATTCCTGTTCAGGCAATTCTAGCCGATGAAAATCTACAAAGTCTCATAAATGATATAGATAACCGGTGGATGAAAACAACCCTTAGTGCGTGGAAAACTATTGTTAAAGAAAACGCACTAGAGAAAGACCTGGCAGTCACAAAATGGATCGCATATGACTCTGACTTTACACCAAATAAACCGGACGCCAGATTTAAGGACTGGACATCCAGGGGAATCACTGCTCTGTGCACATTAATGAACAACAACATCCTAAATGACTTTGAAACGCTCAAGAGAAAATATTCCTTGGACAAACAGGACTTCTACCGATATTTACAAATAAGAAATTTTGTTAACTTAAAAGTTAAGCCAATTACTGACAAGAATAGAAAAACTAATGGAAATTCTTAATAATGCCTATAAATCAAAAGTTAAAGAGAAAATTATTTCACTTATCTCTAAAAACCTAATAGAGCTCAAAAACAATTCAACCGTACATATTAAAGCACAGTGGGGGAGAGAGGGAAATTTACCAGTAACAGAGGAGGAATGGGCAATTATGTGGAGAAACCAATGGTCATATAATACATTTCGACAATGGCAAGAATTTGGATGGAAAAATCTGATAAGATTCTTTACCACACCCGCTCAGAAATGCCACTATGATGGAAATCCTCCTGCATGTTGGAGAAATTGTAGAAATCAAAATGCAAACCATTATCATGTCTTCTGGGACTGTCCAATTATAAAAGATTACTGGAAAGAGATAAATAGTGCCTTACAAGATTTTTTAAGCAGAACATTCCTATGGAATTCAAGAACATGTATCTTTGAATAATTCCTCGAGAGACTACAAAAAAAAGGAAATATCTGAGGACTATTCTTTTAACAGCGAGTAAGAAAAATATTACAAGAAAGTGGCTATCACAAGACAAACCAACTTTAGATGACTGGATTGACAATTACGTTTAATAAGTATAAAATGGGAAAAATCACATCCTCTCTCAGACTGAACAATTTTGTCAATGGTGGCAGATTTGGGTAGACTACGTAAAATCTAAAATTCATTTTTAGAAATAAAACTTATTTAAAACTCTCCCACAATCCACTCTCCTAAGATAACCATATTTTAGAATTTATACCATATTTTTTGTTAGTGTGTTCTCTTTATTAGGTATTTTTTTTATTTTATCTTATTTATTTTTTCCTGTCTGTTTTTTTCCCCTCTACTTCTTCTTTCACACTCTCTTATATTCACCACCTTATAATCTTTCTCAAGGAATGTAGTTGCATTTTTTTTATTTGACTATTATAAGGCAATGGTCTACTTTTGCACCATTTTTCAAATGTTTGCATTAATTTTGTGATATAGTTGCCTAAGACCATGTAAATGATATTTTCCTGAGAATCAATAAAGATAAAATAAAAAAAGGAAAAAATAACCTATCTTTGTTATGTTTTTGATATGTGGAATAAAACTAAGCTCAGAGTCAAAAATCACGCCCAGATTTTTCACTCTTTGTGCTGGTTTAAGATTATGCAATTTTGATAAAAGTTTCTCTCTCTGGCCTTCAGGACCAATGACTAAAACCTAATTTTTTCCCTCGTTGAGCTGTAGGAAATTTGCTGCCCTCCATGACTTAATTTCTAAAATGCAGTTAAAAAGGGCATCAAGTGCTCCTGTGTCATCAGGAGACACGGCAATGTACAGTTGCGTATCATCAGCATAACTAAGAAAGCTGATGCCGTGCCTCCTGATAACATTCCCCAGGGGAAGCATGTAGAGATTAAAAAGAATTGGACCTAAAATGGACCCACACTTAATCTCATGGGTACCAGAAGAACACGTATCCATATTTACAAACAAGTATCGATCCATGAGATAGGAAGCAAACCAGTTAAAAACACCAACAGAGAGGCCGACCAGGTTCTTCAGTCTGTTTAATAAAATGTGATGGTCTACTGTATCAAAGGCGGCGGTAAGATCCAGCAGTACCAAGACTGTGAGTTTATGATTATCTAAATTGAACCTGGTGTCATTTACCAGGACCGTCTCAGTAAGGTGGGTCCTCCTAAAACCACACTGATACTTCTCTAAAATGTTGTTTCTGGTTAAAAAATCATTCACTTGGTTAAAAACCAGTTTTTCTAAAATTATACTTAAAAATGGTAAGTTGGATACAGGCCGGAAATTCTTGAGAATGTTCGGATCTAAATTGCTCTTCTTCAGAAGAGGCCTCACCACTGCTGTCTTAAAGGCGGAGGGGAAGACACCCGTCTCAAGAGAGCAATTCACAATGTTTAACAGCTGTTCCTCAAAGAATACATAAAATCTTTTAAAAAACCGCATGGGAATTGGGTCTAAAAGGCAGATTGTAGGGTTTACCTGGGAGAAGACTTGACCAAGTGTCCTCGCATTAACCAGGGCAAAACTCTCCAGTGTTTTCTCAATGATCCAGGTGTGGAGACAGCTTAAAGCTGTTGGGATAAAAGACTGGATCTGATGTCATCGATTTTACACCTTAGAGTTTGGGTGAGCTGCTAAAATTACTGTTAATTAAAAGGTCAATGGTGGAAAAGAGGAATATGGTATTATATTTATGTTCGGAAATTAGTGTTTTGAAACGGTAAATTCTTGCCGGTTTGATAGTATTATTAAAGGTTTTGAGTTGTTGGCGTAAAATCTGGTAATGGATATTTCACTTTGTCTTCCTCCATCTCCTTTCAGCACTCCTGCAGTTTGTCTTCAGTTTCTTAATTTACTCATATTTCCATGGGGGTTTGGGATTCGTGTTAATAGTCTTTGTTCAAATAGGAGCCACTGCATCCAGCGCTGACTTAAAATTGTAATTAAAATTGTTAACAATAAAATCACAGGGTGCTGGTAAAGTCTCTGCAGGAGTGGTTTGAACAATCTGGATAAAATTAGCAGCCACTTCAGGAGTTAGGTAGCGTTTCCTTACCGTTCTCACCGGGGCCTCCCGCTGATTAAAACTGGTGACATTAAAAAACACAGCGTGATGGTCAGACACAGCCAGATCCACAACAGAGGACACGTCCACGGACAGGCCATAAGTTATGACCAGGTCCAGGGTCTGTCCCCTGCTGTGGGTCGGATGCGCTACATGTTGTCTAAAATCTAAGCAGTTTAAAAGGTTTAAAAATTCTCTGGATACTGGGTCCGAGGTGTTTTCAATGTGTAGATTAAAATCCCCATTTATTAAAATCCTGTTATATGTGGAGTGATTGATTGATATAAAATCTGAGAAATCACTGATAAAAGAAGAAGTGGAATACTTGTTTAAAAGAGAGTGCACGTTCAGCAAAGCCATTTTGATGACAGTGCTGAGCGTGCACTCATCGTGATAATTCAAAGGAACATCAAAAACACCTATAGGTCTAAAAACAGACCTGGGTTTCATTTTTCTGTTAGAAATGATGGTTTTGATGGAGTGAATGTCCTGAGATTCCAGTGCCGGGGATGGGTCTTCTGAATGAAAGGAGTGGTTGCTGTGGATGGAACGTGCAGTGGGGGAGGGTGGAGGTGAGTGAGGGGGACTATGTGGATGTGAATTATCAGTTAGTTAGGTGGTGGCTGTGGTGCAGGACCTGGCAGTGAGGTTGATTTTGACTGATAAAAGCAGTGAACCCCCCTGATTTGGGTGGAGGCCGTCCCGGTTAAAAAGGTAGCATCTGTTTAAAAAAGCTGCAAAATTGTCCACAAAAGGGATACCTTTGTTGAGGCAGTATCCCTTCAGCCACAGGTGCAGCTGAGGAAGGCGGCTGGTGGGGACGGAACCGTAGCGCGGTGGGGGAAGCGGGCCGGAAATGATCAGTCGCTTCCTCTTGCTTTGTTTGAGGTCCTCCGAATGCTGTTTCTTGATGTCATTTATGCCGGCCTCCAGGACCAGCGTGGAGGCCGAGCTGTGCTGTTCACACAGCATGAGGGCAGCGGATGTGATATCCTTAACACAGGCTCCAGGGTGGCAGAAGGTCCGGCCACCATGCGCTGATCCGTTGGCTGCCTGGAGGCGCGGCGGGGACGGGATGGACCCTGAGGTTGGGGTTGGCGGTAACTCATTCGATGCTGAGTAGTTGGAGGAGGGTGCTGGGCTGGTCGTCTGTGTGCACTGTGAGATGCTGAGTGCTGCTGATCTATCCGTAGCCCGCAGGCTGCGACGGGAGGCTTTCCATATTAATAATGGAAAGCTAGATTGGATTCTCTGGCGCAGCACTACATTGGTTTCATTCTAGCTTAAAGAACAGGGACGTCTTTGTATCCATAGGTAACTTCTCATCAGAGTGTACAGAAGCCACACATGGAGTACCCCAGGGTTAAATCTTTGGGCTACTTCTGTTTAATACCCACATGCTCCCATTAGCTCGGATTATAACAAGTAATCAGATTATTCACAATTACCTTTGATATAGGGTTAGGGTTAGGGATACACAGCTCAACATTACAATGTCATCAGGTGATCATGAAGCCATTCAAGCACTAAACATATGACTAGAAAAAAATCAAGTTTTGGATGTGCCACAGCTCTCTTCATCTGAACAAAAGCAAAAATAAAAATATCTTTGGGCCTAAAGAGTAACGATCCACAGTCAGTCCACAGCTTCAGTTATTACAGCCAGAAACTACTAATCAGGCCTGAAATCTGGGCATAGTGATGGACTCAGACCTGAACCCTCAAACACACAAAAACAAGTACAAAGGCAGTCTTCTTTCACCCAAAGAACATTTCTAGGATTAAAGGACTGATTTCCCATTAAAATCTGTCAGATTGATTATTGCAACAGTGTCTTCAAAGGTTTGTCTAAAAATTCAGTCAGACAGAAGTAGCTGATCCAGCTGCTTGTGTTATAACTAAAACTATCGTGACCCCAGTTCTAAAGTCCTTACACTGGTTCCTTTTAGCAGAGGTAATAGACTTTAATTTCACAGAATGGTAAACTCTAACATAGATTAAAGACCTGCTGTCATTATATCTTGCTGACATTGCATCAACCTTACAGACCACTCAGTTCTACTGGTTTTAGCCTACTCTGCATTCCCAGAACCAGAATCAAATACGGAGAAGCAACGTTCAGTATTTATGCTGCTCATGTTTAGAACACACACCTAGAAAACTTCAAATCAGTTCTTTTAAATACCCACTTGTTCCAGGTTGTCTTAATACGATGAACAGTGATTAATAAAATTAAGTGCTGAATGTTCTTGCTAATCTGATTTGATAACAAAATGAAATGCTTCTGTAAACTGCTCATTGTTCTTAAAGAGTTTAATGAAAAAAAAGTTAATGTTTTTATCACATAAAGCACTTTGAGCTGTGTAGAATTCACACTGGACTTCCTGACCAGGGGACCTTGATTTCCAGATGAAACGCAGACTTTATTTGGATCAATGAGCCACAGTCCAGTTTGTTTTCTCCTTTGTCCAGGTAAGATGCTAGTGGTCTTCTGGTCAAAGACTATGAAAGTTGTAACTCTATTTGAATAGACAGCTTTTCGTTTTGGTGAAAAGTCTCATCGACTTAGAGAGCAGTGTTCAGGATTATGTTGGCAAACATCACCAGATTACAAAATGAACAATAGCGGCTCAGGTGCAGGAGCCCACACCCAGTAAAGGACCACGTGACAGGTCTGAGGGACAAACAACAATCTATTTTCAAATATGTGAAATGGCAGAATTAACCAATAACATCCACACTGAGCTTTAAAAACCTAAACAGATTTATTTAATTGGAAGTGACAATCATCAATGTTGCCTAGGACAAGGGTACCCCAAGGAGGAGGCTATTGAGGGGGAAGGAGGCTACCGAGGATGAGGAGACTACCTTAGCACACAACCTGAGGCTAACTATATTAGGTTTGATAGGTGTGGAGTCCATCGGCACTTTAGTCAAGCACAGGATACATAAAATCATCAGGAATGGAAAAAAAGAACGAAACACCCACACCAACAGGGTGATGGTTCCAACATGCAGGACAGAATGTCTTTTCTGATTTTGTATTTGTAAAAAAAGTTTGGACCTATTTTGACCTGTCTTAATATTTCTCAACAACCAGAAGTGAAAAGGCCTCCATGGCTTTCCAATTACACATGTGTAGCAGAAAAATACAGTTTGAAACAAAGTAAACAGACAAGTATGGTATAAAACATCGTTGGTCAGACACATGTTACCTTCTGTCTTTTACCTGTAGTGAGACGAGGCAGTGCAAGCAGAGAGCAATCATCACCACAGCCAGCAGCATGGTGGCCACATTGCGTACGTCACCCAGAGATTCCACAAGGGGAATGCTGCCCACCTGCCAGTCATAGCAGAGCACAACGGGGGCCAGCAGCAGCCAGGCGTTAAAGGACAGCAGGTAGGAATAGGTTAAAAACCTGCATGAAAATGTGTGAGTGAGCTATTTGGGGAAAGAGATGCATGTCTCACAAAAAGAGCAACTTAATAAAGACAAAAACATTTTGATTATCTAACGGCTGAACAATTCCAATCAATTAGTGCACCAACTGGAGATTTTATAGAAAACTAGACTTCCCTTCTTAAATACCACATACACGTAAAACAATCAGTGACTATTGAATTTTAAAATAGTTTTGGGATGCTATTGATCCTTCTACTGGGATCATTCCCCCATAATACCCACTCTAATAATTTGTCCATAGAGCTTAGAGGAAAAAAAAAAAAAACAGAGAAACTTGAAAGTAAGGCACAGCCAAATTAGTGGCAATAGATCATAGATCCAGCAGAAAGCGATGTAATAAATGAAACAAAACGAACTAAAACTGCATCGAGTCCAGATCTGATAACTAACTGGAGCGACACATTAGAGGAAAAAAGCTGAACTGAATTTTAAGACCAGCCTTCTAAGGAAATACTGGAAGCTAGAACTGAAACAACTAGTCGATTTAACCGATTGAAATTGATTATTAAAGTTGTTGACAACTAAAATAATAATTAGTTGCTTTATAATCACGATTTACAGTAAGCGTCTATTTTTAACACAATCAGTTATACCTATAGGTGGCAGTAAAGAGCGACCTAACGCTGTGATCTACCAGTGGAGCAGTAGAAGAAGAAATCAGCCAATCGTTAGCCTTGTTTTGCTAGCGCATGGCTCAGAAACACATTTGCCCTGAGCAAGATGGCGGAGCAGGAAAATGTAGGAAAGTCTTCTTTAAGTGAACATCTGAGACAAAAACATGTCTGAGTTGAAGCATCAGAGGAAGAACCAGCGCGGTAAAATAAGCTAATAAGAAAATAAAGGCGCTAAATACTGTTAATGAATTCAGTTCATATTCATTTAGAGTTGCATGAGCAACAATAAAGGAACACATGTGTAACAAGACGCTCACCCCCAGCAATGTCTACCACTTACTAACTCTGTTCTAAACATGCTGGTAGAGACACAAGTTCAGATTATTAGGAACAATAATGTCCAACTAAGTCAGCCTCCTGCTGAACATTCACAATAAACATCAAATTAAATATTAGAGAATAATAAGGTCTGAGATTATTGTTAATATGCTGAACACTTTATATGGGTTTTATGGGATTTTATCTCATTTTTGTATTTTAAAAATGAACAAATATTTTTTACTGTTGAGCTCATTTGTTCCTTTAAACAAAGTTAAAGAAATTGTAGTTAACAGCACAATTCTCTCGTCTTTTCCTTTTTCTTAATAAAAAATTGTTTTACATAGCTTATATGGGAAAATAAAGGCTAAATAAAATTAATACAAAAAAGCGATTAATCAATTAACCGTAAAAATAATCAACAGATTAATCGATTATGAAAATAATGGTTAGTTGCAGCCCTACTGGAATCGTTAATAATCTATTTTCTTTCTGGTCATACCCTTTAGAGAATTTAATCAGTAAAAATATCTAATATGCATCTGGAGTACAGTTGCAAAGATGAAAGAGGGAAGTTCATAGTAAGTCTAGAAATAAACATCTTTGTTAAAGGTCTGAAAACTTGGTAGGGAATTTAAGCAGGAGGATTATGGATATAGTGAAAGATGGAAACATTTCATGGTATTGATACTTCTAGGGATCCACTGGAAACTTGATCATTTAAATTCTTATGAATTCCTATTAGTTCCATAGAAGGTTTCAAAGTTTCAAATTGATCAATAATTGCCAACCTATTCTTTGGGTGATCTCTACCCTGAACACTGATGTTGAATATAATCCATGACACCGAGAGGATCGGCATGATTCAGTTTAACACACAGTACAAATAAGGTTTTTGCTGGTGGGTCCGGTTCAACAACTCCCAATGGTATTAAATATTAAAACACAACTTGATAAGCACAGATTTCTGGTTTCATACCCAGTAGAGTTTAACAAACTAACTGAATTGATTGGGAAAAAAAGTTTTCATTCTATTCATGTTCTTGTAGTTTGTGAGGAGGCTCACCTGGTGAGCATGTGAGGTGAAAAGGAGGCGGGGTTATCCTGTTCTGAAAAAAGAGGCATGGATCCCCCCATGAGCCAGAGTCTGACTGACATGATAATCACCACCTAAAGGACAAAAGGCATTTTAGAAGCAGTCCCGACATCTTACACACACTGCCTAACATTGTATATTAGAAAAATAAGAACAATAGTTTGAAGTTAAATGGTGGACAACAAGATTATTCCTAAACAGCTACACTTTCCAAATATTTTTTTAAGGCAGCAGCAAAACTGTGTATCAACTTATAATGGCACAGCAAAGTATTTCATCATCTGTTGTTTATCTTCTTCATTTGGGAAGGGCTAAGCCTTAGTTTTCATCATAATTGGACCTTCCTGATGAAAAACTCAAAAGTCCTTTTGATCATTGAACACCACTAACGAACACTTTCAGGCGTTGATGAAAACAACACTCTTAAGTGTGGGGACTAGACTATGACTTTTTGTTGTCAGCATGTTTGGGGGGCTTAAATAAAGTCGAAGGAAGCAAATAGATGTATGAACAATCAGAATAACTACCATCAACATGGAATATACATTTACATCCTAAAAAACTAGATTATTGTAAAGTGGTTTAATATTTTCTAGCACTCATTCAGGTAAAACCATATATAGATTACTTATGCAAAACTATTTCAGTTCCTTATTTCTTGTAGTTTGTAGGACTAAGATTTACAGATCATAAAAAACTAACCACTTCTCTTTCTTTGATCACTTTTTCCTTCCAGTTTGCCTAACTCATGCTTCTGTAAAGCAGTTATTTAAAAGCCAGCTGCTTCAAAAGTGGCTTAAGTCTTTCATAAACGGGGTTGATTCTCTGATGGACAACTTGATAGCAGATAAGACAATTTATAGATAACCAGAACTCCTTTTGTAATATTCATAAGAGTTTATGTTCTACATTTATTTCATGATATTTTACATACAAATTAAGATGCAAACAAGTATTTTGAATATTGTGGTAATATTTACATTTAATGTAATACATGGAGATTGGACTGTTGGAGCCATTTTTTTAAAGACCATTTCTCATTTGGGCTAAATGGTAAACATAACTCTAATTTGGTCTTTTGGGAGTTTTTTTCCCCAATATTTAGACAGTTTAATCCTTTCTGATAAGTCGATCAGATCAATTTACTCAGTTTGATTGTAAAAATATTTCCCATTCTTTTAGTCAACATCAGCATAATTAATAACTTTATTAACAGAGTTAAATTTAGGAACCACACATGGTAGAAAGAGAGCAATTAAAACAATGAATAAACCCTAAAATCAGCATTTTTATAATCCAAGCTAAACCATCTAAGATTTTGTTTAAAGGTATAAGAGAGGATCTTCAGCTCATTCTCATTTTATCAACACTGCGCATGCGCCACCTGATCTCCAGTAACGCCCCCTGATATCGGGAGCGCGCACGTCCTCAGCACATGCATCTGTTTACATCTGCGGGACAACAGCCTCTGGCGCCGCGTCGGACTTATTACAGAATTGATGCTTTTACAGCAATGAATTAGCTACCAAAAGGATAACCTTTTGGTAGCTAATTCATTGCTGTAAAATAATAGTAACTAACTAATAACTAATAATAGTTTAGGAAAACGCTTGTACAAGAACGTTTGACAGTAATTCATGATTATCAGTGATAAATAATCACGCCATTGGGTAGTAATTCCACATAAAGGCTGCACAGCTAGCGTTTTCTACCCTGAGTAGCGATTAAAACACTTGTGTCAAATCAACACAAATCCTTCTAAATGAGCAGGTATGAGCACATTACCTGTCTCGCAGAAACTCCGCGACCAGTTGATCGGTTTTGAAACCCTTTTCGGCTTTCAATGCCTGCCACCGCACAAAGCAGTAATCTCAGAGACAAACTCGTGTTTTGTTCATCTCTACAGCAGTCTTTCTTTTGTTTCTCAGGATTCAAGGATTCTTTATTGTCATTCAACATACATGATGGTACATGAAGTGGAACGAAATTATGTACTCATGGTACTATTCCACCCAAGAGCTAATATTAAAATACATAAAATAAATTAAAAAATTAAATTAAATTAAAATAAATAAAATCGAAGTAAAGTAAGTAAAATAAATAAAATAGGAATATACGGTATTAAGGTATTAAAGTGCTGGTATTGTAGTCCGTGCAGTGGTTTGTTCAGGATGAGTTCAAGAGTCTAACAGCTTCAGGAATGAAGCTGTTTCTGAGACGGGTTGTTCTACACTTGATGCTCCGCAGCCTCCTGCTTGAGGGGAGCAGAACAAAAAGTGAGTGTGCTGGGTGGGTGGGATCCTTCCTGATGCAGGTGGCCCTCTTTCTGCATCTGGATGTGTAGATGTCTGTGATGCTGGGGAGACTGACTCCAACAATCCTCTGTGCGATCTTCAACACCCTCTGCAGAGCTTTCCTGTCTGCAGCAGAGCAGCTTCCGTGCCACACGTTGATGCTGGAGCACAAGACGCTCTCCACCACACATCTGTAGAAGGAGGTGAGGACTGAGCTCCCGAGTCCAGCTCGACTGAGCCTCCTCAAGAAGTAGAGCCGCTGGTGCGCCTTCCTGACCAGAATGGAAGTGTTGTTGCTCCAGGAGAGGTTGTTACTCAGGTGTACACCAAAGTACCTGTAGCTGTTGACCACTTCCACCGCAGATCCTCCCATGTGCAGGGGGAGGTGGGCATGCTTGCCCCTTCTGAAGTCCACAATCATCTCCTTGGTTTTCTTTTCGTTAATACAGAGGTTGTTCTCTCTGCACCAACCCTCCAGGTGTTCCACCTCCTGCCTGTAGCTGGACTCATCACGGTTTCGGATGCATC
>JAVLVB010000874.1:34904-52575 GCA_032876305.1 Orestias chungarensis | reverse complement strand
CTGATGTTATTATCTAGGTTTTTAGTGACCAAACTGTCCTTAAACCTACAAAGTTCAGTCCGTCCATAACTCATACGCATAAGGCGCATAAGTTTGGGCTCGGAACCGACGTAAAAACTACGTAACTCAGGGTGTTCACTAGGAGCGTGAGAAGCCGCTGCACTACTGTGCGCCGCCATCTTGTTTTCCGCCATCTTTCGCCTTAACATTATATATTATCAGCAACTTCAAACACTGTTTTTCTCTTGCGAGCTTTAATTTTCGCTGCCGTACAGGGAGAACCTCTCTACAATGGTGAATGAGGCGTCAATTCAAACATGAGCGCGCGTTGTACGGGTCGGGTGGGTGGGGACATTAGTGATTTACGTCATCGCGTACGTTTTATTTCCGCATTGACAGCCAGTTATTTTTCACCACCGGTCGTTTTTGATTGGCTGTCAAAATGTTTCTACTGAGAAGATCCTCTCCTATACCTTTAATATGTTCGAACTACTGCATATAATATATATATATTTTATAAAACATTTAAAACACTACACAACTATATAGTATTTGGTTAGTGGGACTCGCCCCAGTTGTCTCTACCATAGCTTTACGTAGTCTGCTACAGGAAACACTGACCAAATTTATCCTCTGGTATTTTCCTCACTTTTATTTAATAGAATAGAATAGAACGCATTTTATTGTCATTATACGTAATGTACAATGAGATTGGAGGACCACTATTACAGTGCCATGCAAAAAAATATCCCTAAAAATATATACAGAAATAAACTATGTGAATGATCTGCAGAAAAAGAAAAAATGTATAAGAATATGAAGTACATACAGAAAATAACTATCTAGATAATTAGACAAAGCTAATTAGATAATGCTATTCATAAAACAATTTTAACCATTAACATCATGTTCTTCAGTTTTCTTGTTTACAAAATATGATTGGCCCAGTGACAAGAAGATAATAAGAACCCAGACTCATTTAGACTCTTAAGAAGATTATGGGACTTGTAAATGATATGAAAGTAGATAATGTGCTTTTACTTATTACACATGAATTGTTGTTTTTGATAGCTCCACCCATTCCATCTTTGGAAACTCTAAACTGTCACTTGCTTATTAGCAAAAAATGTGTTTACTCCATTAGAGCATGAGTCTGATTAGTTTTAAAATGATGTTCCTCTGCAAGTAAAAAGATAGTTGTTACTTTCCAATGATGTTTTTACCCATTCGAATGATATCAGACAAGTACAAGAATGCCTATCAACTTATATTTTACTAGACCTTAAAGCCCTTTGCTCAACGTTTGTTGTTTTATGGGCTCTTTGAATAAATTCATATTGACAAATTGACAGTGTATTGTAACAAATTTGATTGATTTGAACAGAAGTTCGACATGTTTATTAGGAAATTTTCATTTAAATAAAACTCAGTCAGTTTACCAAAAGCCGATTTAGAAATAGTAGAATAAAAATTATTCTAAAAATAATACTCACATAGCCAGAGATAAGGCAAGCCCGTTTAATGAGGGGTGTGCATTGGGAGAAGTCCCTGAGTCTGGAGCCCAAAAGGAGACTGAGGAGGGAAAAAAAACACAAAATAGAGTTTTAAACCTTGACTTTACAAGTTATGGTTAAACTAGAAGAGGCCATCCAGCATAATTGAGAGCAGATCAATATATTGCAAATATATTTAAGGAGTTTTAAGTTTTATGCTGATGAAATAGTCAGCCAGTGGGACGGAGTCCCAATGGATTCAAAATCAAATCAAAAATACACGGTTTGTCCTCCACATATTATCATAAAACCAGGAATGTTTGACCAGGGTACCGAATGAGATCTAACTGAATAGCTGCTGGTCTGCAGACAGCACAATGGATTTATACATTGGCTCTGATGATAGGCATATTCTTCTGAATCAGACAATTGCATCAAAGAACAGAAACGTATTCTGATGCTGGGACTGCAGCAAGAAGACAGCAGCAGAAAAAAACCCGAGTAGCAATTGGGAAGCATGAAAAATCCAATCAAATCGGCGTCACCTTTAGATGTTTCCCTTGTGTCGACTTTTAAGCTTTGAGGAAAGCATAAGAGCAGACACCTCACGGGAATTCTCTGCACAGTTTTTGAGTCTCACACTCCTTCTCATAGATTCATTTCTGCCCTTCTCTTCCTTTGTTTTACATTCTCATTTTTGTTTGACAAAGTAATTGCTCCATCTGTCTCACTGCTGGGATTTTTTCAGCACTGGGAGAGCGATAACAAGGAGTCTGCAAAGTTTAAACGCATTTCAAACAAAAGAATTTAACAACGACACGCAGCATCTGCTGTGTCAATAATATATGCTTTTTAAAGTATAAAACACATATAGATGTATCATGTACCAACCCCACCAAATACATGACTGCAGTGAAAACATCCACGAATCGTTTCTATGACTGAAATTCCTTTGAATAATTTTAAAACAGATCACAGGAATATTTTTAAGATAAAGTTGCTATTGGTAGTGGGAAAAAAAACAACCTGCACAAAACCTGAAACAGCAGGTGGGATCAATATTTGAGCCACAAAACAGAAACTTTAACAACCACTATGCAGACACAAATGTTCTGCATCACATGCCAGAGGGGTAAACTAATCCTCCCACTGTACAAATACACTACTCACAAAAAGTTAGGGATATTTGGCTTTCAGGGGGAAATTTGTGGAAAATGTAAAAAGTTCCCGCTACAGTTATATCATATCACGAAAGTAGGACATTTAAGTAGAAGGATGCACTGGTGATTTCCTTATCTCAAACAATTTTTTCAAACAAAAGTTAACAACAATGGTGTCTACACCACAACAAAAAATGTCAACGTCTCAATAACTCGTCATGTGCCCTTGAGCATCAATTACAGCTTGACAACGACGTCTAATGCTGTTCACAAGTCGACTTATTGTCTGCTGTGGTAGGGCATCCCACTCTCCTTGAAGGGCAGCCCTCAGGTCATTGAGGTTTTGGGATGCAGAGTTTCGAGCCTCTACACGGCGACTCAGTTGATCCCACAGGTTTTCAATGGGATTCAGGTCTGGAGAAAGTTCAGGCCACTCCATTTGAGGTACACCAGTCTCCAACAGCCGTTTCCTGATGATGCGACCCCTATGAGCTGGAGCATTGTCGTCCATGAAGATGAAATTAGGCCTGTGTTGTTCATGTAGGGGCACAATCACTGGAATAATGATGTCATTCAGGTAGTATGGGCTTGTCACTGCACCATTCACAAAGTGTAGGGCAGTTCTATACAGACTGGACACACTTGCCCACACTGTGACACCGCCACCACCAAAAGCTGGTCTGGTGACAACAGTGTCTGATGGATAGCGCTCTCTTTGACGTCTCCAACATCGTTGGCGGCCATCATTTCTGCTCAATGTGAATCGACTTTCATCAGAGAACACCACTGAGGCCCACTGGCCCGCGTCCAGCGTAAATGCTCCCTGGCCCATGATAGATGACGCCTGTGCCTGCTGGTGTGGTCAGGTACCCTTGCAGGTCGTCTAGCACGCAGACCATGCTGATGTAAACGGTTTCAAATGGTCTGACGTGACACTTGGGTGCCTCTCACCTCCCTTAAACGTGCCTGGAGTTGAGTGGCATTCATCATCCGGTTTCTCAGGGCATTGTTCACAATGTAGCGGTCATCAGCATGGGATCTTACAAGATGGCGGCGCGCAGTAGTGCAGCGGCTTCTCGCGCTCCTAGTGAACACCCTGACTTAAGTAGTTTTTACGTCGGTTCCGAGCCCAAATTCATGCGCCTCATGCGTATGAGTTATGGCAAGACTGAACTTTGTAGGATTAAGGACAGTTTGGTCAGCAAAAACCTAGAAAATAACATCCAAACAAAGCTGGGCAGACTACAGCTCCTCTGGACTTCGGCGTGGGGGAGCAGAGCGCTGCAGACAAAGGGCCGGCGGAGGCGATGCAAGCGGCGGCAGAAGAGGGGGAAGCGCGGCTGTGTGCTAGCCAGGCTAAAGGCTAATGCTAATTGACCCCCGATTCCGTCACTTTTCCTGTCCAACGTCCGCTCTTTGGACAACAAGCTGGACCTGCTGCGGCTGAGGATCAGTGTTTGTGAGAACATGAGGAACTGCACGGCGATTTGTCTCACAGAAACCTGGCTGAACGACACCATGTCAGACTCAGCCTTCCAACTCGCCGGCCGGCAGCTCTTCCGTGCGGACCGCAGTCAGCTCTCCGGGAAAGCCCGCGGGGGCGGACTATGCGTCTATATCAACAAAGGTTGGTGCAAAAACTGCGTGTTGGAAAACAGCCACTGCTCCGAGGCGACAGAACAGCTGACTGTGAAGTGCAGACCTCACTATCAGCCTCGGGAGTTTACGGCTGTGTTCGTTGTTGCCGTTTATATAGCGCCGGATGCTAACGCTAACATCGCGCTGAAGGAGCTCCATTACAACATCAGCTAGCTTCAGAACAAGCACCCGGAGGCGTTCTACGTGGTAGCGGGGGATTTTAACCACGTAGAACTGACGAACTGCCTGCCGAAGTTTAAACAGCATGTGAACATTCCAACACGTGGAAATAACACGCTGGACCGTGTTTACACCAACCTGAAAGACGCATACAGAGCCTTCCCCCGCCCCCACCTCGGGCTCTCCGATCACATCTCCGTCATGCTGGTGCCTGCATACCATCCCCCGCTGCGACGCTCCAGACCCACACAGAGGACCATCACTGTGTGGCCCAGTGAAGCTGACGCCGTGCTGCAGGACTGCTTCGGCTGCACAGACTGGCAGGTTTTCAAGGAGGCTGCTGAGTACGAGGGGGAGCTGGACCTGGAGGACTACACATCTGCTGTTCTGGGGTACATCAGCAAGTGTGTGGAGGATGTCACCACCACGAAGACTGTGACTTGCTACCCGAACCAGAAACCCTGGCTGAATGCAGAGGCACGTTCTCTGCTGAAAGCCAGAGATGCTGCGTTTAGGTCTGGTGACTCACAAGTTCTCAGGAGGGCAGGAAGAGAGCTGACTGCAGGAGTTAAGAGGGCAAAAGCTGCATATGCTCAGAAAATCCAGGGACACTTTTCCTCCCAGGATCCACAGAGCATGTGGAAGGGCATCAAGTGCATTACAGACTATAAATCTAAAACTGCACAATGCCCCAAAGACTCCTCCCTGCCTGAGGCTCTCAACCAATTCTACGCCCGGTTTGAGAACCCTGACACCCCCCCCAGCAAAAGAATCACGACTTCACCAGGAGAAGAGCCCATCAGTGTCACTCCAGCTCTCAGACGTGCTGGCAGACATCTTCAATGCCTCCCTCATCCAGGCAGCTGTCCCCACCTGCATGAAGACCGCCAGCATCATCCCGGTCCCCAAGAGCTCCGCAGCGACAGGTCTGAATGACTATCGGCCAGTAGCCCTCACACAGATAGTCACAAAGTGCCTCGAGAGACTGGTTCAGACCCACATCAAAGCCAACATCAGCGTCACCGTTGATCCACACCAGTATACATACAGGACAAATCGATCCACAGAGGACGCCATTTCCTCCGTGGTCCACACTGCTCTCACCCACCTGGAGCAGAAGGATTCATATGTTCGTATGCTGTTTGTGGACTTCACATCTGCCTTCAACACCATGATTCCTCAGACTCTGATTAATAAACTCTCCTCACTTGGACTGAGCTCTTCCATCTGGAACTGGGTTCTGGACTTCCTGACCAACAGGTCGCAGTCTGTGAGGATTCACAACATCTCATCCCCCACCATCACCCTCAGCACTGGCTCCCCTCAGGGCTGTGTGTTGAGCCCCCTCCTGTTCACACTGCTCACATATGACTGCTCGCCTATCCATCCAGGCTGTCATATTGTGAAGTTTGCGGACGACACAGCAGTGGTTGGATGCATCACAAACAGTGATGAGTCCAGCTACAGGCAGGAGGTGGAACACCTGGAGGGTTGGTGCAGAGATAACAACCTCTGCATTAATGTAAAGAAAACCAAAGAGATGATTGTGGACTTCAGAAGGGGCTAGCACTCCCACCTCCCCCTGCACATGGGTGGATCTGCGGTGGAAGTGGTCAACAGCTACAGGTACTTGGGTGTACACCTGAGTAACAACCTCACCTGGAGCAACAACACTTCCATTCTGGTCAGGAAGGCGCACCAGCGGCTCTACTTCCTCAGGAGGTTGAGAAGAGCTGGACTCGGGAGCTCAGTTCTCACCTCCTTCTACAGATGTGTGGTGGAGAGTGTCTTGTGCTCCAGCATCAACGTGTGGCATGGAAGCTGATCTGCTGCAGACAGGAAAGCTCTGCAGAGGGTGGTGAAGGCTGCACAGAGGACTGTTGGAGTCAGCCTCCCAAGCACCACAGACATTTACACCTCCAGATGCAGGAAGAGGGCCACCTGCATCAGGAAGGATCCCACACACCCAGCACACTCACTTTTTGTCCCGCTCCCCTCAGGCAGGACGCTGCGGAGCATCATTCCTGAATCTGTGAGACTCTCAAACACATGCAAGGACAATTAGAAATGAAAAACACTTTCTCATTTAACCGGCACTGTTCACTTTAATATCACACTTTAAAATTTCACTTAATATGTCACTTAATATGTCACTTGCACTCCGAATTTTCATTGCTGCTATGTCCGAAGTCCCATATTGTAGATTAGAGTTAAATCCTATTTCTCGTATAGTTCTTTATATTTTATTATATTATTTTAAATTGCTATCAGGGTGTAAACTGGACCGGGGGATTAGAATTTCGTCCCACCCCATGTACCACATGTGATATGATGACAAATAAAAATTCCTTGATTCCTTGATGTGGCCAAAGGACGTCCACTTCTACGCCTTTCTGTAACTCTTCCAGTCTCTCGGTATCTCTGTTGCAACCTGCTGATTACACTCTGTGACACTCTGAGCTCAGTGGCCACGTCCGTCTGAAAACGTCCTGTTTGAAGCATTGCAATAGCCAGGTACTGTTGATCCATTGTTAGGTGTCGTCTTTGTCTCATGATGTCTCAATGTGAACAGCCTGATGAGGACGACTGTTCAAACACCAGTTGTAATTGAACCAGGACATTTATTGGTCGATTGGAGGATCAAACACCTGTTGTGACTTTTGCCATTAAGCTCCTCGAGAACAGCAACATGTTCAATAAGTACTGAAATATTTAACAGTTGGACAGGTGCATTCAAAAGCTTAGAGAAGGTCACATTAAGTTCACCTGTTAAGGTTCGAATGCATTTTGGGCTCATCCTGAAATTCAACCCGACAGCAAAATATTCCTAACTTTTTGTGAGTAGGGTATGTTCCTTAATCCCATCACCAAGGAAACAGGATTAACTATGGGATGTTATTCTAAGCTTTTTTTGGCCTTGAGAAACAAAGTAAAAAAAAAACAGAATTAAAATTAAATCCAATCAGTCAATCATATATTGGCTTCCACCAGCTACTGTGATATCAAACAGCAGGGTGTCTGTAGCTGCGGGCCACAGCAGCCTGAATGTGTTTGTCATGATAGGCTTTGGAAAGTATGAAGATAAAATAATGATCATTTTAAGTACCATAAACTTGGTACTATCAAAAAGATTTAAAACATAAACGTAAAGTTTATTATGTACAGGTTATTAAAAATAAAACAAATTGAATCTAACATACTGATTACTTCACCAACACTGATATTATATAGATTCATTTCAATGAAGCCAAACAACAGCCAGCTTACTTTACCGATGTGTAAGTAGGTTTTTTAAACAGTCTAAATAGGATTAATAGCTGGTATTTTTAGACCTTTATTTAGTTTCACACATCTATAAATGTAACCTGCCTTACCAAGATGCATACAGTAGTGAATATATTATTTTTGGTACAGTTGAACCAGAGTTCTACTTAGAAATGCACTTCACAGCAGTGAAAGGTGACTTTAATGTTGTTGCTTGTGTAATGTCTGACAACTGGGGGGCAAAAAGGAAACGTAAAGCTAGACTAAGGTTAATGAGGTAAAACGGAAAGAGTTTGTTGTTTTGCAAATGAGAGGTTTAGGGTGTAAATTGTAAACTAACTTAACAAATATAGCGATTTTCCAATCTATCTAATGTTATTAATGGGATTCATATAAAAGGTTTGTCAGAAATACATTTATACATAATATTACTATGGTAATATTTAAAAGAGCGTTTTTTACAAGAAAGAAATAAACTGATAATTTACGGTCATTACTTAGAGACCTTATGTATGATAGTTGGACTGTGACCTGGTCTCTGGGGTCATCATGATGTTTTGATGATTAAATCCATCAGTGTTCTCTTGGAGTAAATTCAATTACATGGCCAAAGCACCACACCACAGCAACATGCTATGATTGTCTGTTATAACAAAGTCAGAGAGACGGGTTTATAATGTATTTCACACCAATAAATATCAAAGACTTTGATTTTTCATTTTCTCATAATGTGTTACCTTTTGAGATGTGGTCAGTCACCAAAGATGTTCAATTAAATAACTTATTTCATAGGCTTTGTAATAACCAAGACTGGGTTTGGTTTGTGACATTAAGATCAGCTTATTGATAATGTAGTTTAATCAGAAATAATTCATGAAATACTAAGGGGGGCAATCATGTTTGAATTGGCACAATAAATAATTTTATTTTCATGTGAACTGCTTCTCAATCACGCCTGCCACCCTCTTTTGTTAGTTGTTAATATGGCTCCATCATCTAATAAAGATCAATTAAGAAATTATTTATATCAAGAAGGTTGGCGCTACAGACATTGCTCATTAGCGTCATCATTTCTCATTAAACACGGTTACATCTTATACATTATACAATTACACGTTGTACGTGGAGCAGCTGATGAGGCTTCCTGCTGTAAATATTACCATACTCATTTTGGGCAGCCTTTTTCTGGCTCCAGTTATCGCTGCTGTGAGCCAACCTTCATTTGCACTTCTTCATGCTTCTGCAATGATGTGTGCAAAGTTCCTGTACTCAGGAATCTAAAAAAGAAAACGTATGCATACTGTACTAAGTTTGACGAGGAGTTTCTATTTCTCCCACTGTCTGTGAATGTTAAACTCCACTTATATCACTGGGCCCATTTCTTACTAAGCAGTGAAGTATTAGGAGCAAGTGAAACTAAGGCTTTTATAGGTCATCAGTCAGCTGTTATTGATTTGGACAAAGAAGCATCAATGCTATCGAAATACTGACAGCCATCAGTCTGTTGTGCTTCTGCTCGGCTTTATACTCAATAAGCAACAAAACAGATGAGCTGTCATGTCTGGTGAAAAAACCAGAGGCTCTACAGGGAGTGTAGTTTGCTGTGTTTCACCGAGACATGGTTGACCAGCGACACTAAGCGAATGTGAGGGACGTAAATAGCTCAACCCCATTACCACTATAGGGGAAATCTGATCACAATCTGGTTTTCCTACAGCCCCAGTACAAACCACTGGTACCGAAGCAACCCACCAAAACACGCTCATTCAGAGTCTGGTCTCCTGAGGCTGAAGAAGCCCTCAAGTACTGCTTCGACACTACTGACTCGAGGGTGCTGCTGAACACCAACGGAGAGGACATTGAGCGTGTACCACAGTGCATAACGGACTACCTGAACTTCTGCACTCACGTTGCTGTTCCTATGAGGACTGTTCGCTGCTTTCCAAACAACAAACCCTGGATTACCACCAATGTCTTAACTAAAAGAAGAGGGTGTTCAAAGACAAGAACTGTACAGAGCTAAAACGGGTACAGGGGGAACTCAATGTCCGACTTAAAGAAGCTAAGGAGTCATGTAGGATTAAGAAGCTGCAGGAGAAAAACCTGAAGGAGGTCTGGGGTGCGATGAAAACCCTCCCAGGCTGCAAGAACAGCAACTCAGCGGAGGGGGGTGCAGACAGAGCAAACCAGTTCAATAGCTTTTACAACAGGGTTAACTGTCCCAGTCCTGCTGCTCCCACCCCCTCCTCCTTTTCCTCTCCGCCTGTAGAAGTTATCACCCCGTCACCAACAACAGACTGGCTCCCACCACCATTTCCACCATCAGCACTCTCAGCAGATCAATCCTCACACCCATCACAAACACCACCTCCATCAGATGGAATACACATCAGGAGGAGGAGAACAGAAGCCTGTTCAGGACTTTACTGTGTGGTGCAAAACTAACCACCTACAGCTGAACATCTACAAAACCAAGGAAATGTGTGTGGACTTCAGTAGGACCAGGCCTTCTCTGCAACCGATCTCTATCCAGGGGGTCATAGTGGAGGTGGTCGAGTCCGGTGGAGTTGTTCTCGACAGCAGGCTGGACTGGTCAGTGAATACAGAATTTATCTACAGGAAGTACAGTCAGAGCAGACTGTACTTCCTGAGGAGAAACTCCTGCTTATGTTCTACCAGTCTGTGGTAGCCAGCATCCTCTTTCATGCTGTATGGTGTTGGGGAGGCAGCATAACAAGAGGGATGCTGGACGACTGGACACGCCAGTGAGGAGAGCATGCTCTGTGCTGGGAATTGAATTTGGAAATGCACTTCACAGCAGTGAATGGTGACTTTAATGTTGTTGCTTGTTCAGACTATCGTGCCACCATCTTCATTCCCTGACTACAACAGCAGAGAGAAGGACCCTCAGCAAGTTACTGAGCATCATGGACAATGTTTACCACCTTCTGCACAACAGCATCACTGAGCAGAGGAGCTCATTTAGTGGCACACTGCTGTCCCAGTTACAAGTTAGGATTTTTGTCTAACTAGCAATTATTGTAATGTTTGTTTCTGATGTCAATATCTTCCGGATCTCATGGATTCGATCCAAATTGGTAAAGTAATATTAAAGTTATTATGGTCCATCAACAAAATCTTCATCAGATTCTCCTGGACAATAGAATACGAAAATGAGAAGAGTAAACGGAAACTTTCTGTAAGAATCAAGAATCAGTTAAAATAAGTAAGTAAAATTGATTTATAAAGCATTTTTAAAACAGCTAAATCGCTGACCAAAGTACTGTAAAGAAGAATTTAAAATACAACAATAAAAGAGCATAAATTGGCAAGCAGCAAATCACAAACATTGACATACAACACAGAAACAACCAAAATGAGAGCACTAAATGACTGGGAAAGCTAATGAATATAGGTGAGTTCTTAATCTGGATTTAAAGGTGGAGACAGTGGGGGCATCTCTGATGTCTGAGGGTAAATGGTTCCAGAGTCGGGGAGCAGCCAGAGCAAAGGCTCTGTCACCTTTCTGTTTTAGGCGAGATCGAGGTACATTTAATAGTCCTTTACCAACTGACCTGAGGGACCTGCTGGCTGACTGGTACTTGAGAAGCTCACTGATGTAGGCAGGCGCCTGTCCATTAAGAGCCTTGTTAACCAAAAGTAAAACTTAAAAATGTATTGAATGGGGAGCCAGTGCAGGGATGCCAAAACAGGGGTGATATGTTCATGCTTCCTTGTACCTGTCAGCAGTCGTGCTGCAGCATTTTGAACCAACTGCAGACGTGAAAGTAAGGACAAAGGGAGGCAGAAGTAAAGAGAATTACAGTAATCCAGCCGAGATGTAATGAATGCATGGATTACTTTTTCCAGGTCGATATGATAAGATTGATTTAAGCTGGGAGATGATTCGTAACTGGTAAAAACTGTTCTTAACAACAGAGCTTATCTGTCTGTCAAGGCAGAGCCCTGAGTCAAGTATGAGCCCCAAGTTTCTGGCATGGGATTTGACAAACGTGGTGAGGTGAGATAGTTTGCTTGCAACGGTACTTATACATTTGGGAGAACCAAAGATGATGACTTCTGTTTTGTCAATGTTTAACTGGAGATAGTTATTTGACATCCATAATTTAATATCTGCAAGACAGTCCAGGAGAGACTGTACAGAGTTAGTGGATTTTAGTGGGAGGTACAATTGTGAGTCATCTGCATATAAGTGAAATGAGATATAATATTTCCGAATGAAGTTGCCAAGGGGGAGCATGTACAGGCAGAAGAGCAAAGGGCCTAGGATGGACCCCTGAGGGACCCCACTGGAGACCGAGGCAATGGATATGGAGAAGTGATCAATGGACACAGAAATGTCCAATGATTAATATAAGAGTTGAATCATTTCAGGGCTGTCCCCTTAATTCCTACCCAATGTTCAAGAATGTTGTGATATACCGTGTCAAATGCTGCACTGAGATCCAATAAAATCAGGATTGCATTTCCACCTGAATCTAGAGTGCGTAGCAGATCGTTTCTTACTTTAAGTAAGGCTGTTCTGGTGCTGTGGAGAGCTCTAAAGCCAGACTGAAAGGGTTCCAAGATATTGTACATGTTTGAAAATGGAAGCAATTGAGAAAGAACAGCTTTTTCTAGCACTTTGGAGATAAAAGGAAGATTAGAGATGGGTCTATAATTTTTTAGGCATTTAACATCAAGATTGTGCTTTTTAAGCAGGGGCTGGACAACCGCATGTTTAAAACAAGCAGGGACTGTGCCAGAGACCAGGCAAGAATTAATAATCACTAGAATGCTGGGACCAATCGTATCAAATACATTTTTGATAATACCGGTGGGGACAGCATCATGAGGGGATGACGTGGGTTTCATATTTTTACTCAGTTCAGCAAAAGACAAACTGGTGAAATTGGTGAAATGTGGCTAAAGCACCAGAATAAACTCGTGGAGTATCAAACAAAAGAGGAGAGAACTGAGATCTAACTATGTCAATTTTGGTAATAAAGAAATTCAGAAAATCCTCACAGATACCAGTAGAAGCTTCAAAATCAGATGAATTTGGGGCTTGATGACCGAGTTAATTGCACTAAACAAGACTTTAGGCCCTTCAGCATGTTTCTTAATTAAGTCTGATAGGTGTTTTGCTCTGGTTTTTTTGGCTGCAGTCTCAAAATTTACCAGGGACAATTTAAAGATTTCCAACGAGACAAGGAGACTGTCTTTTTTTCCATCTCCATTCAGCCTTCCTACAGGCCTGTCTCAAAGTGAGTGTTTCTCCATCTAAACGGTATTGCGATTTAAGTTTGGGGCGACTATATTTGAGGGGGGCTATAGAATCAAGTATGGATGAAAAGGAGTAAATAGGTCAGTTAATTCATCTGAACTCGAGATCTGGGATGCAGCTGAAATATCAAAAGCTACAGTATTATTATAAAAACAGTTAGAAAACTGCTCTACAGTACGCGGGGTAATGTGCGACCTGGGATTTGACAGATTGTGGTAAAATGGAGACATTAACGTCAAATACAACAGGTTTATAATCCGAAAAAGTAGCATCATCGATTATTATGTTATCAACAGAGAACCCAAAAGATAAAATAAGATCCAGAACATGACCCTGTATGTGCGTGGCCTTCTTTATATGTTGCGTCAAACCAAAGGCTTCCAGCACACCACAAAACTCCTTAACTAAGGGTTTGCCTGGACAACAAACATGGATAATAAAGTCACTCAGTACTAACAGCCGATCCTTCGCCATTAATAGAGTTGAGAGAAGTTCAGAGAATTCCTTTATAAAGTCCTTATCAGATTTAGGAGGTTGGTAAATCAAAGCGCATGTCAGTGGAGATGTAGGAGAATCCACTTTGACATATTGCAGTTCAAAAGAAGAATAGTCTCCAACAGAGAGTTTATGTATTTTAAGATGATTGCGAGAAACAAGAGCAACTCCACCACCTCTTCCAGACGATCTCGGGGTGCTAATGAATGAACAGTCCTTTGGACAGATCTTACCAAAAACAGATGACTCACCAGCTCCAGCGCCAATCCATGTCTCGGTTAGGAACAATAAATCCAGATCACGTTGTAAGAAAAAGTCATTTTAAAAAGTAGGTTTACTTATATAGCGCAAATTTACAACAGATGTCGTCTCAAGGCACTTTACAAGAAAATCAATTAAAATCATAAATACATCCTTACCTTAAGACTATCGTGCCACTGTCTTCAGATTTGTTCTTATAAATTGTGGGTGGCCTATGCAGAGCGGTGGGAGTATTTATTTTGTAATGTGAAAGTAGTAGATGTAGGTTTTAGTTGCCAACCGAACTGAATATTGTTTAATAAACGTGTGCTTGTTTATTAGTGCGACTGAGTAAATGGGATGTAAAAACTTTGACAGTTCCACTTGCAAAATCACTTATTACCTTTAGCTGTCAGAAAGTTGATATCAGTTCAACTCTATAGAGTAAGCAGAATTAGGAGGAAACAAGGATCGAGTTGTGTCAAGGAATGTCAGAGAAATAGCTTTTACCTGAGATTACTCTAAAATACATCTATCATGTCCGACGCACTCAGTCTCTATAAATATGGGATTCTAACAGAGATGCAACAATACATCCACTTTACAAGCTAAAATGGTAGATGAGGTTCTACGAGAACAGGAGGAAACATTTCTGTCTGTGAAAGAGAATGCAACTGTTTTTACTTTCTCGTCTCAGCTTTGCCTTTTACAAGTTATTTTATCTACCTAGCTTAACTAACTACTTTTATACTTTTTACCTTTATACCAAGATTACTTCAAGTTTAAGGACTGTGTGATTTTTTTTCGTATTTTATGCCCAACAAGTTAAACCAGTACAATGATACTTCTGTTCTTCACCAAGGACTCCGACAAGCTTCTCCAAAGAACTGAAGTGTTAGAATTCTTTGACTTAAAGTAAATGTAGATATGGAAATAAGACTATCTCACCGTTCATTGAAAATAATGCAGGGACTCACAGACAGTAATCCAGCACCATTACAAACAATTTCCCTCTGGAACGTTTTCAGCACAAAGCTGTAAAATAAAAATCTCAGCATCCAGTCTTCAGGGGAAGACATTTAAAAACAGGGCAAGCTGAGCATTTAAGATGTAGCAGAGAAATTTCCTGTCAATCACGGCATCAACAAAAGCGCGACAGTGAACTGCAGCCATAACAAGCAGAATCAGCAGTAACACTAACAGGTTTGCTGCAATTTAACAACAATCTAAGAGAAAAACACAACTTTAAACAACAACAAGATCTATAAGGCAAAATTCTACTAAAGTGATTCAGGAATTAGAAAAAAGGCCCAAACAGGCCCTGATTGTTGGTGATAAGGTAGTAAATAGAATTACACGTTTCTGTGAAAGACAAAACCATCTGATAAATATAAGAAAGTACTAACAAATATGAAAAAACTCCCCACAGTTAAAAATCTGATCATTACCATAGGAGCTCTTTATGTTTTTAAGCACTGTGGGAGATTTAGAACAACCGCGTTGACAACGTTAAAGACAGAAGGGGTAAAACACAACAACAAAAAGACTTGATGTACTTTAAAACTTTAGCTTGACCAACATCATACACAGCAAACACACAAATGAGGGACCTGATTATAAAGGATCTATTGTCTCCCTATCTGACCTTTGTTCTGTCATCTTAGAAAATGTGATCTCCATAAACGAAGTGAGCTAAATAGATATCTTTTCAAAAACAAGATGAAAAAAGTATAAAATGTATTATTACTATTATTATTAAAAGACACAAGAAAGCAAAGGTTTTTGTGCTTACTGTATGAGGGGCTTTCGGCACAGCACCAGAGCATCATATACGAGGCAAACTCCAAACACAGTGATTCCCGTTTCCTTGACTAGCATGGCACAGGTACCCAGAAACAGGCTGGTGAGCAGAGAGCTGGGGGACACCGTGGGAGGGGAAGAGTCCTCAGGGACCCATTCATCAACACTCCTAGGACAGCACAGAAAACATGGTTTTCACACTTGAACGCAACCTAATTTCTACTGTTTCAAAATGAGTTTTTTCTATCCATACATACGATAGCAGCCACATTATAGGCAGACTTTGCTTGTATAAAGTGTTCTGTGAGGTGATCTGCTGCTGCTGCAACCAATCTGCTGTCGTGAAATACTAACATAGTACCAGAGAGGGCTTATCTATAAAGGTGGCGAGTAGGTGTAGTCATGTATCAACCCAAAGATTTAACATGCTCAGCTACATAAGCTTTTGTGACGAGGACTGCTGAGTCGTCTTACCTAATATAGAGGTGGAATGTCAGCAGGAACAGCAGACAAGCCAAGACATCAGCTCTGCCCACGATGCCAGACACCTGCAACACACACATACAGATACTTCAGAGTTAACACGAGAATTAGAATTTTGAAAGAAACTGTTATAAATAATAATAATAATAATAATGTACACTTTATTGATCCCGTAGGAAATTGTTTTTGGTGTAAACCACACCGAGGCAGCCATTTTGCAGGAGCCAGATAGGCAGTAGCGCAAAGGGTCTTGCCTAAGGACCCACACTGGATGCTGTGGTGTATGTTTGCCCTGGGCTGGATTTGAACCCATTGGATTGGAAGTCTGATGAAATTCTAATTGAGCTATCCAGCCTTTAAAGGAGAAGCTCCAGAAAATCAGCTAGAAACAGCAATCATGAAAAGACCTCTAAGTTTTAAACTGATTATACTAATGTAAAGGTCAGAAGGATTACCAATATAATATGAAGAGATTGTCCAGGGATGAGAATTAGTCGTTTTTCCCCCGTAATGAGCATGAACTTAAAAATGCTCTATAGTTTTACTTAAAGCAACAGTTAAAAAGGAAAATAGCATTTTTCCTTCTACCGTGCAGAAAAGAGCATCACCTTATAAATCCTTCAGTTTCTGACAAAGTCTAATAAAGAACCTTTAGCACCTGGTTTATTTAGTTAAATCTCACCCTTGTGTCTTAAGTGGAAGACTGATTACTGATTTGGGAAACCTGAGGATCTGGTAATCCCTCTGCTTGTTCTTGTCTCTCTCTGCTGCTGAATAAAAGATTCTGATTCTTCCAGGTACATTCACATTTTTTACACATACCTGCACAGATTTGTATAATTTGCATTTCATAAACAGCACTTTTTGTAGTTTCTCACTCAAACAGCATAAAGAACACTAGAGGTCCACTGGTATACTGTAAACAAGAATAAGCTGCTCAGAGTCAAACACTCAAAGCAAAAATTACAAACATTAAAAATACGCAATTATAACTGAGAAAAAAGGCAAAAACACATAAAAAAATTATGCACAAAACAAATGAATCAGAAGCAGATGCCTGATCAGAAACTAATTATTTGCAAATATATTTTAAAAGTAGAAATCAAAGTTTTGCAGATATTTTGCAACTAATTTTATTTGTGGGTCATCTGTGGCAAGAATCAGTTTATTTATATTGCGCCAATTTACAACAGATGTCGTCTCAAGGAACTTTACAAGAAAATGAATTAAAATCCTAGATACATGATTACAAATCAAGTTTGAGAAAGTTTCCAGTCTAAGGAACCCCAGCAGATTCATGGAGTCATTGACTTGCAGCATTCACTCCTCTGGAATCAGCAGACAGAAACAATGGCTTGTGTTGTCGTTGACTTTACAGCAATCCCTCATACTGAGCATGCATGTAGCGACAGTGGAGAGGAAAAACTCCCCTTTAAGAATCAGTTTCAAGAATCAGTTTATTTATATAGCGCCAATTTACAACAGGTGTCGTCTCAAGGCACTTTACAAAAAATCAATTAAAATCAAGGATACATTCTAACAAATCAATTTGAAAAAGTTTCCAATCTAAGGAACCCCAGCAGATTGCATCGAGTCATTGACTTGCAGCATTCACTCCTCTGGAATCAGCA
>JAVLVB010000873.1:90818-109729 GCA_032876305.1 Orestias chungarensis | reverse complement strand
ATGACACATAGTATATATAGTATGTGTTCCAAAAAAGGTCAAAAGGACACATGGTATATAGTATGAGGTTTAAAACTGGTCAGAATGACACATACTATAGTATGACGTTCGAAACTGGTCAAAATGAGACATAGCATGGTACGACATTTAAAATCGGTCAAAATGACACATAGAATAGTATGTGTTCCAAAAAGGGTAAGAATGACACATACTATAGTATGTGTTCCAAAAGGGTCAAAATGACACATAGTAAAGTATGACATTCAAAACTGGTCAAAATGACATATAGTATAGTATGACATTCAAAACTGGTCAAAATGACAACATAGTATAGTATGACTTTCATAACTGGTCAAAATGACACATAGTATAGTATGTGTTCCAAAAAGGGTCAAAATGACACATAGTATAGTATGACATTCAAAACTGGTCAAAATGACAGATAGTATAGTATGACATTCATAACTGGTCAAAATGACACATAGTATAGTATGACATTTAAAATGGGTCAAAACCACACATTGAACAGTATGTGTCCCAAAAGGGTCAAAATGACACATAGTATAGTATGTGTTCCAAAAAGGGTCAAAATGACACATAGTATATAGTATGACATTAAAATGGGTCAAAATGACACATAGTATAGTATGACATTCAAAACTGGTCAAAATGACACATAGTATAGTATGACATTCATAACTGGTCAAAATGACACATAGTATAGTATGACATTTAAAATGGGTCAAAACCACACATTGAACAGTATGTGTCCCAAAAGGGTCAAAATGACACATAGTATAACTGGTCAAAATGACACATAGTATAGTATGACATTCATAACTGGTCAAAGTGACACATAGTATAGTATGACATTCATAACTGGTCAAAATGACACATAGTATAGTATGTGTCCCAAAAGGGTCAAAATGACACATAGTATAGTATGACATTCATAACTGGTCAAAGTGACACATAGTATAGTATTACATTCATAACTGGTCAAAGTGACACATAGTATAGTATGACATTCATAACTGGTCAAAATGACACATAGTATAGTATGTGTCCCAAAAGGGTCAAAATGACACATAGTATAGTATGACATTCATAACTGGTCAAAATGACACATAGTATAGTATGTGTTCCAAAAAGGGTCAAAATGACACATAGTATAGTATGACATTCATAACTGGTCAAAATGACACATAGTATAGTATGACTTTCATAACTGGTCAAAATAACACATAGTATAGTATGTGTCCCAAAAGGGTCAAAATGACACATAGTATAGAATGACATTCATAACTGGTCAAAATGACACATAGTATAGAATGACATTCATAACTGGTCAAAATGACACATAGTATAGAATGACATTCATAACTGGTCAAAATGACACGGTATAGTGTGTGTTCCAAAAAGGGTCAAAATGACAACGTATAGTATGACGTTCAAAATGGGTCAAAATGACACATACTATATAGTTTGATGTCCAAAAAGGGTCAATAAATCAAATATTATTTATTAGTAAACCTGTACAGGAAATTACGTTTTGTTTTTTTATAGTGTTTCATAATGTTGTTTTTGTTAGTTTTTTTAATGTAAATACACCAGTGTGATACCTTAGTACACTTTTGCTTTTTGGTGCACGTGTATTTTGGAGCTGTGGCCCCCCTGGAGAAAACTCCACCTGCCACCTATGGTCGTGTTTACGTTAGTAACAACGGACGCCGCCGTCTGTGGATGGACGTTAATGTTGTTGAGCAACCGGAGGCGAGCGTATATCGTCACAAGACCAGCATGAACTTATATCATTGATATATTTGTCTTCGTTCCACAGTAATTGTCAACGTAAAAGTTTTAACTATACAAGTCAAAGTGACAGTAACATTTCAACCAGACGGCTTTTAGATGTCAACACTTGCCTGCTATGTCCACTCTACACGGCCATGAAATAGACGTGATTCATATGCACAAATGTCTTGGTGTCCTAATCGATGACTCGCCCACTTTCAAGCCACACAGAAAATCCAGAGAAGAAGCTGAGGTGAAATTTTTTTACATTTTTCCTCTAGAAATAAGTTGTGTTTCTCTTTTGAGGTCCAAAAAATTGTTTTTTAATCGCAATGGGATATTCCCTGTTTAAATAAAGATTAAAAAACAAAAACAAGCAGTTGATTGAACTAATGCAGGACGATGTGGCTTAAAAATAGAATAAATATTTAAAGTCCAAATACTTTCATACCATATAAAAGAAATAACAAATGATAGACAATATATTTCAAATGTGTTTTAATTAGATTCATTTGTTGACCTAAACTAAAAGTCCAAACAAACACCAGCAGTAAAAACAAGTCACTCTAAGCATTGGAGACCCAAGGAGAGCAGAAATCTTTTTAAACTAAAACTATCAATCAAACAAATATCACCTAACTCCAGATTGAGTTTATGCTTACTAATCTCCAGGTTAGGAGAGTCGTCTGTCCAGACTAGCGATAATTTTGCATCAAAACAAATAAAACATGTTTTTTTTTCCACATACTGCCTTTTAGAAAGACAACATGGAGAAAATTTCGTCACACATCAATCTAACGAGGTTGACGGCAGGTTCAGAAGATTTTGTGTCAAGTAAAGAAATAACATTTAGCAGAAAAGGTCAATTTTTACGAATCCAGTGATTTGATTGTTTGAATTTAGTTTTTTTTTTCAGAGGAACTGTGATGACACATCAGGTAATTGCACCAAGAGAGTTAATTTTTAATATTTATAAAGCTGAGAAAAAACTCCAGTAACTGGTTAGATTTCAGTTCTAAGACGGTAATAATTTAAGATGACGAAGTAATCAATTAATCAACAGCTCCAGATATCCAATCTCCATCCCAAAACTTGACCAGCCTGCTATTATAGTTATGTTTGACACATCTATCACAAACAAAAACTGATGCTCTCTGAGCTGCAGTTGTGACGATGAATCTAATTTAGAGTTAAAGCAGAGAATTTAATGATCAAAAGTCTATTAAGGAGTTTTTGGAGAGGGTGACGTTACTCTGGTATGTGATTGATAATTAATATACTGCCTTATTACCATTAACTTAAAGTAACTTCGTTCAAAAGGTGAATCTGTATGGAAGCCTTATATTCATCTTTAGACCACAGCTTTATCAAATTGTTCACTCTAGCATCAACGCCAGCTCTAAATGTCACCCAGGTGCCATGGAAACGATCTTACACCGCGTCTCATCTTAAGCAGCGCACTTAGGAAGCCTTTGGAACAGACCTTGAGACGGATCCTGCAGCAAGTCTTAAAAGTTCAGCCGAAATCCGAACGTTTGCACTGAAAAAAGCCGTTTAGTAGCAACCATTGGTGGACGCATGTACAGTCGTATTGTCTGCTGGCGGAAAGTTAAGGAATCTTCCTAAAGCTGAACTTGGGATCCAACATGGCGCCTCCTCTCACCAGCAACAGGAAGCTGCATCATCACCAGCAATACTTTCCAGGACATCTTCATGTTTTTGTACTTTGTACAATGTGTGTAAAACAAACAACATGTGACCCAAGATGGCCGACTTCCTGTCCGGTGTAGCGCATGAGTTTCCTGTAGATCTTGGGGCAATTAAACAGGTATGACATATACAGGGCCAATATTAACAACCGATAAATGATTAGGAGTTGTTGCTGTTTTGTGTTTGTGTTTCTGGAGGGGATGGATAGTTTGTGTTCGGTCATGTGACTGTGATAGTGATGCAATGGATGACGGGATTGTGGGAAGTTTAAATGAAGGCGAGAGGCAACGCTTGCTGAGTGGTTGTTTTGCCAAAAGGACAATGAAGAATATATATGATACCAGTAAATATCTGCTCTCTGCCACAAAAAAAAGGAGCACCGAATATCGGGATTGGCCTAGTGTTTCTAGACTTGATATAGTTTTGTTTTTTTACCGAATTTGATGTTTTCAAATAATTTAAGCTAACATTTATCTGACCTCAGATAGGCTCCTGATCAGCGTCAGCGTTCTCCTACTGGGACAAGAGCTGGAGGCTTCTCCGCCCGCTGGAGTTCATGAGCGGAACCAGCGGCACCGCCGTCCCATCCCCGCCGGCAGGAGATGGGACGCGGGCCCGGCTGTGGATGCTGCGCTGCTCCAGCGACAGAGCCTCTACCTTTCTGGAAAGATCCTGACACATGCTGCTGTGATGGAGCTTCATCATCTGCAGGGACAGTCTGATAAAGAGTCAGAGACATTTCGTCAGGGACGTGAGACGGCCGCCGTGTTTCCAGTACAAGCGTCCCGATACAACCTTTTACCTCAGATACGATACCGATATTGACCTGATACAATATCAATACGAACAACGTGGACTTTTATAACTGCCGTAGTGAGAAATGTTAGAAAAAAACTTCCTCAAAGGAACGTTCAAAACTGAATAAAATAAATGGCAAGTTTTGCAATAAAGCAAACCCTCGAACCGAGAACATTTGATTGATGAAGACTGATATAATCCCATATTTGTTTTTTGGGCTGGTATCGAATATCAGATAATAATATCAGATTGTGATACCCCACAGTTTCCATCAACAGTTTCTGTTTGCACTGTGTTGTATTGATTTAGAAAAGGTTGATGAGAATGACGAAATTCACCTTTAAAACACTCTACAGCTGATACGGGATCTTCTTTCACTACTTCCTGTTTATTACATCCATGCATAACGTCAATATCTGACAAAAGTAAGATTTACGTAGAACTTTGGACGGAAACACGTCTAACTCTGTTTATTTCTAACATAAAAAAAAAAAACATAAGTACTCGTTTCTACTTGAAAAAATGTTCAACTTTTTGCGAATCATTACTTTTATTATTAACGTTAATTATGTTTTGAGTAATTAACTCAAAACCCGTAGATGGAGACATGATTATTTTATTTATTTTTTTAAAGTTTTTGCAACATCTCAACGTTTACGAGACAGCTGGAAACTCGGCTTTTGTCCCTGGGGAGAAAAACCTCCATAACACGTGTGACTAGAACTGGTCTAAACACGGATATATAAACTAATCTGGACCAATTTAATCAGACAGGAGGACTCACTGAGCCTCGGAGAGCTTCTGCTTCAGGGACTGGATGGTGACCTCCAGTTGCTGGACCTCAGCGACGAGGCCGTCCTGCACCTGAAAATGAAAGAAAAAAAAACAGAGGAAGACGTTGGGCTTCGCGCTTCACAGAGATGACGATTATATCGTTAATAGGGGGAAATATATGCCTTTTCTTTATTTTATCAGCTAAAGTGTTTATAGCCATGACCTGACAATAGGTCAGCGACCCACCAAGGATCAAATTAATGGTTCTCCCCCATATAGTAAGCAGCAAACATGACATAACATAGCAGCATAGCTGAGCCAGTTAGTCCCGATAGGCTAACTTAGAGTCTTGGACCATTTAAGGTCTTCTATAACGTAGTATGAGCAGAGTGGAAAAGTACAAAATATGAACAGTGCTTAGTTCTGAAATTCAGAATCTGTCTAAGAACAAAGCCAGTTGAAACTAACTTAAAGCTCCCTGTAGTAAGACGCTGGATCAACTTCAGTCCATTTGCTTTACTTGCTTACTAGTTAGACAAAGCTTTAGACTGCGTAGTGTTAGTATGCTAACTTTAACGCTTTAGACTAGTGTTTGCATGCTAACTTTAACGCTTTAGACTAGTGTTAGCATGCTATCTTTAACGCTTTAGACTAGTGTTAGCATGCTAACTTTAACGCTTTAGACTAGTGTTAGGATGCTAACTTTAAAGCTTTAGACTAGTTTTAGCATGCTAACTTTAACGCTTTAAGCTAATGTAAGCATGCTAACTTAAACGCTTTAGACTAGTGTTAGCATGCTAACTTTAACGCTTTAAACTAGTGTAATCATGCTAACTTTAACGCTTTAGACTAGAGTTACCGTGCTAACTTTAACGCTTTAAGCTAATGTAAGCATGCTAACTTTATTGGTTTAGACTAGTGTTAGCATGCTAACTTTACGCTTTAGAATAGTGTTAGTATGCTAACTTTAACGCTTTAGACTAGTGTTAGCATGCTAACTTTAATGCTTTAGGCTAGTGAAGTTTTTAGTTTACGGGGCAGATCTGCCAGATCCAATATGGCGGACGTGCTGACGTGCCGCCGCTGCTGGGACCAAAACGTGTGTTGGTTATGGTGGCGCACAAAGGTGATGACGTCACTACGCGACGCGCCGGATGGTTCTGTTTTGGCTGGGGGGGGTTAGTGTAAGTCAAAAGTAAGAAAACAATCAATTACTTCAAATTAATGAGAAAGAAATCTGTGTAATCAGGCGTATTTACATAATTCTGCGATTTCTGCTCTTAGATGCTATTTATGCGGTGAATATGCTGCTTTTTAAGAAACATGTGCACCGCTTTTTTTTAACAATGAACTCTGACCTCCCAGCTAAGTATTGCATCAGTGTGAACTTGCATAACCGCACAGCGACAATGCGATGCCGATATTCCCTAACAGAGACCTCGTCACGGCACAGGTCCACGCCGGGCCGGCGGGTCCGGGTCTCCAGTCTCGTGTGAGCCAGCTTCAGGGACGCCGTCTTGGCCTGCAGGTCAGCGTCCAGCCCGCGGACCTCGCTCTCCATCTCCGCCGTCTCGTCTTCAGTCTGCGGAGATTTACAGAAGCTTGTGAGGAACATCCGGGGCAGGAATGACGGCCGAAGCGTTTCGGGTCGGTGTCGTACGCTCTTGATCTGCCACTGCAGCTCGTCTCTGGCCTGCTCCTCCTGGTGGATTCGTTTACGGAGAGCGAAGTCCGTGGCTCTGCGCTGAGCCTGCAGCTTGTTGTGCAGCTAAGGGAAAATAAATGGAACCTTGAGAGTTCAGGCCAGCTCACACGTCAGCATTAAATGTGTTTCATGTCGAACAAAGACGTTTGCTGTGTTTCCTCTAACTATCTGTCTACAAACGTCAGACACACGGAGTCCATAAACAACTAAAGTTTTCCGGCAGACAGATTCCTCAGAATGAGGAATTTGGTCATGACTTTCTGAATGTCCTCGGTTTTATGGTCACTTATGATCCAGACAAGACAGAAAGTCTTACTCTCTCATATCCAATAAGCTTAGCTTAAACCTATTCTCCTCCCCTTCTTCTTCTTCTGCTCTAATCTGCATCAGCTTTGGTTATTTTTACCTGCTAGCCTTGTTTTAGTTGGCTGAATAAATTAGCTTCTCTCTGCATTTGAAACTCTTCCTCTCTGACTTGAACACTTCCTCGCTCACTCACACTAACGCTCTGTGTCTCCAGCGGCCCCTGCTGGTGCTCATTGTTGACAGCAGTCAGCTTCTGATCTGTTTAAACATGACCAGATGCTGACTGGCATCATCGGTCTCCTGTAGATTAATCGGACGCTGCCTCTCACCCACCTGTGCTCGGCTGAGGCTCATGTCTTCCCTCATTTGCTGGGACACGTTCACGGCCTCGTGCGCACGAGCCACATTGTGCTGGCTGAACTGGGCCCACTCCTGGGGGGTGGAGGAACTGCAGCGGTGAGGACATTTTATCAGTTCAGATGCAAAACGCTTAGAAATGTCAAAGCAGGCCGTGTTCTGAGTTTTACCCTGAAGGTATCCGGGTCGGGTTTGTCTTCAGGGAGATGTCAGGGGACTTTTCTGTGAGGGACAGGCAGGATAAGTCGATGTCCAGAGCTTCCATCTTGTTCTGAAGGTCAGAGGTTAGCTGGTGCCGAGCCTCCTGCAGAACGCTGTGTGTAGAGAGCGATCAGAGGTCAGGAAACCCCAAACCTGCCTATCTCATCCCGTTTGTGCCACTTCCATATATGGACGCCATAGTTTGTAAGGTCTGAACAGCATTTAATGCATTTTTACCCGACTTTAACTTAATCAACATGAGACGTGTGTTCATAATTTTGCAGAAGAAGAAGAAGCCAGACGTGGTAAATCTGGACGTAAAGACGTCACCAATGCTTTGGGGTTCGTGAATCATTCATACAGAAGTCTGACGACGGACGGATTAAATGGACATGAACGATAACGGAGCGTCTCACCAGAGCTGCTCAAAGGCCTGAGTGATGCTCCGCTGCAGATGCTGCTGCACGTCTCCGATCAGCTCCACCTCCTTTTTCAGCTGGTCCTCCGCCAGGTCGCCCACCAGCTCGTAGCCCCGCCGCCCCTCCCTCAGCGCCAGGCACTCGTTGTCGACCTGCAGAGGGACGGAGGTGGCGGCCAGGGCCAGCTCGCTGTGCTCCTTGGCCTGGCCCGTCGTGAGAGAGACGTTGCAGAGTGAGCGGCGGAGATAAGGTCGAGAAACCAAAATCCGAGCGATCGGATACGATTCTGCTCACCAGGGTGAGTGCGTCCATCTCCTCGTCCACTTCCTGCGCGCAGCTTTGCAGGACGTCCTTCCACCGGGCAACGTCCCAGATGCGACCGCTGAGGCGGCGAGACGTGTCGCCCTCATCCCATAACGTCTGTTCATGCGGAGAAACCCAGAGATTCAACAGAAACATCAGAGATGCTGTCACACAGCAACAAACACGCCCTCTTAGGAGCGATCTATAGAAAGCAGTTAACGTAGCATGCTGTTAGCTCCTAAATATTCTCCCTGAGCCTGCATGGATTCTCTCCAGGTACTCACGACAGATAAAGGATGGATGGTTAGATGGAAGGATGTCTATCAAATCTAACATGTTTACACTGTAAGACAGAGGACAGATCTGCTTTTGATATTTCAACAAGGACGTTTAAATTCAGGGATTTTGCGTTTCTCAGATTGAATAAACTGGGATTGAAGCTAAACAACATCCCCTCTGTTGTTACAGACGCTCAGACTCAGGAGGCCCACCTTGAACTGGGTCTGGTTGCGAAGTGCCCTGCATTCCTGTCGGACTTGGTGGGAAACGTGGCGCTCGTGCTGGGCCCTGCCGGACAGTTGCTGGTTGTTGCTCTGCCACTCTGAGACCCCGTGCCTCAGGCTCGGCTTCGACGAAAGCCCAGACATGCTGCCCCAAACCTCAGACCTGCAGGTACCCTGAAACATCACCAACATAGCACACGGATGTTTGACGTAGATACCCAAAGTTTGAAAGGCTGCAGGAAAATGCTTCAAGGGTTTTTCAAGGCTTCTGGATTTTACTGTCAGTAAAGATGACGCTGAGTTGGACGCCGTCTTGACTGCTTGAAGCGCTTTCCTGCCGAGTTTTAGAGAACTTGACCACAACGTCTCCGCAGTTGTGGGCAAAATTCAGGCTAGTCTGCTAATGCAGCCAACAGTGGAGCTAATATTTTGTCGCTACCTTTGCTAACGTCATTGACCATTAAGACTGATTTAGATGTTTATTTTATTCTATTGTCTTATTTTGAAGCAGAGGTTCAGTTCAGATGGGGCGAACCTTCAGACTCTTGTTGGGTTCAGGTCCGGGGAGTTCCATGAACACAGTCCCAACATTTCACGGTTCATTGGATCTGCTCCAAAAACAGATGTGTGCAAGTGAGTTCTTACGAGCTTAAGTGAAAGATCAAATTCAGGTGCAACTCAAAACCTGCGGATCTTTACCAAACTCTTCATGGACAGATGGGAGAGGAGGCTGCTGGAGGATCTTGTGATCCCACATTTATCTGAGAGCGGCCTCTATGTCAAGAAGCGTGGGCGGTCAGCGTCAATCTTCTTTCTCGTCTGTCCATCGTCCCTAAACGTCTCCACCTCACAGCTGCTATTTGTGAGCCAGCTCTGCACTGGTGGAAACCTGATCTCTTACTGGCTCTTAGTCATGAGGCGCCTCTCCAGAAGCTCAACTCGGATGATCACTGAGTAAACATCTGCTTTAAAACCCGTCTGTCATCAGTAATACCAGCTAGCAACAACAGCTATGAACAGCAGCTAACTGGGGTTTTCTTTACCTTTGACATTAACTACATTTCATCCAATTACTGATTAAACTTTCGTCATGAATCCCAAAAAAAAAACGTATTTCTGATGTTTAGTCACGACTTTACGTAGATAAAAAAAATATCTTCACAAACATTCTTAATAAAAACGTTTTTGAATCTATTTTTTTAAGAGACAGCTTTAAAAGGCTGTTTTTGTAGAAAGGATCATTTGAACTCAGCAGAACTTTCCTCGTCTGAGTTCAAACCGTCCCAGAACCACACGGAACCCCCCGAACTGGACCGGAAACGGCTCGTTTTGTCTTTTTTTTTTTTTTAAACTCACCGGCGTTCAAGAAGGTTCCAAACCGTCCGCGGCGCAATCGGGTCCTGGACGTCGTTTCTATGGCAACGGCCTCAAGCGCGGGAGCCGTCGCCAGGCAACGAAGCGACACAGAAAGGCGACGCCATGTTGTGTCTCTGTAAAACAAGCTCGCCAGCCAATCTGTGGGTGTCGGTTGTCACTATGATACCTAATTATTCTGACAAAACGCGCTTTTTAAAGTCAATAATCGTTTTTTATGTTGAATGAAAGCTTTCAGCTGGAGGTTAATTTCCCACAGAAAGATTACTCATTAAAAAAATGCCAGTTCAGTCAAAAAAAATGATGCAGACATTTAATTTTTATTTTTAACTTGGCTGAACTAAATTATTTTAATGTTTCATAACACCAAAGAAAGGCAGACACCAGCACACAAAACAGATGTTCCTTCACACCAGTGTATAATCAAATCATGTCAAAAACACTTTATTTATCCATAAGGGTTTGTTAAACGTTGAAATAACTAATTTAATTTAGATAGTGATGGCTGTGGGTAATAAAGCTCTGGTAAAGAGGGTCAAAAGGTCATATTCTCCTGCTGAGAAAGGATTATTCCTGATAGGAAAAGCTCCCAAGCAGCTGCCACATTTCCAGGGATGGACGTCCCAAGCGCTTCATCACAGGCTTCACAGGCCTCAGTCGCAGGTTAAAGGTCATAAAACAGCGTGTAGGAAAACGTTTCTTCTCTCTACAAACAAGCTAGTGTCAGGATTTAGGTCTGCAGAGCAGGACAGAAGATAGCAAAGTTGGTTTGTTTTACCATGATGGAGGAAAATAAACCCTCATACCATCTGGTACAGTGGAGGAAGTATGATGGTTTGGGCCTGTTTTGCTGCTGCATAACGTCGCATCGACTCCCTGTAAGTGAACGTTAATGTTTGCGCCTTCAATCGTATAAATATGAGAGGACATTATTTGCATGTTAAATGTTTTCCTCTTAAAAGACAACTGCTACAAAGCGTTAAGGTTAACAGGAAGTCAGGGCTGGATTTTGACACACTGCCCCCTACAGGTCTGGCATCTTTAGTACAACTATTGTTGGCAGTGGTGTTAATGAAAGCTTTTCTAATCAATAAAAACTAAAACAAGTTTGCGTTTACAATATTTTCTTAAAACCCAAGGTGTCAGATATTTGTTTTTATGAATATCTGGATGCGATTTTTTTACTGTAACTTGCCAAAAGCAGAACTCCTACAAAGTTTTAGTGACATGTCGTGTATTACGATGCCTCTCTGTATTACCACAGGTTCATTAATCCTGTTGCTACATCTTTAAAACAAACAAACAAAAACAACAAAATAATCACAAAAACAAAGATAAAATAAAATATTTAAAAAAATCAATGTGTTGCTTAAAGACTAGAAGAAAAACGAGCCACGCAGGAATGGGAGTTATTTTATATATATATTTTTTTACTCTGCCGTCGGCTTTGGACAAGACAAAAGTGAAAATCCACCATCATGTCACCCTGTACTCTAGACCTGGTTATTAAATTTCTCTCTACCGGTGCTCTAGATGGAGCGTCTGTCCAATAACTGAAGCTTGATCAACAAGAACCAAAGCCATTGCAATGGCCTAGTCAAACACCAGACGTCATCCAGAGTGAAGATCTGAACCGATTGTGATGTCTTACTTCATTCTCACGCCGGATGATGAATACAATTTGTTCTAAAGAGTTTTCCCTGATAGCCTTCAGTCGGACATAAATACGTTAAGTTTTATTGCGTCAGATTTAGTCGTGCCAAGTGGTCCCATTTCCACGCTGCCGAAATGTCAGTGTAAGCAGAAGCTTGTCCGTCTTCACGTCCGTCCTGGAGGCGTCCCGTCGGAGGAGCTCCTCACACGGCTGCAGAAAAGCGTTCGAGTTCGGTGCGACAGCTGCACCTCAGCGACCCGCGGCGAAATTCAACCAACAGAGATGCTTGGGAATCGTCCGTTTTGTCGGTTTTCTGTACATCTCATCAGAGTCTCTGCGCAGGTTCTCACAGTTACCTGAGCTAAATTAACAAAAATTCATTTGCGTCTTGTTTCAGAGGCTAAGTCAGACGGCGTCCAGTCACCGTGAGCGTTAACGGAGACGCTCGGCTGCTTCTTCTCTCCTGAGTGGGAGCCGAACGTTCAGGTTAACATTTAGGATCGGCCCATAGCAGGAGGTGCTGGGGGAGGAGAGCTTCTGGGCTTCTGATGACGGATCGGCTCTCCCTCAGTCCCGCGTTCAGATGGCGGCCGATTTGCCGGGGGAGCCGTGGTGGTGACGGTCCGGCGCTCACTGCGGGGTCTCGTCGCCATTCACGTCCACGCCGTGCTGCTGCAGCTGAGCTCGGAGCAGAGCGTTCTCGTTCTTTAACTCCTCCACCTGTAACGGGAAACAGGTCAGCAAAGAAAGAAAAGAAAACAATAATCCGCAACCCAAGTTTGACTGCAAAGTATTGAGTTGTACAATCTGGTCGTGTCCAAAGTTACAAAGAAAATAAAAAATGTAGGTGTCTCAAAGAGCTACTTCTACCGGCCGAGTCAACGTCAGCAACAGCATTTGTGTAGGTGAAAAAGTTAAAAACATAATATGTTGTTACCATGTTTTAAATTTTTAACCACTAAAAAAGAAAACGCGACAAAATGCAGGAAGTCAGTGTGGAGCTGAAACAACTAATCGAACCAATGATTAAAATAGTTGACGACTGATTTAGTCGTCGATTAGTTGCTTTATCATCACGTTTTACCGTAAGCGTCTATTTTTAACACAATCTGTTATATATGCGGTCAGTAGGTGGCAGTAATGAGCTACCTAACGCTGTGATCTACCAGTGGAGCAGCAGAAGAAGAAATCAGCCAATCGTTAGCCTTGTTTTGCTAGCGCATGGCTCATAAACATTTGCCCTGAGCAAGATGGCGGAGCAGGAAAATGTAGGAAAGTCTTCTTTAAGTGAACATCTGAGACCAAAACATGTCTGAGTTGAAGCAGGAGAGGAAGAACCAGCGCGGTAAAATAAGCTAATAAGGAAATAAAGGCGCTAAATACTGTTAATGAATTCAGTTCATATTCATTTAGAGCTGCAGGAGCAACAATAAAGGAACACATGTGGAACAAGACGCTCACCCCCAGCAATGTCTACCACTTACTAACTCTGTTCTAAACATGCTGGTAGAGACACAAGTTCAGATTATTAGTGACAATAATGTCCAACTAAGTCACAACATTCAAAATTAAGATCTAATTAAATAGGAATTTAAATGTAGATCAGAATAAGGGCTGAGATTTTTGTTAATATCAATAAGATTTATGAAATTTTACCTCATTTTTGTATTTTATGCCTAAATTTGAACAAATATTTTACATTGTTGAGATCATTTGTTCCTTTGTTTTTTAAAGATTATATGGGAAAGTTAAGGTTGAATAAATTGATAATAAAAAGCGATTAATCATAAAAATAAATCGACAGATTAATTTGTTAAGTATTGTATTGAAATGTATAAATATATGTTCAACTATTGGATTACAGTAAATTTCTCTCAATTGATCCTTTTTGCAGTTAAATTTTTTTAAAGCCGTTTCATTTGTTCGTTTCCTGTTTTGTTTTTTTAAACATGCAGGAAAATGCGACCCAACTCTGACGTGCGTCGTAATAACCTGGATGCCTTCTTCATCCATTCTTATGTCCCTAAACGGTGTGCTGATGTGACTTCAGATCTATACTGTGTTAATATTAAAGCCTCGCTGTGATTGCAATAACTCGGACTGATGCAGATCTGTGCGCCTCCTCCACCTGCTGTCTCAGCAGCTCGTTGTCCATCTCCACCCGCTCCACCTCCTTGTAACTGTCCTGCAGCCGCTGGTTGTTCTGCCGCAGCTCGCGGATGTGGTCGCAGGCTTTGGACAGGATGCCTCCTTTACTCTGAGCAACGCACAGATTCAACCGGAGTCGTTAGAAATATGGGACTCGCTCGGCGTCGGTTGCGGTTTCCGCGGCGCCGGCGTCTCACCGCTCCGGTCCTGGTGTCCACACTGCAGTCCGGGATCAACTTCGACAGCGTCACGATCCAGTTGTTGATCTTGTCTCGTCTCCTTCTCTCCACTGCAGAAGAACGGAGTGGAAAACGTTTGAGTTCAGGTGTAAAACAACTCGGCTCATTACTTTTTACACAGATTTTCAAGGTTAGACTAGGATTTAAAGGGACTGAACATAATTTGAAGGAAACTTATTTAGGCCACGTTCACACAGCAGGTAAAAATGACCCAATCCAACGTTATCACTACAATCTTAACTGATCATTTCCTCTGAAATACAAATCCAATTCTAGCCACTTCCATATGCGGTACTAATTCCAGTCCCCCTAAAAAAAGGCCGGCAAAAATCCTTCATACTGCAGCGGTGAATTCTGCGACATCGTGTCCTGTTTTCTGCGGTGAAAATGCAGAAAACTGTGAAAAACTTGTAAATTGTTGTTTCCAAATGTAGGAGAATAAACCTGCTTCTCCCACATCTAGTAAACAGCAAACATGACATAACATAGCAGCATAGCTGAGCCAGTTATTTAGTCCCGTTATGCTAACTTAGAGTCTTGGACCATTTAAGGTCATCTATAAGGTAGTATGAGCTAAATATGCACATTGCTTAGTTCTGAAATCCAGAATCTGTCTAAGAACAAAGCCAGTTGTTACTAACTTAAAGCTCCTGTAGTAAGACGCTGGATCAACTTCAGTCCATTTAGCTTTGATTAGTTTACGGGGCAGATCTGACACATCCAAGATGGCCGCCGTGCTAACGTGCCGCCGCTGCAGGGACCAAAACCTGTGTTTGTTATGGTGGCGCACGGAGGTGATGATGTCATTAAGCGATGAACCGGACTGTTCACCTTTGGCTGGGGGGGTTAATGTCAGTCAAAAGTAAGAAAATAATCAATTATTTCTAATTTCTGTGAAACAAAATCAGTAAAATCAGGAGAATTTAAATAATTCTGTGATTTCTGCACGTAAATGCTATTGATGTGTTAAATATGCGGCTTTTAAATTATTACGCCCCCCACCCCCTCCCCGCATCGCACTTTTATTTATTTTGGGGTATTTTCTGCGACTCACGATTTTATGGAGGGACTGTAACCCGATATCTGATGGCTTTTAAAGCATCTCCAATCTCAACATCATATTAGATTTTATCTTAGCATCCCATCATCAGAGTGAAACACGCTTCATAATTGTGCACCAGCAGAAGCCAGACGTGGTAAATCTGGACGTAAACAACGTCCGAAGCAAGCACTCCCGAGTTTAGCTTCCTTTCTTTCCCTCCTCGGCTTCCTTTATCTTGTTCTGATCTTGTGACGACACGGTCAGCTTCCTCCGCTCAACAGCTTTACCATCCGTCCACAGAGGCGGCGTCCGTCGTGACCGACATAAAACGCCGCGCTGCTGTATAACATTTGAACTTGTGGAAAACACTTTTTTTTTAAATCGGCTCGTCTCCCGTCCTGAAGCTGAAACGGATCCGGCTGCATCAGAACCTCCTTTACTTTGTAAGGTCGGCTTAGTGTTTCATCAAATTTTGATATAAATACAGTTCTACAAAAGAACACGCTCCATTATTTACGTTTATCCTGTAACTGCAACATTTAAAAAAGGGACTTAAGAGACTTGAAGCACAAATTTATGTCCTCACGTTTGGGGTTGAAACGAAAGGACCTTTAAAAGCTGCACCTAAACTAAAAGAAAGGACAACATTGGAGTGAAAGAGTCGAACCTTCGTTGTGCTGAGCTCGCCGCCGCTCGTCCCTCGGCACCCGCGGACCGTCCACCTTCCTGCAAAGACAGCAGACGTTTAATATCGCTGCAGACCGGAGCCGAAAAACGTCCAGCCGCTCGGAGAAGAAACCTGCGATGGCGACGCTTTCCTTACGTGTGTGAAGTAGCTGCAGACTGCAGCGTACGGCATACCCTCCCCCTGATTGGCCATGAAACCCTCAGAAACGCTCGTTGTTGTGCGATAACGGCGCGGCGAACACGGTTTTTATTTTTACTCAGTGCGATTCACAGTCGACCTAAAATCTGTTACGAAAGTAAAACTAATCCAGACGTCGTGACGACACCATGCAGCGGATCTGGAGCGCAGCGCGAAGGACACCAGGGAGCGCAAAGATTCGATCAGCCTCCCGTTCAAAGCGAACGTTTTGGACTCGCTCGAGTTATCAGCGGCCGCCTCATCGCACCTTCCATCAGAAGGCGAACGCGGGGAGGTACTGGTTCTGCTTCGACGTCAGGATGGACAGGAATCAATCTGGATGGAGCTGTGAACGTTACTGTAGGAGCTCAGGATCGCCGGATCTGAAGATGCTGACCTCTGACCTCCTGCGTTGCCTCTGAGCGTGAAAAGGAAGGGACTCACGTGCTGTAGGTGTGGGTTCTGGGCGCGATGGTCCGGGGACTCGCCGTCTGCAGGACCTCAGAGGGACTCATCATCACGTAAAACTGGCCTGGGTATGACAGAACACACAGGGTCAGGGGTCAGGAGGGAGGGGCTGGAGTCCTCTGGCGAGCGCCGCCTCACCTCCCGCCTGCGTGATGGCCGGGTCAGCGGCCTGGACCGACACCGCCGTTCCATCGGTGACGGCGGCCGCGGGGAAATAGGCGAACCGCGTTTCTCCCCCGATGGCGTCGCCGGCCGGACTTCCTCCGTTACTGAAGGAGTTCTGGATGACGGCCTGGAGGTCAAAGGTCAGAGGTCAGAGCCAGACCAACTTTGTTACAAACAAAAACAGGAAAATGAACAGAAAGGTAAACGTGGAAAGAGAGAGAAGAGGAATGGCCAGAAACGACAATCCCCATGTACAGAGTACGGAGGGCTAGAAGGGACAAAATTAAGTAAATACTTCATGAAATAATCAAAAAAACTTCCGTTATTAAAACAAACTATTAAATGAACATTTTTACTAAGTAAATCAATTTAAAATCTACGTCACACCTATTTAAATAAAATAAAAATGCTAATAATGAAAAAAAAAAAAAAAAAAAGACTGAAGTGATTATGTGAATTTGTCCGTCTTTACTAATAAATCTGATTTTAAATCGATTAATCGCATAGGCCATGTTCAAACTAAAGAAAACACTGATAGAATACAGCTAAAGCCAAGTTTTAGTAGCAGCTCAGCAAAAAATCTGAAAGAACCAGAGAGTTTTGGATTAATAGCGACGTCCATTAATGTCCATCATTGACTTTTATTGAGTGCGTCATATTCTAAATATTTAAGGGCAATGATGCTTGAATATTGATCTTTTTAATAAATGCATGGTTGTTTTTGAAGAGGGATAAATGGGGGAGGGGTGTCGGGGGTCTAACTAAAACTAAACTGCAGCCAATCAACTTCCTTCTTATTCTTTTAAAACCCTCATAAAACTTTTGCACGTCGTTTCTCTTTAATCGTTAAACAGATCGCAGCAGCGCACAAGTGCAGGTGTGACCTCGAACCGGCTTTTATTGGCAACGATCATCAGGTCACAGTTCAAACTGTAGGAAGTAAACTGGAGACGCTGGAGTCAGGATCACAGCAGCGCTCCTCTTTCATACAGTTTCTCTCTCAAAAAAGTAAACTTAAGTTTTAGTAAAATTGTCATTTCTAGACTAGAAGCTGCAATTTTTTTTGTTTTCTTAAACATAACTTTAGTAATCATGCTGCTAATTTATTTTATATTTTTATTTAAATTAAGCTATAAATAGGAGGCTCCCCCCCAATGCTGAAAAAGACGACTTTAGTGGTTTCAGAAGACGAAGAAGAACACATCGGAGGCTTCGTCATGCTAGGCTACTTTATTATTATTCTTGTTTAGCTCATGGGTTTATTACTTAAAGGTTAAGAATCAAAATAAAATAAAAAGTGTAAGAGAACCAAGCTCCAGAAGATAAACTGCGGCTCCGGACGCCGGCGGGACTCACCTGAGCCACGGCCTGAGGAGCGCTGGCGAACGCTGCGGCGGAGAGGACGCTGACGGCGCCGGTGGCGTCCGGCGTCGCCTCCAGCTGATCCTCCGTCACCTGAACCACCCGGTAGGTCACCTGCGGGTCGGAGCGGCGAGTTAAGCTGAGGTAGTGGGAACAGGTCCTCTTCCGCGGTCCAGCAACAGAACGTTTAGGATTTTAAAACGGCAACGCAAGAACTAACTATTTCAGAAAGTGGCCTGACAGAAGGAGAAAGAGGGAAATGCTGCTTTTTATTAGCTTTCCCTCTGTTTTCATTTCAAAACGTTGCTCCAAATTAGTGCTGAAACAACTAATCCATGTAATCAATTAAGATAGTTGACAACCAATTTAGTCGATGATTAGTTGCTTTATAATCACGTTTTACCCTAAGCGTCTATTTTTAACGATCTGTTGTATCTGCGGTCAGTAGGTGGCAGTAATGAGCTACCTAACACTGATCTACCAGTGGAGCAGTAGAAGAAGAAATCAGCCAATCGTTAGCCTTGCTTTGCTAGCGCATGGCTCATAAACACATTTGCCCTGAGCAAGATGGCGGAGCAGGAAAATGTAGGAAAGTCTTCTTTAAGTGAACATCTGAGACCAAAACATGTCAGAGTTGAAGCAGGAGAGGAAGAACCAGCGCGGTAAAATAAGCTAATAAGAAAATAAAGGCGCTAAATACTGTTAATGAATTCAGTTCATATTC
>JAVLVB010000873.1:64622-90718 GCA_032876305.1 Orestias chungarensis | reverse complement strand
AGAATTTAAATGTAGAGAATATTAAGGGTTGAGATTTATGTTAAACACTCAATAAGTTATAGGTATTTCTACATCATCTTTTTATTTTATACCTAAAAGTGAACAAATATTTTACACTGTTGAGCTCATTTGTTCCTTTAAACAAAGTTAAATAAATTACAGTGACCGGAAAAATTCTCTTGTCTTGTCCTTTTTCTTGATGAAGATTTGTTTTGAAAAGCTTATATGGGAAAGTAAATGCTCACCTGTCCTCCGTTGTTCTCGGTGCGAAACTGGTACTGGACGCCATGGTCGGCAAACGCCGCCTGGGGGAGGCTGGCGATCGTGATTGCCGACTGTCCTCCGTCCGTCCCCACAGCTTCTCCTGCAGGGACGAGTTTGTGACGAGATTAGTTCCTATCATTGTTGCCATCCAAACATTCGATATAAGCGTGGGAAGAGACCGCGTTATTGTGGGAAACAAATCATCAGGATATATAAACCCATTCAAGTCACATGACCGCTGGGTTCTAGATGGTTCCACTAAAGGATCTAAGGATCCGGTCCGCTTCAGAGGAATAATATGGATCCGTCCCTGCATGACGAAATATATTTAGATCAAGTTTTTATACGACAATTAAATCTCAGACGATAAAAAAAACAAGAATACTGCTAACAGCTTATTTGAAAGTCCGATTTTATGCGGCTTTTTATTTATTTTTCATCACAAAATGCTCTGTTACAAAGATCTGGGCTTTTTAGGCATTACAGCAACACTGACTATAACACATATATCATTTATATTGTCCAAGCACACAGCTGACAACTGTCCATCAGCTAAACGTCCCACAATCCTGTGCTGTATCAATTGAAGGGTTGAAAGAGGACTTCTTCTATGGTGCCTACTTTGATGCAACCGTGGCGTTTCTTATTAGCTTATTTTACCGCGCTGGTTCTTCCTCTCCTCACTCAGAAATGTTTTGGTCTCAGATGTTCACTTAAAGAAGACTCTCCTACATTTTCCTGCTCCGCCATCTTGCTCAGGGCAAATGTGTTTATGAGCCATGCGCTAGCAAAACAAGGCTAACGATTGGCTGATTTCTTCTTCTACTGCTCCACTGGTAGATCAGTGTTAGGTAGCTCATTACTGCCACCTATTGACCGCAGATATAACAGATTGTATTAAAAATAGACGCTTACGGTAAAACTTGATTGTAAAGCAACTAATCGACGACTAAATTGGTTGTCAACTATCTTAATTGATTACATGGATTAGTTGTTTCAGCTCTAATTTGGAGCAATGTTTTGAAATGAAAACAAAGGGAAAGCTAATAAAAAGCAGCATTTCCCTCTTTCTCCTTCTGTCAGGCCACTTTCTGAAATAGTTAGTTCTTGCGTTGCCGTTTTAAAATCCTAAACGTTCTGTTGGTGGAAGGCGGAAGAGGACCTGTTCCCACTACCTCAGCTTAACTCGCCGCTCCGACCCGCAGGTGACCTACCGGGTGGTTCAGGTGACGGAGGATCAGCTGGAGGCGACGCCGGACGCCACCGGCGCCGTCAGCGTCCTCTCCTACATTTTCCTGCTCCGCCATCTTGCTCAGGGCAAATGTGATTGTGAGCCCTGCGCTAGCGAAACCAAAACCAGCGGCTACGATGTAAGCGGAACCGGGGATGATTATTTAGTCTTTTTCTTGCCAGTTAAGATCAGAAATGACCTAAATCGTTTAAATTGTGAGTAGTTTAGCTGTTGGGTGCGGATTCTCTCAACTTTACGGACCAAACTGGGTCTAAATGCACGGATTTAACAAGTAAACTCTGTTTTTGGCGTAAGAAGCTGCTGGTGTGAAGCTCCTCACCTTCCTGGAGCTGCACCACCTCCTCCGTTTCCTGCTTGGAGTGACTGCAACACGAAGAAGAAGAAGAAAGGAATCAGTTGCAAACTAACATTTGTGAGCGGAGGTCGCACAGCGACGCCCGCTGGTCAGACATGGAAGTGCAGAGCAAGAAAGATCAAGTTTGTGAACATTTGAGTTTATTTCACCTCAAATAAAATAAATAACTGGTTGTTCAAGTTTAAAGCACTGCCTCCCGCACACGCAGCCGTTTAACATCATTTAAACCGATTTTATTCAGTTTTAGGGACGGGAGAGTCGCCTGAGTGAGGCCGAGGAAGAGGAGCCGTGGCCGGGGGAAGAACCGGGGCAGGAGCCTCACCTCGCCGAGCCCTCCAGGCTCTGCTCCAGCATCTCCATCAAGCCTTCCCGGGATGCGAGAGAGTTCAGCGGGTCGGATGGAAGGAGATGGAGGCGCTGATCACGGGGACAAACAGCCGGGTCATGTGAGGATCACCGTCCGGGACACGTGAGCCGAGCAGCGGGGAACTGCGCAGCCGGAGGCCGCTGAGGAGGCGCGGAGGGTCGGAGAGGCCGAAGCGGGAGCTGCGGGCCGAGGTTCGGTTCCCTTAGATCGGTTGCAGCGCCAACTAAAGCCGGACCCCGGATCTTTTTGTCCTCGCTGTCCTCTGAGCTCTGCGGATGTTTTTCTGCGCCAAAACTGCGGCGCTTGATGCGCCCAATAAGACGCGGAGTGGACTCTTACATTTGCTGCCCAGGACGGAACAAAAACTCCTATTTTTTCAATTCTTTATTGTTAACTTTCACGTCTCGAGCATCACACCATGCTGTCGGACCCACGTGACTCGGACCCGATCCGTGTTTCTCCGACAAACCGCGTCTGTCGCTGATTTCTGCTAGTTTTTATGGAACCAACCGGATTTTCTCCCGGATTGTGAGTTTGGTTTGTGATAAACTATGAAATTTTTCTCTTCTTCTCCAAAAACCCACTCAGCGTGTTTTATGTCACTATTTTGCTGAAACGTCAGTGTTGTTTTTTTTCCCCCAGCTTCTCTTTCTCAGGTGACCACAGAGATCCAATACGGGTTTTCTCACGAACCACATGACAACTACCAGGAAAACCTCTCCTCGGCTCTCCTCGGCTCCTCTCGGCGCTCCTCGTTTTCCTCTCGGCTCCCCTCGACTCTCCTCGGCGCTCATTGGCACTCCTCGGCTCCTGTCGGGTCTCCTCGGCTCCTCTCGGCTCCCCTCGGCTCTCCTCGACTCCCCTCGGCGCTCATTGGCGCTCCTCGGCTCCTCTCGGCGCTCATCGGCTCCTCTCGGCTCTCTTCGGCGCTCCTCGGCTCTCCTCGGCGCTCCTCGGCTCCTCTCGGCTCTCCTCGGCTCCCCTCGGCGCTCCGCGGCTCCTCTCGGCTCTCTTCGGCTCCCCTCGGCTCTCCTCGGCGCTCCCCTCGGCTCTCCTCGGCTCCTCTCGGCTCTCCTCGGCTCCCCTCGACTCCCCTCGGCGCTCATTGGCGCTCCTCGGCTCCCCTCGGCGCTCCGCGGCTCCTCTCGGCTCTCTTCGGCTCCCCTCGGCGCTCCTCGGCTCCTCTCGGCTCTCCTCAGCTCAGTTTCACGGCAGCCGTGTCCTTTCTAGGTCCCAACACAAAATAAAACTTTCATCAGTGATTTGCTGCGCATTAGATGTGCTGTCAGTTCTTTCATAATAAACATTCACATTTTAAAGAGGGAAACATAAGAAAAACCCCGTGTGCTTGGCGTACCGTAGACGGAACAGCAGTTCATATAAATCGCCACCAGATGGCGCTGTAGTTTCAACACAAGGGAAGCTGACGCTGGAATCCCCGGCGAGCAAGCGTCGCAACGGTCGACGCCGCCATGTTGCGAGTGTCAGCTCGAGCCAGCTTTGTTGAACAGAAACGACACAGAATAGATGTTAAAGTGGTAAAACATAAAGAGACAAGTTAAACGTCTGAATATGCTGCTAAAGATTTCCCTTGACTTTATAAATCCTGGTTAAATGGAAGCTAAAACTAGCCTGTAGCTAAGAAGCTACACCAAGCACAACAAAGTCTACCTCTGGTGACTTTTACTAAAAACCATCAGCTAAAGTAGAAAGTAACATTTAACCTTTACTGCCAAAAACACTTAAGAACACATATACTTGTATATGTGTGAAGAGCAAGGGTCAGGGGCCCCTGGAACCTTTTGACCGGTCCCTGAGCTTCAGCTTATGAGGCTAAAACAGTTGTGATATCATCAATATTAGTAATGTATTACTAATTACTCATTAAAATATAGTAAATATGAATTAATTCTTGAACTATGGGTCAAACGTCTCACTTTAATTGGACATTCTTGTGTTTCTTATTACACCATGACTGTAATATCTACAGTTAAAGTAACTTCAGTGATTAAAACATGATCAGTATCTTTTTATTTATCTTAATCCTAATAAAATCTTAACATCACAGTTTCGAAAGTATGTAAACTATCCTTTCGATGCCCTAAAGAAACGACCAGACCGCCGACCTCGCCTCTCTTTCCGTTAAGCGGCGTTACAGCGAAGGATCCATGACTGTGAGGGTTGGCCAATGTTTTCTTTCACATGACCCCCCCCACCCCTCCACTCGTCACACAAACATAAACACCAGCATGTGATTTAAAATCAGCCCAGTTACACTCAAAAAAACAACAGATATGTCCTTAATTCTTGGCTGCATTATTTACTGGGAATATTTCAGTAACAGCATAAACGATAAAAGCACTGCTAAAAATCTGTCGCCTATATTGGTACCAGTTCTGCTTACAGTCGTGATAACGATGTGTTAATAAATGACTAACATCGTTCTCAGACTGCAGGTTTACTGGTGGTTCCTAGAATCTCGAAAAGCACAATAGGAGGCAGATCTTTCAGTTATCAGGCTCCTCTCCTGTGGAACCAGCTTCCAGCTTTAGTCCGTGAGGCAGACACCCTGTCTAGTTTCAAATCTAGGCTTAAAACCTTCCTGTTTGATAAAGTTTATAGTTAGGAAGAGGTAGAGAAGACAGCCTAATCCGGTTGGGGGAGGAACTCAGTCATGACAGACGGTTCTCCTTTGCTCTACCTTCTTCATGTCTCACTCTATAGGGTTAAGTTATTTAAGTTTTTCTATAGTTATGCTGCTATAGGCTTAGACTGCTGGAGGACAATCTGACCACTTCTCTCTCTGCTACTTTCTTCCTTTGACCAATCTGCTTAGTTACCTTTATTTCAACCTTGTTAACCTTTTTTTTTCTCTTAGTGTTCTTCTCTCCATAGTAGCCACACCTGGTCTGGTTCTGTTAGCTGAGACAGCTTCCTGGAGGAGAACATGGGCTGAGATGCTTCCAGTGACGTTCTACAACTGCTGCTATAAACTCTATTATTGAAGTATCCTGTGCTTCTAATTTAGCTTTCTGTCTTTTCAAACCTCCAGTCGGTCGTGGCAGACGGCTGCTTGTACTGAGCCTGGTTCTGCTGGAGGTTTCTTCCTGTTAAAGGGGAGTTTTTCCTCTCCACTGTCGCTACATGCATGCTCAGTATGAGGGATTGCTGTAAAGTCAACGACAACACAAGCCATTGTTTCTGCCTGCTGATTCCAGAGGAGTGAATGCTGCCAGTCAATGACTCCATGAATCTGCTGGGGTTCCTTAGATTGGAAACTTTTTAAATCAATTTGTCTGTGATGTATCTTTGATTTTAATTGATTTTCTGTGAAGTGCCTTGAGACGACACCTGTTGTAAATTGGCGCTATATAAATAAACTGATTCTTGATTCTTGATTCTTGATATTGATCAATGTGAGATCTCAGACTAACAGGTTACACGCTTGAATTAAAATTAGAGACAACCGTGAGCATCCTCTTTATCTGACTGTCATACATCAGTGCCTTCATTCAGAGTGTTTAAGGCCTTCAGTAACATAGACTGCTACAGGAGATCCTCTCGCCTCGCAGCCGTCAACATCCACAACAAATCTTTGAAGAAACTTTGATTTTTTTTTTGAGCTTTAACGTGTAATTTTCCTCCCGGCGGCAACATTTTTTAAACATTTTTTAAACATTTTTTAATTTAATTATAATTGAGTTTCTCTGTAGCAGATCTACAACAGCATGGCGAACAAAACAGGAGGGGCCTAGTCAAAGTCCAGACTTCAGCCTGATTGAGACTAAGCAAAGGGAGGTTTTAAAAGCTGATGTGTCTGTCGAAGTTGCTTTAAAGCGGACATAAAACTGGGAAACCTGGCTGTAAGCGCTCCAGAGGATTGTTTTCAGTTTGCGCTGACTCAGTTTCTGTAATTATAAACTCCATCCTGGGTTCGTGCGTTTGGTTGATCCGTGGGTGAGTCATCCATTCAGGCTGCGCAGACATGGAGACGGAGGACAGCCAGCTACCAAGTGCCAAACTTGGGGCCGGCCTCCCGCCTCTCCACCCATCTCATTCTTTCCTACATGGGCACTCAGGATCAATCTGCAGACGGCGCAGAGACGGACGCAGCAGTCAGACTGAGACCAGCACTCTCCTCCACACAGCAACCCAACAGAAGAGTCACCAGCAAAGTTTCCTCTTTGTTCAGGACTTAGAAAAGGTAAATCCAACTTTTGAGCAGATTAACTGTATTTCTGACCCCTCCCATCGTTGGATTAACGACGTCTTTGTTGTTTCATGTGTTGCGTAAAGGGGTGAATTAGATGTAATCTTTGGCTAGGCAGAGACGGAAACAAATTCAGGGGGGAAAGGAGATGTTCTCCTGGATGTACTCAGGAAGAGCAAAACAAGACTAAAACCTTCTTATAGCAAGATAAATATTAATTAATATCCTTTTTTTTTTCCATCAAAGGCACAAAATGTCCACACCCAAAAACACCCCCAGAGGTGGAAACACTCTGTCTCCGAGCCGCATCACCCGGCTCCAGGAGAAGCAGGACCTCTGCAACCTCAACGACCGCCTGGCCGTTTACATCGACAAGGTGCGCTACCTGGAGGCGGAGAACGCCGGCCTGCGTCTGCGCATCACCGAGTCCGAAACCGAGGTCAGCCGGGAGCTGACAGGTCTGAGGGCCGCCTACGAGACCGAGCTGGCCGACGCCCGCCAGACGCTGGACTCGGTGGCCAAAGAGCGAGCCAGGCTCCAGTTGGAGCTGGGTAAAGTGAAGGACGACCACAAGGAGCTGAAAGCAAGGCGAGTTTAAACATTATTTAAAAGTTAATGTTCAGAAATCAGTTCCAAACCTAGCGGGTGGTTGGCCCCCATCGCCCTGCAGCCTCTGAGGTCCTGACATCTGTTATGCGCACCCCTGCTTGCTTGTTACCTTAACACTTTTATTGTCAGAAAATAAAAAATGTCGATCTAAACACCAAGAAAGTGAAAGATTTACTCTGATTGTTTTGGTAACTAAAGTCAACAAACATTAAAACAAACATTAAAATCTAAGGTTTCTCCAATTGAAATTTTAATGACATGTTTCCAGAAACAGAAGTTTGTTGTGGGGCATCACAAAGCCTGAAGAAAGTAAGAAAGTAAGCTTTAATATGTTTTTCTCTTCTTGCGAGGATATTTTTAGAAAACCAAACGTTTCCACAAACAAGTTTATTTATGTGCCGATCATGAGGCCTCATTAGCGAAAGTAAAAGTTTATTTACTGACGCTGCTGAACGACAAGTAGATTCTCCAGAAATGAGCCAATTAATTAAACGTTTTGTTCTGTTTTGAAAAGTATTTATGCATTTTAGGAAGAGCTCGACACCAATTGTCAATCGGCTAACAGTTTTTCCAGATCAAATCTGAACACAGATTCAGAGAATTGGAGCAGAAAACGACGTGCGTTCAGTCCATCAGCTCCCAAACACACATCCAGACCCAGATGACTAATTCTTTCCCCCCCATCCTCCTCCTCCTGCATCATCACGTACGTGGCAGAGTCTCCGGCTCAAGTATTTTTTTTTCCTCCCTTGTTTTTTCCATAAATATTTGAGAGACGCCGTCGCCACGACAACCAAACAGCAGCGGTTTAGCGGTTTGTGGATTCCCGGGGACCGACGCTGTGGACCATGAGTCACCCAAAACAAGAAAAAACTAACTCACCAAAGTTAACAATTATTGATTATTGCTTTAAAAAAAAGTACAGTTTCTATTTTTAATGTAAAATGTGTTGCAAAACGTAGGAAAAACAATAGAACTATTGCTTTTTATCAATATTAAGATGTTAGTGACTTAAACCAAGTTCCTATATCTTTCCTAAAATGCATATGTATAATGATTTGTTTTAATTTTAGTGCACTGATATATTTAACTGGAATGTAGATGAAAACACAGGTTTCGTGTCCTATTCTTTGGTCACGACCTGTAAAGTTAGTTTAAAGTTGGATGTTGGATATTCAAGCTCCGTAGAGTCAGCGGTTTCTCCATCCTGTGCGGGACCGATGTAGCCAGACTGATTAAGTGATTGTAAATCCGGCTCTTCGGTTTCTCCCTCCAAGGAAACACGATCTTAGATTTAGGGACCATATTTGTTTTTAATGTAAACAATTGCCATTTTTCTTCAATAACTGCCAGGTCATGTGACCTACTCACTCTAAATCAGCGTTATGTTGTTCCAATCGATGGCGGAGATGACGCTTACTTGCTTTAATCCAGGTTTAACACATGACCTGGCAGCTCTATGTCAAATATAAATTGTCACGACAACTTGGCCAGGTTTCATGTGTTTGCAGAGTTTGAACATGTTCAGGTTCTGCAGGTTCTACCAGCGCCTCCTAAAGGACACAAGTCGGGCTTGGACCCACTAGACCTCACCTCCCAATCAGGCTTTGGAACCAAGGACCAAAAGTCCAGATGTGTTATAGAGTCGTCATGCTTGGTGCCTTCTCCATCTGTTGACATGCTTTGGTCCCAACTTGTACTGAGAAGGTCATTTTTCTCATTTGAGAACGCCACGAAGTTTGTGATGAGGTATAAAACAGGCAAAGCAAATGAGAAGTAAACGGTCCTGGTTCTGGTTTCTGGTTCTACTGCCGCAGTCTCGTTCCGGACTGCAGGGCACTCACTGCCTTTTCTGTCTGTGCAGGAGCACTAAGAAGGAGTCGGATCTGGTAGCAGCGATGCAGAGGCTCAGAGACCTGGAGGCTCTGCTGAACTCAAAGGACGCGTCTCTGACGACGGCTCTGGGAGAGAAACGCAGCCTGGATGTGGAGAACCGGGACCTGAAGGCCCAGGTGGCTAAGGTGAGATTCCGCCGCATCCGCATCCCTGCTGCAAGCCCTCCGGATGTTGTCAGACCAGATTCTGAATCCCGTCTTCCGTCCCAGCTGGAAACCGGTTTGGGCGACGCCAAGAAGCAGCTGCAGGACGAGATGCTGCGGAGGGTGGACGGCGAGAACCGGATCCAGACCCTGAAAGAGGAACTGGACTTCCAGAAGAACCTTCACTGCGAGGTTCCTCCTCCTCCCCGAGGTTCCCATCATCGCGCGCTATTCAACGACGTGCTGAACCGAAACCCTTTTCTGTCCCTTTGACCAGGAGCTGCGGGAGTCAAAAAGGCGCCACGAGTCTCGGATGGTGGAGATCGATGGCGGACACCGGCAGGACTTTGAGAGCAAGCTGGCCGAGGTGCTGGCGGAAATGCGCGGTCAGCACGAGCTGCAGATAACAACGTACAAGGAGGAGGTGGAAAAGACGTACAACGCAAAGGTAGATCGACGACGTCGGCCATAAAGCCGACCGAGCAGCGAAATATGAGCAAACTGAATGAATACAGACATAACATGAGTTCATTAAGTAACGTAACTTTCTCGTGCAGAAGCTCATCATCGATTCGTGTAAATGAATGGTTGAGTTTAGAGGCGGCGTTGAGCTGCTTTTTCTTCCCCCTGTGTTTCTGACTGGTGTCTCCCTCCAACAGCTGGAGAGCGCTCGCCAGTCGGCAGACAGGAGCAGCCATCTGGTCGGCGCCACGCACGAGGAGCTGCAGCAAACACGGATCCGCATGGAGTCCACGTCCGCTCAGCTCAGCCAGCTGCAGAAACAGGTCCTCAACCCAGGGCTGCGTCTACAGGGGGCGCCGTCTCTAGGACACTTAAAGTCCCTGCAGTCTTAGATTACAACAATTATGCTAAAAGTTAACAATTTATTTGTGTAGGATGCTATAAATTTGCAGCTGATTTAAAATCGGGGACATTCAGAACACAAACTAAAACAAAGTCTCACTAAACACCATCAACACTCTGCTTAGATGTTAATGTTACATTAACCTTAAAGTACAATTAGACGCCATAACAGCTTCATAGGTCTGTTCATGGGATATTTTGCCAAAGTGCTCTCTCTGATTCTCACCTTTTAACTTATTTTTCAACCCCCAGGCAAACAAGACAGCTTTGTGTCGCTAACCGTAAGAAAAGAAATATATATATTCCGTGGCCACGACCTTTGAGATGGATATTCGAGCTCCGTAGAGTCAGCGGCGTCTCCCTCCTGTGATGTTCGTTGTAGCCGGACTGATTGTAGCTTCGGTTCTTCAGTTTCTCCCTTCAAGGAAACACGATTTTTGGTTTAGGGACCGTCGATAAAGTTACGAGCCGAACGCTCTTGAGAAACAAGAATTAATAGCTTTCTTGTTTTGGCACACAATGACAAAACAATACTGTTGGACTATTCTACAGGATGGCACACATGAAGCACACTTGGTACTTTCCAAGTTTAACCAATTTTTCTATATTTTATTATTTCTAATGTAAAAATGTAGCATTTTCCTTCAATAGCTGCCAAGTAATGTGACCTACTCACTCTAAATTTGTGTTGTTCTAATAGATGTTCCAATAGAAGCGTAACCCAGGACCTGCCAAATATTTACAGTAAAAAATGGGTTAAACTTGGATAAAAACACGCATGTCTCAACTGTGTCATGGTGTAGAATAATACCACAGTATTGTTTTGTCATTGTGTGCCATAACAAGCAAGCTATTAGTTCTTGTTTCTCAAGAGTGTTTGCTTCGGAAATGTATTGACGGTCCCTAAATCAGCAATCGTGTTTCCTAGGAGGGAGAAACCGAAAAAAACAAAGCCGCAATCAGTCCACCTGCATCAGTTTTGGCCACAGAAAAGGATCTAATTCGCATGTTTAATTAATTTGAGTAAAGTGACCCGTCTCTCTAATGGGGGCCAAGGTTGGGTCTAAAATCCGCCAATGGAGCTTGCGTACTACTTTTTTATTCTTGGCTTAAATTAAGCTACTGTAGTTTGCTGACAAGTTACTTGTGAGACAGTTTGGCTTGGTTGAAGTGTAAAAACATTTTCGCACTAAACACTAGAAAACCTAGCACCACTGCCATGAGACGGCGTCTGTGACCGCGCTTCTTCTGTCTGATCCAGCTGGCCGCTCGCGAGGCGAAGCTGAGGGAGGTGGAGGACGCTCTGTCCCGGGAACGGGACACCACCCGCCGCCTGCTGGGGGAAAAGGACCGGGATATGGCGGAGATGAGGCAGCGGATGCAACAGCAGCTGGACGAGTACCAGGAGCTGCTGGACGTGAAACTGGCGCTGGACATGGAGATATGTGCCTACAGGAAGCTGCTGGAGGGAGAGGAGGAGAGGTGTGGACATGCAGACAGTTTATTACAGTCCTGTGGTGTGGTCGTCCTTCCAGAGGAGGGCGCCACTGCTCATACTGCTCAGGAACTCAACGAGTTGATGGTTGTAGGACGAATAAGTATGGCGGTGGCATCCCAGAAACCGAGGGAAGCAGAACTGTCCAAAACTTTAACACTTTTCTATTCAGAGAACTAAACACAACCTCCTTAAGGTCTCACCTTAATATCGCTCATTCATGGCGGAGCAGCGGCATAAAAAAAACAAAGCTAGCTGGTCGGTAAATGGTGAGAGAGTGTTAATACACTCCACGAAAAACACGACTAACTCTGGGTTCAACTTAGAAAATAGTGTTCTTTATTAAAATTCAGCACAATAGACAAATGGACGCTTATCGATAATTGCCAGTCGATCGATAAGATTCAAACGTTGATCGATGTTACTTTCACCGTTCTCGCCTCCGTCCTTCAGGCTCCGCCTCTCCCCGAGCCCTCCTCCCACCAGAGTGACGGGAAGTCACTCGTCCGCCTCCGCGCCCCACGCCCGGTTGATCCTCGGCGGCGCTCGCAGCTCGCCCTCAAAGAGGCGCCGGCACAACGACACGGACAGCGAGGCTTCCAGCTTTGCCAGCGGAGGCGTGGCCCGCACCCGCATCGCCCAGCAGGCGTCCGCCAGCGGGCGGGTCACCGTGGACGAGGTGGACCTGGACGGGAAGTACGTCCGGCTCAGCAACAAAGCGGACGAGGTGAGACGCCGGGTCAGAAAAACTGTAAAGCACCTAGAGGCGTTCCTCAAGGAGCCTTCGTCGCCTCCCACTTCTTTATCCCAACATTGTGGATCCAGAGATTACTCATTTGGATCTCAGTGAGCTGAATTATTTTAGCCTTTGGGTGAATTGTTTCAGAAAAACAACGTCAACATGGTGTCAGCTTTAGACACCATAGCACCATTAGTTACTGTGTGGACGAGATCTGGGGGGCATGTAGTGTTACCTGTAACGGCAGATTGATCAAATATAACTGAGGTTGTGTCAGCATGAGTCTGATTTTCTGCCAAAATAAAAATTTTCCACACTGCTTGTTAAATGCGACTGCCATCTGTTGACCGATTTACGACCCCTAAGGCATGCGCAGAAGAAGAACGTAGACGTCCCCAGTCAGCGCCGGTTTACGTCAGTGACAGCGGCCGTCAGTGGGTGGACTTTAAAGTTTCAAGGTTGGAGTGATGGGAGCCGACCGTATGGTCACAAGATCAGGACAAGACGAAGGAAGCTGACAAAAAAGAACGCTGAAGTCGGCACTGCTTGCTTCGGACATTGTTACGTGCATATCTACCATGTCCGGTTTCTTAACATGCAAAATTATGCCGCACAATGACGTAAATGTTAGTACATATCAGATGTTTAGTAATATATATATATATTATTCTGCAAAGATCAGAATTAGTTTGCGTTTTCTTGCCGTGTTTACGTAGTTCTAGTGAATCCGGCGTGATTATGTGGAAACGCGCCTCATATCCACAGTAAGGCATGGCGTGTTTATTGCAAGCACTTGTGAAACCCTTGTTCAGTTCGATTCTGCTGATTTCCTTAACACCAATTCACATTGTTTTAAGGCAATCAAAAAAAATTGTTTCACTCATTCACACAGTCACAGCGATCAAGAGATTGAATGACAGCAACTAAGGAAATATGGAGAGTAGTAGAAGAAGAAAGTTTTAGAGTAAAGGGAAGTGGTGAGTTGTCCTCCAGCAGTCTAAGCCTATAGTTTTATTATTTTATGGATCTAAAGACACATTTTATCGTTTCCAAGATCCGTTCCCTTTTAGCCGAACCCAAAGGACTTTCAGAGGTTTTTTTGCTGTGAGTGGAAGAAGTTTGGAAACCTGCTAAAGTTGATGGACGCTCCTTGAAACTTTTTCGTTTCCCGTCCTTTTGTGTCGTCCGTCCCGCAGGATCAGAACCTGGGTAGCTGGCAGCTGAAGCGCCAGGTTGGATCCGATTCGCCGATCGTCTTCAAGTTCCCGGCCAAGTTCACCCTGAAGGCCGGGCGGAGCGTCACGGTTAGCCGCATCTTCTTCCTGTTTAAACCCGCTGAACTAATCAGCTCTTGGATGATCTAACCGAACGTCTCGCTTGTCTCTGCGTCAGATCTGGGCCTCGAACGGCGGAGGCGTCCACAGTCCTCCCTCAGACCTGGTGTGGAAGAACCAGCCGTCCTGGGGAACCGGAGACCAGTTCCAGACCACTCTGATCAGCGCCAGCGGAGAGGTACTAGAACCAGCAGCTGGCTGATCTAAAGGTTCAAAGGTCATGTGAAATAGGGCTGCACAATATTGGGGGAAAAAAATGCTGAAAATGTCAGTATTTTATCTTTGGGAGGAAGCTAGCTGCTGTCCTTAGTGTTTTGTTATTACAATCTCCTGCCATTAAACTGTCCGACTGACAAAATATAATGTACTAACATTTAAAAGCCAAGTAGTTCAGGCACTAAATAGATTAGCATGCTAATATTGCACACGCTGATATTGCGATGACTGTACTGCATGACGGTTCATGGTAACATGTTTGTCTTCCAGGAAATGGCCATGAGGAAGGTGACCCGCACTCAGTTTGAAGACGAAGACGAAGACATGGTGAGAGGAAGCAAACACGAACCCGCATTGACGAATTTTAGTTTGTGACGCTGCGTTTATTCGTCCTGCACTCCATGTCGTCTCCAGCAAGTTGCTCACAGCACCTGCACAGACGGCGAGTACAACCTGCGCAGCCGAACGGTCGTCTGCGGCTCCTGCGGCCTTCCTTCAGACAAATCCAGCAGCTGCTCCGTGTCGTCTGCGTCCCGCTCGTTCCGCAGTGGGGGACTCTCCGAGGGACTGGTGCCGCAGTCGTACGTGTTCAGCAGCAGCACGCCCCGCAAGGTACATCCAACGGCCTTTTTTGTCCCAGCTGTGTCGCCGTAGGCCTTTCAGTCGATGTGTCTGACTTTGTTCAACTTTTCCTTCCAGACTGGATCCAGGATGGAGAGCTGCCCCGTCATGTGACCACCTCAGCTTTCATCACGACTCAATATTGTGTAGAAAGTATTAACTTTTACGTCTTTTTAATTATTTCATATTAACTTCCATTATTCATCTATGCATGCTTTTAGATTGAGTTTGAAGTTAAATAAAAACAGTTCTGTTTGAAAACATCATTTAGAAATATTGTTCATTATCATTTTTATTATTTTACTTTTTTTGTTTTGGTGCTGAAGTTGAATTAGATTTGTGTTGTCATTGACCTTTTTTTCGTTAAGCTGGAAGAAAAATGTATTTTTCTGATAAAAATAAAAGATTTTCCAAAATTTAATTTTTGATCTTTCTGATGTGTAAATATTTAAAAATGTCTATAATTCCTTTATTAGGTTTTTATGTTATGTTTGAATTAATGTTCTCGTCTTGGCTGCAGCCATAAATATTATCTGCAAATTCAGGCACGTCCTCACTTAGTGGTTTATAACCTGTTGAAAGTAATTGATGGAGTGAATGTGTCTGAATCATATGATCAGATTCTGTTTAAAAGCCTTAAATTGGAGTTGGGAAATAACTGAAAACTCCTAAAACAAAGGAAGAATAAATGAAAATCAAGCCAAGTCTATTTTTATACATAACAGCAAAAGCTTAATGTTTTCAAGCTTCCTAAAAAATGTTAAAAGTCTTTTTAGGGAAACAAATTTTAGTTATTTTTTGTAAATCACTAAAGGAGTAAGGATTTCAAATAAAAGTGTATGTTGAAATGCCAGCTTTTATTTTGTATCATTTTAGTTTTGAACCCGGAAGTGATTAGCGCGACCTCAGCCATTCTGCTGTTCTTTATCCGGTTGCAGGTCTGCAAACTGTTTGTTTTTAAACTTTCTACAGAAAAACAACTTCTAGTAGCTGAGAGTTTTATTTAATCATCTGAGTTCTTTAATAATGACCCGAGGTTTGCATGAAACTAGCGACTATTAGCAGGGGGCTAGCAGCTGTTAGCATGAATGCAGCTACTGTTAACTGGAGGCTAGCAGCCACTAGCAGGATTATCTATGGTAGGAAGCTAGCTGCTGTTAGCAGGAAGATGAGAGCTGTTAGCAGGAGACTAGCAGCCACTAGCAGGATTATCTATGGTAGGAAGCTAGCTGCTGTCAGCAGGAATGTCTATAGTTGACAGCTATAGCTGTTAGCAAGAAGCTATCTGCTGTCACCGGGAATATCTATGATAGGAAGCTAGCCGCTGTTAGCAGGAAGATGAGAGCTGTTAGCAGGAGGCTAGCAGCCACTAGCAAGATTATCTATGGTAGGAAGCTAGCTGCTGTCAGCAGGAATGTCTATAGTTGACAGCTATAGCTGTTAGCAAGAAGCTAGCTGCTGTCACCGGGAATATCTATGGTAGGAAGCTAGCCGCTGTTAGCAGGAAGATGAGAACTGTTAACAGGAGGCTAGCAGCCACTAGCAGGATTATCTATGGTAGGAAGCTAGCTGCTGTCAGCAGGAATGTCTATAGTTGACAGCTATAGCTGTTAGCAAGAAGCTATCTGCTGTCACCGGGAATATCTATGGTAGAAAGCTAGCCGCTGTTAGCAGGAATGTCTATAGTTGACAGCTGTAGCTGTTAGCAAGAAGCTATCTGCTGTCACCGGGAATATCTATGGTAGAAAGCTAGCCGCTGTTAGCAGGAATGTCTATAGTTGACAGCTATAGCTGTTAGCAAGAAGCTATCTGCTGTCACCGGGAATATCTATGGTAGAAAGCTAGCCGCTGTTAGCAGGAATGTCTATAGTTGACAGCTATAGCTGTTAGCAAGAAGCTATCTGCTGTCACCGGGAATATCTATGATAGGAAGCTAGCCGCTGTTAGCAGGAAGATGAGAGCTGTTAACAGGAGGCTAGCAGCTACTAGCAGGATTATCTATGGTAGGATGCTAGCTGCTGTAAGCAGGAATGTCTATAGTTGACAGCTATAGCTGTTAGCAAGAAGCTATCTGCTGTCACCGGGAATATCTATGATAGGAAGCTAGCCGCTGTTAGCAGGAAGATGAGAGCTGTTAGCAGGAGGCTAGCAGCTTTTAGCAGGAAGAAACAGGAGACTGAAGATGTGACAAAAGCTAAAAAATAGGCTAAATATAGCTAAATAAAAATCTACACATTCTGCCTAAACATACTAAATACTTGTATACATACTTACAATAAAGTTTGCTGCTGTTCTTTGATTTTTTTGCACATTTATCAGCCTTATTGTTTCTAAAATGAAAGTAATTTGTTTAAATGTAAGCATTTATTACATTAAATATATATTTTTTAACTTTATTTTATGTATTTTGTTGTCTCCAAATTTGTTGAAGATAATGTCCAAAGATTCTGGTATTAACATCATTGCTTGCATGTGATGTTCAACAGACAAGTTTTTGTTTCATTATTCCAAAAACACTAACAACTAAGTTAAAAAAAAAAAAATCGTGAATCTATTGTTTATAAAATCGCTGTGCTCTTTATTATTTATTCAGAAGAACACCAGTGAGCGAACAAGGGCAGCCGTTAAGGTTGATGGTTCAATGCCACAAGGGAAAACTGGGGTGGATGAGGCTACCTAGTTCAACTCTGAGCAACAAAGAGACTTTTCTCTTTTGATTTCTTTTAAAAAAGTTCTTTAAAATTTGGTTAGTTGATGAAAAATGTGATATTTTTATTTATTTAAGTGTTGTCATCATTATTTTAGGTAATCTGTGTTTTAACATCAACATCAATATTCATAATATGAACAGAGATGGAAATGCGCCGCTTGACTTCCATCATGTATTTACATAAAAATGTTGATTGTTATGTATTTTTATACTAGATCTTTTCTTCTCTGGATGTTGAACGTCCGCGCTCTGCTCGGAATCGGCTTCCTGGTGACCTCACGAGCCACATCCTCCGCCTCCCAGACGGGAACATGCCCCGGGTCCGCCGCAGTTGACCGCCACCAGAACAACTGTTGGAGTGCCAGAGCGGCGTCTATGATGGCCCACACCGTCAGATACCTCGGGTGAGCTCTTGAACCTTGGGAAGTCGGTTAAAATCCGCCCGAGTGGATGTGGACGATCCTAACATTAGCTCCTCACAGGCAGGAGGAGGCCCAGAAGATCGATGAGGAGCTCTTCAGCGATTACGGCTTCAGCGTGGATCAGCTGATGGAGCTGGCTGGGCTGAGCTGCGCCACGGCCGTCACTCGGGTCAGAACCTTTCACAGCATCAGAACCAGGCGGCTTAAAAAGTATGAGTGCAAGAGGAAAATAACTAAATAACAATAATATACAAAAACAGAACTAAAAATGTAATAAAACTTTCATATTTCCAAATTAGTAAAAAAAAGAAATAAAATGAAACAAAAATATTGTAATAAAATTCTAAAAATAAAACAAAAATATACAGATAAATTTAAAAAGTGTAAAAAAATACAACAAATATGAATTAAAATAAATTTTTAAAAATAAAAAATACTTATACAAATAAAGTGTACAAAAAATATAAATTAAAATAAATTTGAAAAACAGAAAATATATATAAAAAATAAAGTTAAAAATACAACAAATATAAATGAATATACATTTTTAAAAATAAAAAATATATATACTAATGAAAAAGTGTAAAGAAATACAACAAATATAAATTAAAATAAACTCTGAAAATAAAATAATATATAAAAATAGTGTAAAAAAATACAACAAATATACATTAAAATAAATTTTTTAAACTAAATATATTTGCAAACAGTGATATATATATATATATATATATATATATATATATATATATATATAAAAAACAGTAACTGATGTGATGGTGTATTTTGAATTTATCGATGCTTTTATAGCAGAACTCTGCCTGATACAATCCAAGGTTATCACCCAGTTCGGAAAAATAAAACTAATTTCAAGCCACAAATTTGAACCGAAACACATCGTTTTTCATGAGTGATCTAGAAAATTGGTTATATTTACAGAAAAAAAAACAAAAAACGTATCTTTTGCAAAAAGATGACTGATAGATTTTTTGCCATAGGATGTTGATATTTTTAATTCTAAAATGCAAATGCCGCATAGTTTCAAACCACATGACAGGTTAGGGTGGAAATAATCTTAATTAGATGTGTATTGGCGATAAACGATAGATCTCTCCCCTGCAGGCGTATCCGCTCTCGTCTCTGGTCAAAGCCACGCCTTCACTGCTGGTCATCTGTGGTCCAGGAAACAACGGCGGAGACGGTCTAGTCTGCGCTCGACACCTGAAGCTTTTTGTGAGTCCGTCTAACATCCCGTCAGCGTTGTCGTGGAGGTGACCTTGCTGTAAACTCCCCGCTGCTGCTAATGTGTCCTGCTGCAGGGTTACGAGCCCGCAGTCTTGTACCCGAAGAGGCCCAACAAGCCGCTGTTCCAGGGTCTGACCACGCAGTGTGAGAAGATGGACATCCGCTTCCTGACGGAGATGCCCGAGGTTTCCGAGCCTCGCCGGTTTGGATTAGCTGTCTCTGAATGGATCGGATCTCTGACTCGGGTTTGTCTTGCAGGCAGAGGTGATCGACGGAGCGTACAACCTGGTGATCGACGCCATCTTTGGCTTCAGCTTTAAGGGCGCCTTGCGGGAACCCTTCGGTTCCATCCTGGACGTTCTGAAGAGGACCACAGTTCCCGTCGCCAGCATCGACATCCCCTCAGGTCAGGCCTCCGAACACAAGGGGAGAATCACAGAGTAAATCCCAGCTGCTCCTGATCGGTTGCCTGAAGCTGCTCTGAAAATAGATGTTTTTTTATTCCAGAGATTCAGTTCCTGCATTCATACTTCTTCTTTAAGTAAATTATAAACAGTTATAAACGACGTTCACGTTGCAGCAAGTCGACCACGGCGGCCATCTGACTTCTGTGTGAACGGTTTACGACCCCAGAAGAAGAAGATAGACGCCGCCCAGCAGCGCCGCGTTTACGCCGCTAACGACTTTGACCTTTATCTTTGTCCAATCAGAAGCCTCGTGATGGATCCATGGTTCTGATCCTGACTCTTTTTCCGTTTTTAGGTTGGGACGTGGAGCACGGAAGCGCAGACGGTCTCCAGCCCGACATGCTCATCTCTCTGACCGCCCCCAAGAAGTCTGCCTCCTTCTTCCGAGGGCGTTACCACTTCCTGGGAGGACGCTTCGTCCCGCCCGCCTTGGAGAGGAAGTACCAGCTCGGCCTTCCGCAGTACCCCGGCACAGACTGTGTTTTACTGCTCTGAGAGGAAAAGATGGCAGCTGACATCTGTCTGCCTTGTTTCTGAAAATGCTGTAAAAAAAAGAAAAGAAAAGAGAAGAAAATCCTGATCCAGTCCAGGTTTTTGGTTTCCCTCCCTGTGATCCAGTCTGTTAACGTCTACATCAGTAGTTTCCACTCAGGTCGAGGCTGGCGTCTGAAATATAGCTTCCCTGAATTCCTGCTTGTGGTTAAATAAAGCTTTGCACAAATGCATTCACTAACACATTCGTCCCTCCTGTCGTCATGGGAACCACCAAGGCTCTGGCCAACAAGACGGAGGAGCTCGCGGCGCGTCCAGAGCTGCTCCGTCATGTTTACGGAGCCCTGGAAAAACGTGCTAATTCTGGTTAGCACAGCAAGATTTTTGATGACAAACATCCAAATGTAAAATTCAGTTTTTTTTGTGTGGTTTATTTCCACTATAAGTTGAACCAAAAACATCCACAAAACGTTATAAAAAAAAAAAGATTTTACGTTGACTCAATATGGCGAATGGTTTCGGCATTCTCGCTGAGTGTTGGCTAGAAAAAAAGCCTATTTCTGTCCCTCCATCACAAACATAAACATGGTGTTCGTTAGACTCTTGACTGATCCGACTCGGCTACAAAGTCTCCAGTTGGTTCCTCTGTCTGATAAAGGATCAATGTTGAAGTAAGATGGAGGATCTGTAGTGCTCTAGGCCCATTTTCCTGTTTGTCTTCCTTAAAGTTACACTAACTTTTCAACCTTCACAAAACATTTTAATAACCTAACGTCGACTTACAGCTCGTTGAATGACGCCTCTGTCATTGCCCCAGGGGGTCCGTATCGCTTTAACCGTCACTAAGCAACTATGTGGAGGGTGGCAGGAACCCTGCCTTACACACAAAACAACTACAAATGTGCTGACTGCTTTACAACATATGTCACTTCACCCGTTTCTCTTCTCCAACATCATCATATTGTTTCACCACAATTACATTCATCCCCTCATTGCTATTCATCCTTCACACAGACACTGGATACTTCAATCCAACTCCAGGCGACCGGGAGATCAGGATTTTACCCCGCTATGCGCCGATACTCATGGGAAATGCAGTCTTCCATCTGGTTTCCATCTGGTTTCCTCTGGCAGAAACCTATGAAATGGATCCAGATAGTGTTGTTCCAGAACTTTCGGTTCGTAAACGCAAACAGTTCAACTGTCCAAAACATTTGGATCCGAGTTACAGATAGAAAACCGGATTCTGAAATGTCTAGACATGAATCCTCCAACCTAGAGATGGCTAATAAATAGTTTATAGCTATGTTAATTAATCTTTAAACACTATAGATCAATAATATGTCTACTATGCATTTATTAATAAAGAGAAATCTGGTGTCTTGCCAAACCTTGAGACAAATCTGTACGTATACATGTTTTATTTATAGGTTTTATATTAAACACTTCAAACTAAGTTATCTTGTGAGCAACACGCATTTATAAACATAATATTTTAGGATGTAATACTTTATCACTGCATTAGAAGTATCTACAATTATCAAAAGACATGCTATCGTTTCCTGATGACTAATAAATATTTAGAAATATATACGTGTGTTTGACACCTTACAATATTCTTTTGTTTACCTGTCTTTAATATATAGTTTTATCTTTTACATTTGAAAACAAGGCTTCCTTTGATAGTTTTGCATGTTTAAAAAGTTCTGATTAATTACAGCAATTTATGCCAAAAAATAAGTTTACAGATGCTCAATGTCCATAAAAGGGAATCACTTTTGGTGAACAGAATTAACTGTTTTGTCTTTGTTGTCATTAACCAAACAAATACTAATTAATGGATTATAATGAGTTTAAACTATTTATTAGTCACTTTTACAGGATGCCCTATAATAAAGTGTCACCTCTTATTTTAATTTGTAAAACCGTCAATGTGAAAAACTGTATTTTCTCCTATTTAGGTGTAAATTACAGCAGAGGTAAAAAATAACCTGGACCCATAATTAGTTTTGTTATTATGTTTATTAATATCCGGGTGTATAATTAAGGGTTAGAGTGGAAGTACATAACATGTCTCCTTCATCCTGCAGCAGACGGTTCGGTAAAAAGCTCTGAAGTGACTACATGTGGACCCGGATACGTCGATGCATAATGGTTTCTGATACGAGTGCACGACATGCTTCAACAAGACTATACACAGCTGTGGTTCCATGCTGTCACTAGTGTTTTTCCAGGAGGCTGGAGACGAGGAGGAGGCCAGGATGTCATCATGCAGGTCGGAGCTCGGAGGGACTTCTTCTATCCTGGGAGGAAGCCTGAGAACGAAACACGAATGTGAAGCTTTTAGTCGAGCAGAGTAGCAGAGATCCGCTGAGAGCTTCAGGGTTTCTGTGTGTCTGATCAACCGAACTGAGGTTTGAGGGTGGGAGCTCACCTCCGCTATTCACCGACCTGCACGCCTGCACAGTTGTCCTTACTCTCCGAAGCTATCGCTAAATATTCAGCGTTCCTGCGGGTAAAAACAAACAATCGGACCTCATGATCACAGTAAAACCTTTCATCAAGGGTCCTTCCTGTGGAGGAAACACTTCGCTAATCTGCGAAGTGCAGAGCTCATTTATAATTCAGGGCTTTAAGGGTTATGCTAACATTTAGCACACTTAATTTACCCTAAATGGTTTTTAAAGATCAATTATAAACAGCAGATTTATTTGGTTTTGTTGTAAACTGTCAGTTAGCAAAGCTAATATTTGCGTTACATTAGCGTCCGCTAAATGCTACGTTGGATTAGCGCTTTAGCAACTAACTTAGCTTGCCATCAGTGCTAATGAGGAATTTTAACCCTCTTTTTACTGGAAAATTTGGGGGGGAAATCCCTCAAAGTGAAACAAAGAACCGTTTTTATTGACATGACGCGGTTTTAAATAGAGATGAGATGAATCAGACCTGAAGATTCGGTTTAAACACAGAACCTGTCTGTTTTTTTCCCCTTTTGCTTAAATACACCAATAAATGCAACATTAGCGTGCGCTAAATGCTACATTGGATTAGCACTTTAGCAACTAACTTTTTAGCTAGCCATCAGTGCTAATGAGGAATTTTAACCCTCTTTTTACTGGAAACTTTGAAAAAAAATCCCTCAAAATGAAACAAAGAACAGTTTTTATTGACATGACTTGGTTTTAAATGGAGATGAGATGAATCAGACCTGAAGATTCGGTTTAAACAGAGAACCTGTCTGTTTTTTTGTTGTCGTTTTTTCTTTTTCCTTTCGCTTAAATACACCAATAAATGCAACATTAGTGAATATCTGAAAAATTTAGAATCATTAGAAATATAGCTTATTTATAATTACATTTTATTCTAGGAAAAAAACCTGTTCTTCCGTCTGCTTTAATCTTTATCAGTCATATTAGTAAATATTATATAAAGTAAAAAAAAAAGAAGTTAATATGAAAAATAAAATATTTCAATTCAATAAGGTTAAAATAAATTTGGTTGTCTTTGAAAAAAAAAAAAAACAACACCCAGGATTATAAATCTGGATTAAATTACCTGATTCGAACCTTTTAATGTTTGTGTAACTGCTAAAACAGAGCCGGCCCAAGGCATAAGTGAACCTCGCCGCTGTCTGCTTTAGATCGTCTTGATTTTAAACATAGACTAGATGTGATTCATGAGAAAAGGGATGGCGATAAAATTTGATTGAATCATTTTGGCAGAGATAAACTTAAAGGTTACTTGAATCCTAAATGGAAGTTTTCTTGGTAAAATTGTAAGATCATAGTTTGATCGATACGTTATCATAGTTACAGCCTGATGCTAAAAGTTTTGATCTTTTTTTTTTGTAATTCACATTATCATCACCAATAACCACCGACGGCTTTAATTTCAGGCAATTAAACTCCAGCCACTCTCTCAGATTCAGCCAAATCTGACTGAAACAAGATTTACCATTCAGCTTAAACACGCTGGTGGAAAATTCAGCCTCCAACAGAAACCTCTAAAAACCTCTAACAGAAGAGAATTTGGTCCAGACGTAAGGCTGAGACAGAAGGACTCACGCCGCCTCTCGTAACGCTTCCTCCCCGGCCGCAGCGATCTTTCTGTAGCAGTAGATCATCTCTATGAGGAGCCAGACCTGCAGCCCGATGATGGAAACGTACATCATGACCTCGGACACGATGGAAGCCGTTCCCCTGGTGGCTGCAAGCAGGAAGCACAGAAACCTCAGGTGGAACTGAATATCCAGCAGGAACCAAGTACTAGAACTGGGACCGTTGAAAACTGAACTTTACTCGTGTTCATTTCATGTAATTATGTCACAGCACCACTAGGTGGCGTCCGGTAACTTAAAAAGTTAAACTACGCCTGATATCAGTAGCAAATAAAAAATAGAGAATAACTGCATTTAGCAACCACCAAATCCTGCGTGAATGTTAAACTGGGAACCATCCCTGTTATAAGTGGATCTACACAAAGATTTCTTTCACAAGAATACTTGTGCCGTAAAAACCCAGGAGAGGTTTTCTCACTCCGTTTTTGTTTTTTTAGATTCGTTGTGCATAAATTTCTACTGATTTCTGCAGGGATTCACTGAGAGAGAAAAAAAACCTATTTATTTCACACAAAAACGTAGGCCGAGACGTTTGACACGCCACACTCTGGAGTCCGTTTTTGAATCGCGACGTTGTCAGAGTAGAAATTTGTGGATAGATAAATGAAAAGGACACAGCAAAGGCGTTTGGTTTTACACCAAAAATCGCTGCGTCCTGTGTTCATCTAGTATTTCTTTGAGAGTAGAACCAAAACTATCCATCAAGATCCGCGTGAAAGCTTTAAACTCAGATCAACGACGTGTTCAATCATCGCCGAGCGTCAAGATAGCCCCCATACGTCTCTTTGTTTAGTAATCAGACCATCTCACTAGAATCACATGAAGATGATCAAAAACACTTTATATAATGTTTGTGGCCTTGCTCTTACGTTTCACTCTGCTGTGGAGCCTCCGCACTAGTGCAGGCTTGGATTTCTTTTATAACACTCTGCTTTTCTGTGTTTAGCCACTGGCTTCTACTAAATCTGCTCCGTCCTCGTCTTCCTTCGGCGCTTCGTCTCTTCTCCCGTTCAGCTTGATTTCTCTGAATGATTTTGACCCATCGGCCAAAACAAGGAGAGGTTTTCAACAACGATTTTATGTTCCCGTTTTAAAATTGTAGTCCGTCTATAGTGGCATGTTGGCCTCGCTTCCAAATATTCAGCAAGTCACATAAAAATGACATAGAAGCTTATTTTAGATCCCATTTTCTTAAATACTGGTACAAACAGAAGTTTATCTATATGTTTTTTTAGTGTTGTTGGTAGTTTTTTTTTTTATATTTTATTACTGACTAAATGACAAGCTCCTATATCTCGTTGAAAAGTTTATTGTAAGTTAGCTTTTTGTTTTTCACGTGTTTTTCCAAGATGTTAATACTGGAAACATCTCCCTACGGCCCAAAAACGTCTCAATCAGACAAGAACGTTTTTTTCTGGATCTTTTATTCCCGCCACAAACAAGGAAATAAAGACTTTCTGCTTCAGACTTTGGTGAAATCATCTCTGGAAAGCTTCATTCAACCACAACCAGGAAGTTGTTTTTCTGTATTTTTGTAGTATTCTTTATCAAGATTTATGTTTTTAGGTCAAAAATAGTCGAATATTAATAAAGTAACGATTCCATTGGCAGATGTTTTCACTAAAAATAACATAAAACTATATAAAAACTGGTGAATAAAAAAGCCAACAGAATAAGCACTTTTCGAATAATCTATAGCCAAGAAGGACTGACTCAAAACAACCTTTTATATCTTTCTAAAATATCTAAAATCGATATAAATACTAGAAACTCGTAGAAATCACATCGATGAGGGAAAAGTTGGACGAAATGCATCCTAGGAGCATTATTGACTCCCCAGCTCTAAAATGAAAAACTACACCTGTTCAAAATCCACGTTTTTCTTTTTCTAGATTCTTAGGCTTTGTTAGCAAACAAACATGACCCAGATTGATTATTTAGCCTGTATGTAAACCATATCCAGCATTTGACTGCAGTCTGAAAGGCCCAATTTCACCCCGAAATATTGGACTCGTGCCATTTCAAACTGTGGTACTGGACTGGATAAGTGTCCCATAATTTTCAAAGTCTGGATGCCGTGTTGTATCATAGTGGAGAAGAAGCCAGACTTGGTAAATCTGGAAGTGGACGACGTCCGAAGCAAGCAGTGCCGAGTTTAGCTTTCCTTTTTTCTCGGCTTCCTTCGTCTTGTTCTGATCTTGTGACGATGCGGTCGGCTCCCGTCGCTCAACAACTTTAACATCCACCCACAGACGGCGGCGTACGTTTCCCCCCCCCC
>JAVLVB010000873.1:33114-64522 GCA_032876305.1 Orestias chungarensis | reverse complement strand
CATAGCAGCATAGCTGAGCCAGTTATTTAGTCCCGTTATGCTAACTTAGAGTCTTGAACCATTTAAGGTCATCTATAACGTAGTATGAGCTAAATATGAACAGTGCTTAGTTCTGAAATCCAGAATCTGTCTAAGAACAAAGCCAGTTGTTACTAACTTAAAGCTCCTGTAATGAGACGCTGGATCAACTTCAGTCCATTTGCTTTACTTGGTTACTAATTAGACTACGCTTTGAGCCACTGTTAGCATGCTAATTCTACCACTTTAGACTAATGTTAGCATGCTTACTGCACCTCTTTAGACTAGTGAACTTCAGTCCATTTGCTTTTATTAGTTTACGGGGCAGATCTGCCCCATCCAATATGGCCGACGCGCTGACGTGGCGCCGCCGCTGGGACCAAAACGTTTGTTTGTTAAGGTGGCGCCCGGAGGTGATGACGTCACTATGCGACGCGCCGAACCGTTCACTTTAGGCTGGGGGGGGGGGGGGGGGGGGGGGTTAGTGTCAGTCATCAGCAAAAAAATAATCAATTGAGAAAAAATCTGTTAAATCAGGCGAATTTACGTAATTCTGCGATTTCTGCTGTTAGATGCCGTTTTTGCGGTTAATACGCGGCTTTTTAAGAATAATGGGCATCCCCACATTTTTTTTCGGGTGTGCATACGGGTTGTTTTAGGGATTTCGAAACCATTCACACGGAAGCGCGACAGCGGCACAGTTGGTTAGTCGTATGAACAACCCCCTTCTGTCTGACAGTTTGGTCCCCACATGGTCGTTCGTACCTTTGGCCACCACGGTCAGATGCACCACCTTGTCGATGATGTCGTTGTACTCGTAGTTGTCGTAGCTCAGGATGCGGTTGAGGAAGCAGCGGTAGGTGCCGGAGTCGTTGAAGGTGACGTTGAGCAGGTAGATGGAGGCGTCCTGGATGTCGTTGCTCCTCTTGCTGCCGTTCCAGTCGATGCGCTCCACGAAGAGCTCGTGCTCGATGGTGGGGCCATTTTCGTTGTAGCTGTAGATCTGGGGATCAGCGGGAGGTTTGTTTTTATTTCTTTTTTTGTTTTGGTGTCAATAAAACTGAAATAAAAAACATCTGAGTGTACACCACGAGCAGCTCATAAGCCTGAAGGACGTTTCCGGTTGTTTGGATAGAAAAACCAGAACTGTTCTGGAGGATCGTTGCTCGTCTCGTCCTCCAGAACCTCCTGGTTGGTTTTTTTGTTTTACTCCGAGCTGAGAATGCTCACATGTTCGAAGTCGGAGCCCCCGTCGGGCCTGAAGTACCACTCGATGGTGGCCGATCCCTCCACCTCGCTCCTCCTCTTGCAGGAGATGCAGCCCAGCTTGAAGCCTTTCCCTGCCACGGCCTCCGTGTCCGAGTCCACCTCGGCGCACGCGCCGTCACAACGCCACACTGTCAGCAGAACCGAGACAGACGCTGCATGTTAGACGCAGAAAAACCCCCCAGAGAGGATGAAACCTGGGGTCGGATTGATGACGTGGAGGAAATAAACCACGGCATCGGTTTATCACTAAAGCCCTTTGTGAGACTTGGTGAGAAGCTCACGAGTGCAAAACCTGCAAAAACGGTAAAGGTAGAGAAAATCTACGGCAGCCCGGAAGCAAACACCTGAATTGGACTGAAGTTGGCTTCTGATAAGAATCTTTAATTTAGTGTCATTTCTTTAAAAAAACTACAAAATTAAAACTCTTTTCATCTGAACTACATTGTTGTATATTAATAGCAAATCTTTTTCAATAAACAGCAAATTTGGTTTCTTTTTATGCATCTGAACAACAAAAAATACAATCAAATTAAACCTAAGCTACATTATTTTTGCTTTAATATGAATAAAAAAACTAGGCTTTGGGTTATGAAAGCTTTATTTGAATTGTTCAACTTTAACGTTAGTTATTTCCATCTATTTGTTTGGCATCATAAACCCAAATATAGGTTTAAAGGGTTTCAGGTTTTTTACTGTAACTGGGTGAAGAATTGGGTGGAATCGCCCTTTAGCAGTCAGAAACCAGCTTCAGTGAATCCCAAGTGGGAGATATTTAACTTTACATTCTTTACACTCTTTATGTCTCCATCAAATGTATTATTGTGAATTCGGATTTTTCCCTCACGCCACCAGAGAGGAACCAGCAGGACTCACCAAACAGGCTGCAGAGAAGCAGCAGGGGGGCCGCGGACGCCATCATGTCAGCTCTCATGGCCTTTAACCTTTGTCTGCTGCCTACTGCGATGTTCTAGGTGATGCTTGGATGCTGGCTCAGCTTCCACGAGGGATGCTGGGATTGCTGCTTCCTGAGCTGTGATTGGTCCCTGAGGGCCGAGAGGGCCACGACAGAAATAGACGAAACGCGCCTTTAAATGTGCAAACCTGCAGGATCTGCGCTACGTTTGAATGCTACCAGTTAGATCCCGCGGTGGTGATCCTGAGTGGGATCCTGCGTGGGTCGGAGGGACGCAGCCTGCTGGGCCGGACCGACACCGAGTCAGAACCTTTCTGCGGCTGGACGCGGTTCGGCCGCGCTGGCATCGCAGGCGGTCCGTTTGTGCCTCTGGTGCCGCTGCGACACGGGATGCTGCAGCTGCACTGCGGTAAAACAAAAACAACAAAGGGAAGAAGGACGGCGCGCGAGCAGGTGATGGAGGCGCGCGCGCAGCTTCCTGTCCAGCTCAGGTGAGACCAGACCCGACGTCGCGAGCTTTCCACGCAGGGAAGCCTGGATTTCACGTCTGCGGCAGATCCGCGGCTCAGAAGAGGCGGACGTTGGTTTCTGACTGGGACTCAGCTAAAGGGACATTCCACCCGTTTCTGCGACTTGGACTCTTCCAACCTGGACTGGATTTCCACAAATGTGAACCTTAATTAGTCATTTACTAAAATCATCTGTGAAATCCAAATTAAGAGGCTTTCCAACGGTTTCATTTATTTATTTGTTTTGCATCTTGACCACATTTACTTTTCTCTTTCTTTTAATATGAAAAATAAAAATACATGGAAATGAGTCAGAAATTGTAATCGAGTGTTTTAGCAGCTGATTTCCAACACCAGACCATAAAATACATCAAAACGACTCTTTCCAATTATTATGTCTCTAATAAATCATTTCAAAGCAGCAGCTCTTATTTCTGTGAATGAGTTCCTGATGTTCTGCCTATACAGGGGCGCAGAAAGGTTTTTGCAACTGGGGGGGACAAAGCCCACCATATATAAAAACTGTTTGATTTAAACATTAACGGACTTCCAAGCACTCTGATTCTTTAAGAAAACCAAAAGAGCAGGGTGTGTAATAAAAGACAAAAGGTAATTAAAACTCACTTCTTACTGTGCTTTACAAACCCAAACAACAAAGCCTTCATGCACATAAATACAATAAATGGCCTCAAAAGCAGAAATAAGTGAAGCGAAGGATCCAAAAACTTGTCTCCTCCGATCCTTGCCCTGAATACATTGTTGGTCAATGTCTTTCCTTTTCAGATTGTCCACCCACTCTTAGTGGATGTGTTACACTGGACTAACAGACTTGGTCTTTCTTTGGAGTCAATTCAACGGAGGTTTCTATGACAACAACACAATTGTGCTAAACGCTAACTCCGATTCACCTTAAATTGAACACATTGTGCCCGTCTAAATGATTGAATATTACCGTGTCCAGTTCAGCTAATATAAGTCATGACATCTTACTGGGTGTTAGTAACTAAACTTACAGTTCACAGTTTAACAATGCTCACTGTAATACTCGTTCTGGGTAACCATGGCAACAACAATGGCGCAGCCTGCCCAGTAGTGATGGGTCCGGATGCGTCGGCGCATGTATCAAGGCCATAAACCAAAACCCGTGTTGGTGCGCGTATTGATTTCAGCAAGTCACGACGTGACCGATACAGCAACTGTTTCAAAATGAACCTGAGGCGCCAAACTGTCTTTATAAGGAAGCAAATCTGTCAACGGGATGCATTCTGGATCTTGGAGCAGCCTCAAGGCCAACGAAAGATTTCCGCAGTGAGGGACCATTTTGATCTTACATCGGAAAATAAGGGAATTCTTTTTATTTCGTTCTTTCATCCGGTTCTTTTCAGCTTCTACTTGATCTATCTGAGTCCAAATTCAGCTGAAATTGACTCTTAGTCGAAAAAGCGTAACAGACTGAATTTCAAAATGTTGGAAAAACATATTTTTTTCAATTAAAAATTGTGAAGAAAAACCCCAGTCCACAAGCATCGTCATTTCAAACACATTCACTTTATGGTTCATGTTCACAGTATTTATTGACTGTATCTAAGAATATCAAATATTTTAAATTTAAATTAAGATATGAAATAATACAATATATAATACACAATAACATACAATTAGTTAATTATTTTTTACACTGGTTCATCAAATCAATCTAACTACGTTTCCTGTAGGGATTTTTAATGACCAGCAGGTGTCAGTATTCAGTGACACCGTATCGACACAGTATCAATACAGTTTTGCTGTGTCGAAACGCTTCATGACGCCTCATCTACCATCACTACTGTCCAGCTCAACAACTGAGTTGTTGCAAATCATGCACTAACATGCAATAAATTAAAAATGTATCTTTTAATTTTCCTGTGAAGTTTGCCCTAATAAAAGAAAGGAAGCAGACTTTTTTTTTTTTATAAAAGTGAGGGGAAGATCGAAGGGCATTCAAATCTGGGTGTGTCAAATACCCCCTGACACACCCTCTATCTGGGCCCCAGTGCATATATAGAAGAAAGAAATATCCAAGTTTTAAGGAGTGACCGTTTTTGAGTTTAACGAGGCTTAAAGTAGAATAGGGTAAATCACCCTTTAGTTGATTTCACAAATCAGAAACCAACTTCAGTTCAGATTCTATTTATACAACAGACTGTCCCTTTAATTTAACTATAGCTGGTCCAGAAGAGCTGGTCGAATAACAGATAGATAGATAGATAGATAGATAGATCTATTCATAAATATTTATGAATATTCATAATTCATAACTATTGATATGAATATTGTGCATAATGATATTGCGATTCGATATATGTAATGTATCACGATACATTGATTTAGCCTGACCTGCAGCCGTGGTCAGATGTCTGTGACCCTTGACATCCACAGATCTTCTGTTTTAATAACTGTGTTGCTTGATTATTCATCTTTGCTTTATCAGACCAATTTGCCCAGTAGTTTCAGCTTGTATTATTTTAGCCCGACTTCACAGAAGAAGACAAACAGAGAGAAAGAAACACCAAAAAAGGAAGTAAAGGTTTATTTTACGCCTCCTGGTTTTCAGTTTCTCCAGATGATGTTTGGACTGTTGCGCTGCGTTCACGTGTCACCGCAAACCCCGGAATTTCTGTTCGCGCTAAAGTCTTTATCGTTCTTAAAGTCGCTTTGAATCACAATTCTGCCAATTAACTGAATTATTGAGTCAGTTAAAAACCTTACGGAGGTTTTTAACTTTCATAACGTTGAATGGTGTGTTTATTTATTAATTATCATTATTATTATTTGGATTTTGAACGCATGAGAATATATTTTAACGTTTTGTCTCCTCTAATAATTGTCAGAGCTGTTTTATTGCCTTTAGAAACAACGACTTATCCGAAGACATCGGAGTTAAAATCCCTTTCCTTAGTATTTCCGAGCTGCCCTGAAGGTTGCATCAACGGTCCTTCTGCTAGCCTGACGTCTTTTGTCCCAAGCGGGCATTGGTAGTTCTCACCTGGCTGATCACAGCGGGAATATCGCGGCTGTGTCGGGAACAACCAGGGACACCACCAGGAAACGCACAGAGGACACGTCCGAGCTAAAGGAAGCGAGGCTAGCAGCTAGCAGGTTAGCATGAACCCGGAAGTGGTTGAAGCGGAGGCAGACAGTAAACAACAACAGGAACTCCTACCTGACCCACACCTGCACCCACAACTCCCATAATCCCCTCTGTCGGGAGCTGAAGCAGCTTCAATCTTGGACTGTCTGCTTACTTCTGGTCCACTTCAGACGCGTCTGCTCAGTTTCTGTCAGGTCAGGTCTAGACTTTGACTAGGTCACTGCAGCACCATGCTGTATTTCTTTTGACCTGTTCTGTGTTCGCAGTAAGCTGAGAGACAGATGGACTCATATTTAATGGGGGGTTCCATCAGAACTCTCATATTTCAGAAAAATTAACTAGACAAAGTCGAACTTTACCTCTTGGAAAGTTTTAAACAGTCGTCCAACACGACTTTGGGAATCCAAAATGGCCGCTCCTCGCATCCATAACAACCAAATGTGGTGGAAAATACAAAAGGAAGTGAAAGCAACAGAAACCTTTAGCTTATTTTTATCCTCATCAGAAATACTTTGTGGAAGAGCTTCGTATTTGTTTAGTTTCCGTTTTCACGCCCATGTTGGGTCCAGCTTCTCTTCCTTGGTCTCATCTGATGTCCCAGAAGTCTTGTCCTTCCTCGAGACGCAGCTCTGCTAACCTAAATCCTTCCACATTCTAGTAAAAAAAAAAAAAATAGGCTTTCTCCTTCAGGCCTTCCAAGCAACCAAACCGGTTGATGACCCTTAACCTTTGACCTTCTAACTGACGCCCGTAGTGACTGAGAGTTCTGGTCATTTCAGCTCTGACGTTGGGCTCAGTCTGCTGCGGTGTCGACTCCAGGGAAGGTTGGCAGCATTATAGGACATCGTCCTGTCTGGAGGATGACTTCAGATAGATTAGAGATGACCTTTGAACCCAACACTTTCCTCTCATTGGTCATTGGTGTCGTCTTTCCATCCTGGGATTGTGGTAAAACCTTTATGTGTCAGAGCTGCAAACTGTAAAAACCCCTGATTATTACGGTGTATTGCACAAATGCTGATATACTAAATAAAAGCAAACAAACAAAAATATTAATTGTAGTAAATAAAAGTTTATTTTTATTTGAAAAGTTTTTTAAATGATCTCGAATCTTCTCGTGTTTAGCAGTTCTCCTCTCGTCATGGACACGACCTGCTGCGACTCTGCGGCTCCGCCCGGTCTGACTGTCCAGGTGTGCTTCCCCGGTGTCCGTGCCGCCGTTCTGGACAATCTGAACCGGCAGCGTGAGGAAGGCCGTCTCTGCGACCTTTCCATCCAGGTTCAAGGTCAGGTGTTCAAGGCTCACCGCTGCGTTCTGGCCGCGTCCTCGCCTTACTTCCACGACCAGGTGGGTCCTTCATATTCACTCTTCCAGACCTGAGACACGGACCTGGGAGGAGTTGTGGTTCTTCTAAAGACATAAAAGAAAACACCCTGAATAAATGCCCTTTTTTCTTGGTGATGAAATCTTTTTGATACAGTCCTTCGATTTGCTTGTTGTGATTGGCTGTTTTCCATGGAAACAAAGTAGTATTTGAAAGGAATTCTTTTATTTCATGAAAAAGGTCATTCTTTATTGGCCAGGAGCGCGGCTCATTTAAATATAATGTAGAGTTGTGAGCGCAGACACAGAGCTGAGCGCGAGCAGAGCGAGCTGAGCGAGCGAGCAGTTTGTCAGAGGTGTCCAAACACCTATGAGCGAGCAGGTGTGAGATTTATACGCACACGCTAAGAATCGTTGCTCCTTTAGACAGCTCTGTGATTGCAACCTGTTGGCACGGACACCACGACGTAGATTTTCAACTCCAAAGCGCAGAAGAAGAACATAGACGTGGATGGGCTTTAAAGTTTTTGTAGCGACGGGAGCCGACCGTGTCGTCAAGAGATCGAAACAAGACGATGGTAAGCTGAAAAAAAAAAAAAAGACAAATCCTAAACTCGGCGCTGCTTGCTTCGGACGTCGTTTACGTCCAGATTTACTGCATCCGTCTTCCTCTGCTGCCCATTCGCGACGCACGTCTAACGATGGTGACGGAGAAGTCGGATACTTGCTTAAGTACCTGATACGAAAGTTAGCACAGTTAGCATAGTTTTTTAGTGGTAAAAACAGACTTCTGTTCAGACTGCTGTGACATGTGAGTGTAGCCTACAAATCAGAAGGTCAGAGGTCATCCACAAACCTAGAGTTTTTAGATTAGAGGGAGAGGAAAGAAGAAGAAGAAAAAAAGGCAACTGGCATAGCTGAACAATATATCCCAAATATGATGTCATAGTTATATTCTTACCGCTAAGGACTGTTTAGAGTGGAACGATTGTTTGCTGATATGTATAAGAAGTTGTAATTTTCATGCCGATGTCAAATTTTGCCAGTACGTCTCACAGCGGCTGAAGCTCAGACTGAACTAATACCCCAGAGTACTAAATGTCTCATGGAGTGAAAGCACAAATGAGAAAAAGAGGAGGAAGAAATGTTTTCATGTCACCACCTTATGATTTCCTCGCAGTATTTTACGAAAGTACTAAAGATTTTCATACATCGCGCCGCAGTAATGAAAGCCTCCCGGTCGGAAATGACGATGCAGATGCTGGTAGTTTTGTGCTTTTCTTCGGCCGTTCCCGCAGGTGCTGCTGAAGGACGTCGCCGCCGTGTCACTTCCGTCCGTCATGGACCCGGTCGCCTTTGAGAGCGTCCTGGCTTCCGCCTACACGGGCCAGCTGAGCATCGTGCACGACGACATCGTCAACTACGTCACCGTCGCCAGCTTCCTCCAGATGTGGCACATAGTGGACAAATGCACCGAGATCCTGAGGAGGCCGCGCCCATCGGGAGGGGCCGCGTCGCGCCAGCAATCACCCAGCAGCACCGAGTGCTTGCATGCGGAGCGGGAAGGCCGGCGGAGGGAGAGGAAGCCGGACGCCCTGCCTCCGCTGGCCACGTGGAGACGGCCGAGATGGAGCCGACCCCGGCCGTCGTCCGGGCAGCACTCGGCCGACTCCCAGCTGGACGGACTCCCGGGATTCCCGGGTAGAGACGCCGCGGCCGCCTGCCAGGAGGAATGGATCCCGGGTCCGGCTAAAACGGGCCAGAGCGGCCGCTACCTCAGGGGCGCCCCGGCTGTGGAGGCGTCGAGGCAGAAGGGCCGGTGTCATCAGCGTGGAGCGCCGCAGAGCAGAGACGGAAGGAGGAACGCCAGGAGAAAGACAGATGAGGGGACCGGAGACGAAGAGGAGGAAGGCTTCACACAGATGGGTGAGAATGACAGAACCGCTCTGGACCTTCCTACCGCTGACATATGTGTGCATACGTACAGTTGTCTAATCTGGACCTGAGGGAACAGAGGGAACCTTTCTTTCTGCTGGGTGGGCGTCCCGGTCCACATCGGCATTCTTGCCTGGGTTCAAGGGTCTCTCCGACATGGCTGCCATTGTTGTGCCGTTGCTCTCTTCTGCACTGCCGGGTCCGTTCAGGGCGGTCGTCCCACTCTCTGCATGCTTATGTCAGGCCGGTGGGTGCAGCTCTGATTGAGTCCATCAGAGTCTGTCAGCCTTTGAATGAGTTTACTCAGGAAACTGGGACGCCATGTTGGCTGAAAGATGCTGCGCCACCAGGGAATGTTCTCACAAATCCCGGATTCCCGAGTAGAAGAGTTCAAGTACGGTACATGGTCAAGGTCGGCCCCCGTCGTTCCAAAGACTTTAACGTCCGTCGTTACCTACGTAAACACGACGCTGCTGATGCGGGACATGTGCGTTCTTCTTCTCTTGCTGTCTGATGGCTTCGCATTAAATTAGCGTAAAAACTCAAAAAAAGCTAAAAGATCTGAATTAAGCACTAAGAGATGCTTTGTGAGCAAAGCTACTACTGTCAGTGTTGGCTAATTTTATTTTCTCTTATGGGCGACTTTGTTCCTTACTGACGTTATAAACGTAATAAATTAAAGTCTGGCGGCTCCACTTTGAAGCTTTGTCCTCGTTTGTCCAACAGATGTTCGTGTATCGGAGGACGGCGCCGTGCGTGCCGCTGGGAGGCTGACGCTGGAGCCGACGAAGGAGAAAGTTCAAGGGGACGACCCCGTCCCTCACGTGTCCGACGTTCAGGACTGTGGGCCGGGGCCCGGAGCTGCGGGTCCGTCGTGTCCGGACTCGGGCAGGGTCCCGTTTCAGAGCGACCCCTGGCCCCAGCAGGGTGAGGACGAAGACGAGGACGACGATGCAGACTTTGAGTGTTTTGGCTCCTACAGCGGAGACACGTTTGATGAGATCGAGGACGGGGCGGGACACGTCTTCCAGAGGCCTTTGCCGTCTCCAGACCTCAGCTTGGGGCCCTCGGACATGAACTGGCCCCCCGCCGGCGGAGCTGTCACTGCCAGCTCCTCTTCCGCCACCCTTCCCGCTCCTCCTTCGCCCCCAACTCCGTCCTCGTCCTCCTCGGTGTCCGTCCCTGGCACCGCCTACGCGGGGAAGGTCCACTTCTGCCACTGCGGGAAGGCCTACACCCTGAAGAGTATGCGCGACCGCCACGTGAAGATGCAGCACCTCAACCTGCGGCCCTTCGCCTGTCCCTTCTGCACCAAATCCTTTAAGATGAAGCACCACCTGACCAAACACCTGAAGATTCACGGGGGGCTGCGGCCGTACGAGTGCAGCCTCTGCGGGAAGAAGGTGATCTGGAGAGACAGCTTCCTGCGGCACCAGGCGCGCTGCGAGAGGCTCGCCTCGTCTGGTGGCGGCGCGGCGGCAGCGGTGGAAGTGGAGGACAGATACGGCTTCGGATTCGATGACGGCGAAGGGTTTGTCCCAACAGGACAGGTGAAGGTGGAGCAGGCAGAGCTGCAGCGCGACATGGGCGACGGGATGTGCAGGCTGCTGGGGATGCAGCTCGGAGATCAGCCGCAGAGTCTGGACTCTGCCGGTCACGTCTTCAAGGAGGAGGCGGCCGAGCGCTTCAGCGAAAGCTGAACGACTCTGGGCTCCTGGTTTTTTTCCATCGTCTGCTTCTTCCTTGAACCTGTCCTGCGTCTTTTCTGAGCTCTTGCCAGAGTTTTTTATTGTTTTTGGAATTGAAGTGGATTTGCATTTTGCTCATAAGTTATTTGTCCAGACTAAAATAAACATATTAAAATGTTTTTCAGTCTTTAATATCATAAAATTAAATTTAAACATTGAGTGGTTTAGATGCTTTTGGCTGCCGTCACTTCTGTCTAACACCAAATTAACCTTAATGTGCATTTATAGAAACAGGAAGCTAATTTAGCACTACTGCAGGGTAGCATCCACAGACTTTCTTTACCCTACTCACAAAAAGTTAGGGATATTTGGCTGTTGGGTTGAATTTCAGGATGAGCCCAAAATGCATTGAAACCTTAACAGGTGAACTTAATGTGACCTTCTCTAAGCTTTTGAATGCACCTGTCCAACTGTTAAATGTTTCAGTACTTTTTGCACATGTTGCTGTTCTCTAACAAGGAGCTTAACGGCTAAAGTCACAATAGGTGTTTGATCCTCGAATCGACCAATAAATGTCCTTGTTCAATTACAGCTGGTGTTTAAACAGTCGTCCTCATCAGGCTGTTCACATTGAGACATCATGAGACCAAGACGACACCTAACAATGGATCAACAGTACCTGGTCATTGCAATGCTTCAAACAAGACGTTCTCAGACGGACGTGGCCACTGAGCTCAGAGTGTCATCAGCAGGTTAACAGAGATACAGAGAGACTGGAAGAGTTACAGAAAGGAGTAGAAGTGGACGTCCTTTGGCCACATCCCATGCTGATGACGCTACATTGTGAACAATACCCTGAGAAACTGGATGATGAACGGCACTCAACTCCAGGCACGTTTAAGGGAGGTGAGAGGCACCCAAGTTTCACGTCAGACCATTCAAAACCGTTTACATGAGCGTGGTCTGCGTGCTAGACGACCTGTAAGGGTACCTGACCACACCAGCAGGCAGAGGCATCATCGTCTTGCATGGGCCTGGGAGCATTTACGCTGGACGAGGGACCAGTGGGCCTTAGTGCTGTTCTCTCATGAAAGTCGATTCACGTTGAGCAGAAATGATGGCCGCCAACGATGTTGGAGACGTCAAGGAGAGATCTATGCATCAGCCACTGTTGTCACTTGGTGGTGGCGGTGTCACAATGTGTCCAGTCTGTATAGAACTGCCCTACATTTAGTGAATGGTACAGTGACAAGCCCATAGTACCTGAAAAACATCATTAATCCAGTGATTGTGCCCCTACATGAACAACACAGGCCTAATTTAATCTTCATGGACGGCAATGCTCCAGCTCATCGGGGTCGCATCATCAGGGAACGGCTGTTAGAGACTGGTGTACCTCAAATGGAGCGGCCTGCACTTTCTCCAGACCTGAATCCCATTGAAAACCTGTGGGATCAACTGAGGATCGAAGCTCTGCATCCCAAAACCTCAATGACCTGAGGGCTGCCCTTCAAGAAGAGTGGGATGTCCTGCCTCAGCAGACAAAAAGTTTACTTGTGAACATTATGAGACGTCGTTGTCAAGCTGTAATTGATGCTGAAGGACACATGAGGAGTTATTGAGACGTTGACATTTTTTGTTGTGGTGTACACACCATTGTTGTTAACTTTAGTTTCAACAAATTGTTTGAGATGACGAAATCACCAGCGCATCCTTCTACTTAAATGTCCTACTTTTGGGATATGATAACACTGTAGCGGGAACTTTTGACATTTTCTACAAATTTCACCCAAAAATTTCAACAGAAACTAATGTACTTGACGGAGTAAAGTAAATTTTTCAAATAAATGTTCCTGGTTGGTAAGGATCTGATTAGTTACTCATGTAATACAAACTACAGCCATTATAATCTGTTTTTGTTTAAGCAGCAACCAAAGGAAGCTGTTTAAATCTTCCCCCAGGTTGATTCACGTCTTACTTGGATGTTTCATGAACATAAAAATAACTTAAACTACTAAAGGCCTGTTAGCTGCCTATCAAGCAAACCAACAAACATAAAGGGTTACTTATGTGCCACAAATAGTTTTAGTCCAAATGGTGGACGGAAGAATGCTTTTCACATACTTATGTTTTATAGTTAAATAACAAAAGCATACAAGCCAAGTTACCAAATACTCTAACCCGTAAAAATACAACATAGTATCAATACAGCCAGCATTTATTTATAACTAATTTATAAATAAATGATTTTGACCAGCATTTAGTATCAATTCATACCTTAACATATTTAATATATGCATTTATTTAATGGATTAATGCATAAACTTTAGCAGGAGATTGTTTTGTAAGGGTTAGTTTATCACATGTTTAGCGTAGAGAAATTCCACACTGACTGATGCTTTCAGGCCTTTATTCTTTTTAATGCCGATGATTTCAACACATTTAGGGTTAGAAAATTACATCAGAACAATAAAAAAACATTTTGCTGCATACAGAAACAGAAGCTTCATAGAAAGTATGTTTTAGGTTTATTTTTAAGTTTACTTTCTCCAAAACTTACAGTAAGTGACGCCACACATCTGAAGCGCCACACATCTGAAGCACCAAACCCTAAATCTATTGGGCCCCATTAGGTCCTCAGATCGGTGTAATAATAGAAAAGTTCCTAAATATGCAGGAAAAACAAGAACACACGCACACACACACAATGAGCTTGCATAACTGTAGTTCCTGATCCTAGATCAGAACATCAGTGTTTTCGGTCCTTCTGTAACCAGAACACGACCAGTCCAGTCCGCTGGTTTTTTCTCCTTGTGGAATTTATTTGCATCTTTTTCATTATCCATTGATTCTGTTATCTGGGTTTTTGCGCGGAAAAAAATAAAAATAAAACCATTTTCATCTAGTTTGGTTTGATAATATCTTTGAACACTTAAATAAGACGAACCTAACTTACAAATAACTTTCCAGGAAGTTTGTTTTAGGGAAGAGCTGCTTGAATATTAATAAAATATAGATTTTGTTTTTGCTTAAAAAAAAATAAAAAATTCATAAACATAATTTTAGTAATTTTCAAATCAGTATTGATGTCTTACTGAAAAGTTTATGTCCTTTTTAAAGCAAACTAAGATTTTTGCACAAGAAATACAAGAAAAATACTTGTTAAGATTTAGCTTTTGCAGTTTGTTTGCAGGAGTTGCACTCTGCCTCGACTTCAAATGTCTGTCTGACTGAATGATTATAAACAGGAAAAATCATGCAACAAACAGCTCGGTTGTTTGGTTTGAAGCCACATTTACCGACTATTTATTGAGATGAGACTAGACTTGAGATAACCCAGTTTATGTTATAATGCACGTTTAAGACAACAGTTTACCATCAACATAAGGTAGGAAAGATATTTACAGTGATTTTATGTTAAACCAAAAGTGTGAAAACAAATAAAAAAAATGATGTAGCGTAACCCTTGCATCCAACACGCTGCCCTACGGTTCTGTTCTCCCAAAGCTGCCTAAAATCTCACGTTCACTTACGGTTTAACCATCAGTTCAGAGGACCCACATCTGCCATCTTCTTACTATTAAAACTCTTTTTCGGATGCATATTAGTCACGAGGACAGCTCTTAGCTTTGGGTAAAATGAGCAGTTAAGTTACAGTGCAGTGAAAAGGGCAACATTTGCATCTTACAGTACTTAAAACATAAAGCTGCATCAAACCCTAAAAGAACAATTCTCCATTTTTATGTTGAAACAAGTTCTGAAGAGCTCCAGGATAAAGTTCTTATTAAAACCACAAATCAGCAGCAGCAACAAGACATCACTCAGACAAGAAACCCGAACAGAACAAACCCAGACAGTGGACGGTGGGACGCGGGTCGCTGTAAGCAGGACCGTTCAGAGACAGCTCAGACATTCTGTAGAAGCAAGAACAAACGCCAAACTATCATTTTCTCTAGACTTTTGAGGAATTTGTGTCTCTGTCTGGAGACACGGGAGGCTGCTGTTAGTCGGTTAACATTTCTTGAGGTTGTGAGTTTGAATCCGGCGGATCCGTCTCTCCTCCCTGTTGTTCTCGTCCCGCCGGATCTACGCTGCGGTGGTCGACGGAGAGCTTAGAAGATGGTGCTCCAGCGTTTTGGGGGTGGACGGGACTTGGTTTCTCCCTGGATAGGAGAAAAGAGAAAGATTTTTTTATTTTAATTTCTGGTGAGGAGAGCTAGAAATGATCTCAGTGGCTAATGTTTCTGTGACAACTGGATGTGAGAAGCTGTTTGAAAACTCATGATTGATGGATATTTGCATTAACAGTCATGGGAAGAAGAAAGTCCAGTATCTGTAAATTGTAAGCTTTTAGGTTCTGGATGGAATACCTCTCAACAAGTACAGATTTGAATCAGGTTGAGCTGTGGACTAGGCCACCGCTACACCTAGATTATTTTCTGTTTAAGTAGTTCTGCTGTAGATCTGTTTTTGTGTTTGGGATCATTCATCTGCTAATGATCCATGGCCAACTGCAGCTTTCCACATAGGTAAACATCAAATGTTCAACATAAACTGACATACTTAATATTTTTAATCTAAAGACTGTAGAAAACTAGAAAACTATCTAAAACAATTGATTAAAATCTGTCAATGGAACTAGTACATTTTTCTATCATGATTCAAGAATGTAGACTTAAAACAAGCTCATATATCTTACTGAACATCTACCTGTAAGTTGGTTTTGACTTTTTTTAAGTGTACTAAGATAATTTCACATGAAACTAGATAAAATTACATGTTATGATTTTATGTTTTTGAAACATGCTTTCTGATTCAGGTCTGCTGACACAGAGACACATCTGAAGCTGCAGAGCTCCGGCTCCAAGCACTGGAATTTCAGACCCATGTTCTTTGTGCCCTCAAACACTGACGCCATCATTCATCCACCATCATGCTTCACAGTTAGTGGGAAGTGTTTCTGCTGATCTGACAGGTTTAGTAGTCCAACATCCCCACTTCCGGTCTTTCGTTCCAGAGGACGCCATCCCAGAAATCTTCTCCTTCATCCAGACGCAGTTCTGCTAACTTCCTGCTGCCGTGTTGTTCTCCATGAGAAAAGAATTTGAGACCTCTCCAAGCAGCCATTAAGGTCCGGACCCATGCCCTTTAACCTTTAGCCTACTAACTGAGTTGCATCTTTTCAGTTTTGGGTAATTAATCTGAGCTTTCCTCTCTGGCACTCCTGGAAATGTTAGCAGCTGTCTGGACGATTTTCTTCTCTGGAGAATGATGGACTTCAGATAGTTTGGAGATGAACTTTGAACCCTTTTTTGGAAGATAAGAAATTACAGTTCCTTCTCTGAGGTCATTGCCGTTGCCTTTTAAGCCTGCCTTGTACGAACACACACCTGGAACCTTTCAAACCAGGAAACCGACACTTTATTGAGGTTTTAACACAGACCCAGTTCATCAATGAATCTGATCCTGAATTATATTATTTTACTTCTTAAATCCTTGAAGATCTTTAGAGAACAGAGGATAGATCAAATTTATTGCAAACATAGAAACAATTAGAAAGAAAACTGGGTGTACTCTCTTTTCCCATGGCTGCATGTGAATTTACAACATAGAAAAATTGTGATGTTGCTGTTAGTTTATTATGATAGGTCTGAATGAAAAGCTTGCTGATTTTGAGATGACTGAACGAGCTGCTGGTGAAGCTACTCACTTATCACTGGGGAGAACGTCACTGTCGCATTCGAGTAAACACAGACAGGAAAACCGGATTATGAAGCCTAGTTTTACCAGATAATCTGAAATTTAAAAAAGGCAAACATGCAGCGAGCTCACCAGGTTGAAGATCCTGGACAGTGTGCTTTGTTCTCTCCGTCTCCTAACCGGCGACTTGGCGCTCTCGGTGCGCGACGCAGAGGCCTAGAAAGAAATGTTCTGTGAGCAAATAAGCATGACCTTACTTTATAAAACATTGACCAATCTTAAATTCAGAAGATGACCCACATTTTACTCCAGGGTATTTAGATTATAAATTAATGGTAAAAATACATACTTTGAGCAGCAGTGCTGGTGACATGTTTCAGGTTCAAATAAAGGGGTCGCTAACTTTGGCAGGGACTCGTTTGGCATTTTGAAGATATAACTTTAGGATCATGGACTGCAGAGGAACACATTTGTTCTAAGATACCTCAGATACCAGCAAACATAAAACGCTGCAAACCTGCTCAACAAAATAGAAGTCCTCCAGACAACGACAGAGAGTCCCACAACAAATCATCTGGGACAGACCTTCCGAAAAGAAAGGACTTTTTTTTAACGGGCTATGCAGAAGAAATGTAGGGAAATAAATAAAAGGTAGGTTTTACTTTTACAGGCAGTTTTAGTTTGTAGATATTGATTGTTGATCTGGAGAACGTCAGTTTTGTGACGCAGGTTTTCTGTATTTCAAATTTGCTTTGGTTTTTGCTATTTGCTCTATTTTCCAATTTGGTTCTGGTTTATTGCAACATTTATTGTTTGCATTTATTTGGTTGGTTCCAGGATTTTTCTTTTGTTTTTGATGATTGTTTAATTTTATCATTTGCCGCTTTTTTCCTTTGTGTTTTTGTCTTTCGATGTTTCATATTTTGCGTTATTTTTGTGTTTTCAGTGAGTTTACAAAAAGGGAAAAAATTACAACTCATAGAGTGGAAAACATTATTTAATCTGTAAAATTATCACTTTGTGTTATTTTGCTTTGCAGAATGGCATTTGTCCCAAGAACAAGCTTTACTGTAGAGATTAGGAACTGGAAACTAACACAAACCAATAAATTATCCAGCACACTTATTAATTGTTTTTAGTTGTAATTTTTGCTGATATTTTAAAACTTTTTGACAGTTTTTGATTGACATTTGGACCAGTAGAAAACAGTCCACGGTTACTCCCTGCTACTGTTGGTACAAATTTCCATCCCATTTGGAATCAGAGGAGTTTAATTGGCAAAAAAGGAAAAGGTACGAAATTATGAAAGGGGTAAATGAGTGTCACCCAAACAGAATAGAAAATCAGAATTTTAACCGAAATCAGACATAATCCGAGGATCAGACAGAATCTGAGAATAAAGACACCGTTCATGGATCTACCAGGCTGAACATTACTGATCATAATATTTGACCAAATGGACTCACTGGTATTAAACAGAATTATTGAAGGTCTGTGGCAGCAGGACACTCTTGTTGCAATGATAGTAAGTTTTTCTTCCATACGTCTGTTTTATGGCTGTGGTGTGATAAAACTAAAACGTAACTTACAAGAGCTTAACTGGGTCCGTCCATTTCTGGCCCTGGATTCTATCTGTCTCTTTATATTGGAGTGATCTTTTGGTTTTTATCTATTTAATTCTTGAACATAGTACGTCTATCTACATCTTGCATTCAGTTGATTGCAAGGCAGCTCCTTCAAGAGTCTTTATTCAGAAATATACGAGTTACTTCAATAGACGCTGTCCTGAACATTCAGATTTTTGCATCCCACCTTCATAAACGGCCACTTTTTTCTTGGTACGGGAAACATTTCTTTCGGCCAATGTCAGGATTTAACTGTTTAATATTTTCTTAAATGGCTGCTACACTACAAGAAAAATGGCAAAGGCAAAGGGGTTCGGTGTCTCTGCAGTATCGACCATGGTTTAAGCTCTCACTGTGATTGAATGTTATTAGTGGAGACCTTTTGGAGGAAAAGCAAAATGATCTGTCAGCAGGGAAAGCAAAGGGATGACCAGAGATGAGACAAGGTCCACGTAGAGTAAACTGACACTGAGGTCCACGACTGGGGATTGCTGAGAAATAACAGTCAAAATACTTTCTGGTGTTGCCACAAAGATGACACAAAAGGGAGGTTGGTGAGTCATTTCTGGGGGAGGTGGAGTTGTTACACAGAATAAGAGGTGTGAACATGGTGAGGAGGAGGAGGAGGAGGACCCCAAGAGGGTCCTATAAGAGAAAGTGTTTACCGGGTCATAAATAGCCGAGCTGTTTCAAAGTCATCCAGAAGGAGCGAGTCGCTCTGGATCGAAGCAAACAGGGAGGATAAAGGATTGTTTTAAAAGTGCATTAAACTGAGTCTGTAAGTGAAGGGGCTGTTTCTGAGTCATGCATGAACACCCAGGATAAGGGTGTAAAAATATGCTCCTTCTTAAGGAGGACAGACTGAAAGCAGAAACAAGGACGGGTCCGGGGGTTAGGAAGTTCTCCACAGACAAATTTAATAAGGGGGTCACTGCACAACGCTCGGTTCGACTGTGTGACGTACCAAACCAAAGACTTCTCTCCACTGGACATGAAAGAGAAACAGAACCATATCAGAGCAGAACTACCAGGTGGTTTCAGCAACGGTTCATTTACATATGAGCAGATTAGATTTACCCTGGAACCATAAGCTCTTTATAAACCACAAACAGAACATGTAGAGAACAGTTTTTAAAGCTTAAATCTGGAACTTAAGACGCTGAATCCTATAGAAATTTTTAGCTGCATGAAAAACCTGAATAATGACTAAAAAAAGGTCGGAACTCTGAGGGAGTGGAGAAGATTTGATCCAAGTGCAGAGCACTGAAGGGGTTGAGTGAGGATGCTTGTAGAAACATTATGGTCAATACGCAACCTGCAAAAGTAAAAGGGGTTACAGTTGGTAGTCCTTGCAGCTTTTTTCCTAAAAAGTTTATGTGATCCACTTGTTTCTGCATTGAGTTCTCAAACATTATTAAATTTCAAAGAATAACTCTGTTCTAGTTTTTTTCACATTCAGCAAAAGAAGACATTTTGGATTTTGGGGTGAGGAGACAAAAGCTTCTGTGGTTCCTTTGGTAACCCAGTGCTGGGTGAAGAATGACATCACCTCAGAATACTGAGACGTTTACAGCCTGTAAGACCTTTGGACGTATGACCGCGACGCTTTGTGCAAATCCACAATGCGACTATGCTCACACAGCTGATTTGATCCTCAATTCCCATTTTTTAGCTGAAATCTGACTTTCTTTGCATGGCCATTCCAATTAATACAACCAGTCATCAGATTTCTGTACAACCCCAAAGTGACCCAGATGTGGAGAAGAAGACGATAGATGTCACACAGTAGTGCCATGTTTACGCAAGTAAAGGATGGATGTTAAAGCAATGGGAGTCCACCGTATCTTTCTGTAGCTTTTGTCTGTCTTCTTCTGGATTTAGACGATTAGAGGGATGTGTTACATCAATATCTATGTTTACGTGGAAATAAGTATTTGGAATAAAAGGCAGATCACATTAAAAATGTGTCACATAAACGCCCCAATTGGAATATTCAGACGAGATTCAGCTCGATCAGAATACAATTATATTCCAAATTAGAGGGGTAGTTAATTCCGATTGATAATCTCAACAGTGTGCATGGAGACACTTGTTGGGATGCTTACTGCACCTGTGCGGTCTACATAAACATTACAAATTTGCGCCTCCAGTTGCTGGAAGCTGTCTTGCACCAGAAAAACACATCCGTTGGTGAAACAGTATGTCCATTAAAAACATTGAAATACCCTAAAAATTATTGGAGTGGAGTAACTGAGCTGTTAGAGGAACCTGATATTGGTCCGTTCCAAATACGCTGAAGAGCACATACAGAAGTACAACCTATTCCTTTTTGTTTCTTTAGTCCGGATGTTACAACTTTGCACATGTCCGAGCCTTTATTCTAAAAGGCCTAGTGCATGTCAACACAAATCATGATAGTAAAGTAAATGTCTTCCCCTGTAAATGGTACATTTGGATCATTTAATGTGAATGCATTACAATCCAGTTTTGCGCATGTAACTATTTCAGGACAAATCTTCTTATGATCAGCAGAGTTCCCTAGAGGAAGTTCTGTTTCTATGCAACAAGATGTAACAAAAGAAGAGTGTGGGGGAATTACAGTCTTTATTATCAACTCTGTCTGCCCAGTTTGACCTCTAATGCTCAGCTGTAACAGCATTAAAGGTACAAGTAACTAAAATTAGCTTCGTTGGTAAAGTGGCTAACCTCAGCTCCACAGACAGCCGCTCATTTCTTTACTTGCTGCTGTTCCTTTTTGTCCAATGTAACTGCAGACGTTAATGATTGGGTGAAGTACCAGAACACAACCCAGCCAACAGAAACCTTTGCTCATTTTTTTTCCATGCAACAACATCCACAAGTCCAACAACGGTGTAGATGCAATAAATTCACTGTCTAACCTAGGTCACTTCAAAGTATCACCAGAGTTTCGCAAAAACAGATTATAAATCTAATAATAACACTTCCTTTAACTCTAAACTACTAAATATGTAACTTTAACCAGTGCTTTACACAAAATTAGAACAAGGACCTGAGGTGTTATTCAACAGTCCCTCCACCCCTCATGTCAGCTGAAGATCTTTGTTCTCCACGCAGCAAATCGGAACAACCTACTTCAGTTTCAAAGCTGTATAGCCGCCACATATTTGGACGTACTTCACTTTGTAGTTCATAGTTGGACATGAACACGCAAAGATACATTTTTATGACCTCTTAAACAATGTCGCTCAACTGAGGGAGTGCGGCATCTTGTGGATGTAATAAAGTCAAATTTGAGGAACCCCTAACAGGAAACAATAGAAAATATAGAACACATTATTGAGGGAATACCATAACTTCAGAAACCCAAAAATATGTTTTAGAAAATAACGTAGATCCTTGGAAACAATGACAAATGTTGGGGAGCAAAGTTGACAATAGCTAATTTGTTGAAGCAAGAAAAAAAAAGTACTGTCTTGGCTGGACACGTTGGTAAAATGCTGATAGACCGAGACAAATGTTCCTGCTGCACTAAGAGTTTGCTATTTTTAAAATGCCTAAGAATTTAAATAGCTAACCAAAAGTGGTCAGGCTATTAAATAATCAATTTCGATCTACCGTCAACATTCAAAATGATTAGATTGTTTGGAGATGCTTTCCTCAGCCTGCTCAAAGTCTTGCAGCAATCACTTATTACAGCTGCAGAGCCACGCCCTAGCATGAGACCCTCTAAATTCACCAAGGTTTTTGCCACTGGTGATGCCCTTAAATCTCTATTACTAAGAAAAACAACAGCATGTAAGCACCACTTTAGAAATTAGCAGCTGCTGCCTCCACTCTTCTTCACCCAGGACCCAGTGCTGCTCGATAAACCACGATGTGCCACCTCAAACCTCTGAGGGAACATCCTGTTCCATCTGCAAAGACCTCTGTGTTTGCCAATAAAGACCTAACCTAGACCCTGCCAAGAAAATCTAGTTCTAGTAGTATCTGGAGCTTTTTCTTGGTATTAAATAAGATAAGATCATATATCATAAAAAAATATCCCTCCTACAGTAATGTAATGTAAAAATGCATACAGTCCTAAAAAAGAAAAAACAAGGCAGTAAATATCAATTAAATATAGATTCATGGAATTATTGCTAACATTTGCTGGTTTTAGTCTGGATTATATAAAGATGCTCTTTTTGGTTTATGTAGCTTGAAGGTGCTAAATAATTCCTGAACGACTAAATAAAATTTTAACAAGATGTGCCTTACATAGTCCTGTGGGGGAGCAATTCTTAAAGCTGCCACCAGATGGCACAAGAGTCAGAATGGTTGAATGTTCTCAATGAGGATTTAAAAAATCAGAAATCTCTCCTGAATGCAAAGATAGTATAATTAATATCGCAAGGAAAGTATAATAATAAAAAAAGCGGATCCCACGTTTTGTTTAACTTAATCCTGCAGAAGCAAATCTTAAAATTCAACTGTTGGAATGTGGTTAAGAAAATAGTGGGACTCACCGTGGATTTAGGAGGAGGAGAGGACACCTGCAGGAGGACAAATACCAAAGTGACAACAACAACAACAGAGTGACTGATTGAACAGGGCAGAGAAAACACAACAAGCTCCGATCTGAATGCTGGTGTTAAGATTTGCTTTTTTATCATTACCGAAATAATCATGCAATCAAACAATCAGTGAAAGGAGTGCTAAAAAATGTCCCCTAAGCCTGTTGACTTAAAAGAAAAATGTGATCCAAGGCTCTTAGAGATTTTACAGGAGCTCTGACAATTTTTTATATATTTAAAATATGAGCTGGAGTTAGAATGTTAGGATGCAGATTAAAGGAAAGTTCGATGTGAACTCAGAGACGTTTAATGTGGTCTATAGACTCACGAGGGTCCTGAAGAAATGCACCACCGCGTTTTCATTGGTCCGACGGCGGGCAGAGGGTTGCTGGGGTGAGGCGGCCAGGTGACCCCTGAATGAGCCCTGGACAGGCGAGAAGAGCGATTAGCACAAATCTATTTTATTATAGAACAAATTACAGTTACCTTGCTTTTCAAGTCATGTATTAAAAACGAACAATTAAAGTCCTGTAGGAGAAAGTTCAATTGCCGTTTACTCCATGTTAATTGTGTGATTTAAATTTGGCTTAAAAATGGTGGGACATGGTTCCTTAAGTCTCATTTCTGAGTTTAAAAGTATGATTCAGTCGATCAAATGGTCGATTCGGGTTCATGTCCCGTCCAAACATCTGTACTTTTCAGAACTACAGATTAAAATCCAAATTCACCCAAATGCAGACCTCCAAACATCTGTTTTAATCTTTGCAACATACTGTAAAACTCTCAAAAGGGCTTTAAATTCTTTTCAAGCAGGTCCTGGAAACGCTGGAGTCGTTCAGAGTCTGACTTTTGCTTTTAGATGTTTGCCAACGTTTGCATAACTGTAGAACTACCAGTTATGACTACCAGTGCACCAATGAAAACTGACATAAAGTGAAGCATCACCGTCTTACACCCAAATGAGGTTCAGGAACCATCAACCATCGATTTCCAGACATTCCTAGATCTTACACAATTCCCATGAATCCCACTGTTGAGAATACTTCTACTTTTATGGTTAACTTTAGTGGATGGAGGGAGTCCATAATAGTCGGCTGGTCATGAGGAGATCATCTTAATTTGAAGACCTGAGTGGTTCAAAAATTTGTCCCAGCAGTTTGACAGCTTTAACTCTACGTTTAACAGAAGAAGCTCACCTTGCTCCTCTTCTTCTTGTCTCCTCCAAAGTATTTGCTTAGCTGATCCATCAGACCGGGACTCTTCTTCTTCTTTCCAAGCCCAAAGCTGCTCTGCCCTGAGGTGCTCGCTGTAGCCATTATATCTGCTGGTGAGGGTTCATGTTCCGATCCACAGCCCACACTGCCACCACCCAGCTGTGCCGCTCCCTCAGGGTGTGTTCAGCCTGACGCTTTGAAGGTGTCATCTCCTCGGCCCCCCCGGGCACCATGGGACATGAGGCGGGTGGGGCCGGGGAGGTGGGAGATATCTGTGGTGGTGAGGACCTCGGTTCTGGCTCTGGTCCAGACATTCTTTGCAGCTTCTGAGGCTGTGTCAGTCGCTGCCGCCCTCCACACGGGTCCCGCCATTGTTCCTCACCCCATCTGCCTCAACACGGCCGCGGGGACAACAAGGGTTATCTCTGAGCTTGAACTCACGGCCTGATGCAAAGCAGCACTGTGCACTGAGAGGCCATTGTTGGACCGCCCTCGTATGTCTTGTTAATGCGTCGGGCTGAATTAGATGGAAAGCCACCCTGATGGAGACACGGACTAGAAGAGCTCTGGGTAAAAGTGTCTGCAACAGTACCACGACTAACTTTGGGGGCTTGTTGCAAGGTTCTGCTACGGTTCTCTGTGTTTCCAGGTAATGTTTGGTCATTGATGAGGATTCACCAGAGGGGAAGCTGGAAATGTTCCAGTTAGAAAATAGGATTCTCACACGATCCTGATTTTGCCCAGCATGCTACGCTCCATTGGAGTTTTGGATACATTTGTTTAGTTAGTTCCCTTTAGACAGGTCCAGATATCATTAATCAGATGTTTCCTACAGGAACTTTTTTGGCACAGACAGTGCTGCTTTTAGCCACTCCTGTTAAATGAACACTAAGTCACTTTTCAACCTTAATAAAATGTTTTCATACGTTGACTTACAGCTTGTTGAATGATGCCTCTGTCAGGGCCTGAGGGAGTCCATGTCGCTTTCACCTGCACTAAGCAGCTTTGAGGAGGGTGGCAGGAACCCTGCCAAACATAACAACTACAAATGTTCTGACTGCTTTACGGCATACGTCACTTCCCCTGTTTCTTATCTTCAACATCATCATCTGACATTGTTTCACCACAATTAGATTCATCACCTCATCGCTGTTCATCCTTCACACTGGGACACAGAAATGTACTTCAATCCAAGTGATCAGGATTTTATCACGCTATGCGCTGGTGCTCATGGGAAATGCAGTCTTCCTTCAGGCAAAAATACTAACGCTTTAGGCTTTAATGGTGTCAGTTTATTTATCAGGTTATTCTTTTATAAACACAGAATACTTGTGTTACTGTATTAAGTATATTATTATTATATTCAAATGAGTTTGTGATTTTTATTTTTAAATAAACCTTTACTTCAATAGAGATTATGTTAAGTAATTAATGTAACAGAATATTAAATAAACAGTTAATTACTGCAGTCATTGTTTCTTTGAATTCAAGAGGCAGCCGTGTTTTTAACATTAATGTTGAAAACGACATGAATTTAAACAGCAAACGTTTAATGATTTTTTATTTTATATTTATTATTATCTTGAATATTTGATCCACAAATAAATATTGTAGTTAGAAGTAGTGGTAGAGAACAGTTTGCTCCAGTTTTAGATTTTACATTTGCTTAAATGTAAAACTTTTGTCGATGATCCTGATCCACATTACAGCAACACAGAAAGTCCAAGTTTTGTTTGATTTGTCCAGTGAAGCTGCAGGAAAACAAAGCAGGATCTGTTGTCCTCTAGGCCGAGTTAAGAAACACCCAAGCAGCAGCAGAATATTAATATTCTCACACAAATAACTTTTTGTTTTGGCTCCATTTATTTTTCCCACAGGGCGACTTTAGTTAAGCAAAGAGTTTAAATTATCTGAAAAAGGAACACAATTTTTGCAGCTTTCGCAACTTCTGTTTTTGAGGTTCTTTTATTTAGTTGTATTTAATATTTAGTTAAATATTGACATTTTAGACAGTAACTCTAGTTCAGACGTCGCTTATGTGCAGATTTTCCACGTCTGGCTTCTGCTGCTGCACAATTACGCCACACGTCTCATGTTAATAACATGAGACATGACAGTTCTGATGGAAGACGCTTTGAAAACTATTGGACACATATCTGATTCAGTAAGACAAGTGGAAGTGGCACATTTCTATGTTTTTTGAGTGGGGGTGAAAGGATCGGAACAGGACCGTTCATACTGCTCCAAAAAAAGTTAGGGTCGCATACGCCTGCTGTATAAAAGCACGTCAGCAGAAACCCTTTTCAAAAGGTGGCCGTGCATTTTGTGACTGAAAGGACAAATGAAAAATGGACATACATGTACCGTACTTGAACTCTTCTACTCGGGAATCCGGGATTTGTGAGAACATTCCCTGGTGGCGCAGCATCTTTCAGCCAACATGGCGTCCCAGTTTCCTGAGTAAACTCATTCATAGGCTGACAGACGCTGATGGACTCAATCAGAGCTGCACCCACCGGCCTGACATAAGCATGCAGAGAGTGGGACGACCGCCCTGAACGGACCCGGCAGTGCAGAAGAGAGCAACGGCACAACAATGGCAGCCATGTCGGAGAAACCCTTGAACCCAGGCAAGAATGTCGATGTGGACTGGGACGCCCACCCAGCAGAAAGAAAGGTTCCCGCTGTTCCCTCAGGTCCAGATTAGACAACCGCGCTTGTTCTACTGCGTTCAGCTACAACAGTTTTCATGACCTCTGTCAGCAAACATGCCTGCAATGATCAAACCTGCCCATCAGTTCAGTCACGTCCACACACCGGGCTAATGCCCCCCAAATCTAATTTAGCTTTTTCCTTGGGAGTATGAACAGCCCATTTCTAAACTTTCCACCTGGTTTAGCTTTCTCTTTTTTTCAGCTTCCTTCGTCTCGTTCTGATCTTGTTACGATACGATCGCGTCCCGTCGCTCAACGACTTTAACGTCCGTCCACAGATGGCGGCGTCCGTCGTTACTGACGTCTGCGTTCTTCTTCTCAGGGTCACTTTGGGGTCAGAAACTGTTAACACAGAAGTCTGATGGTGGTCGGATTTATTAAGTTGTATAAATGAGCATGAAATTTAAAAAAAAAGGGGTTCAGCAAAACAATTAAAATGTTCTGGATCATCTGAAGGAGCCGATGAGGAGCCCTCTTGGGTTTCTGGCAGGAGACTCCAGCTTTGCCATGTCAGATATGTTAGTTTTTAAAAATGTGTTCATGATGCCATGGTCCAAAGCAAGCATCAAAGTGCTCTGGGTAATAATCTCCGGGTCCAGAAAAGATCCTCACTCAGATGGGATTTATGTCTGACCTAAGTTAACGGCGAGAAGTCTGGATTCTACGTTTCTGCTGAGAAATAAAACCAGCCTGTCTTAAGTAAAAAAAAAAAACGCATCTAAGAATCAAACAGGAAATTTGAACATGTGGGAACATTGATTCTGTGTTCTGAATCTTCACCTCTTACTGCAGTAAACTGTAAGGCTTTGACCCTGAAAACAAACATGTTGTATTTTTCTTGTTTTGACTTCCCAGTTTCAATTGTTGTTTTTTTCCTAATGGATGCCGAAATAAAAATAACTTGGAGGTAAAATGAGGCTGATTGTTAGAAAAACTACTTTTTCAAACCTCCTATGAAACACAAATGTTGCTCAGAATGCCACAATGGATCGCTTTTAGGCTTTCAAGCTCCACTTTAATCATTTTCTTCCTGTGCTTCGTCTTTGCCGTGTCGCCTTTGGCTGGAAAACAACTCCATGCAAATTTGTTGGAGCTTGAAATCCAGCGATTCCATCAACCGCCGGCAGCGGATTGGCGCTTGCAGAATAATGCCCCCATTTGTTTTGCATCTCAACAATATCGCTTTCTTGTTTCAGATTGATGCCCAGAGGAGATTTAAAGCCAGTGCTGCTGTGCAGGAAGCTGTCAGCTGCTGCAGAGAACAAAGAAATCGAAGGAAAATACAAACTGAACGCATGAATGACATCAGATTGTTTAAAAAAAAAAAGGGTTTTACCGAAATAAAAATAACCTTCGTAGGTGCGCATGGTACAACGTAAAGCTGCATGAGAAATAACAGATGTAACATTAATGCAATACGACTGTGTGTATTATTAGACAGTTTGCATTTAATACTATATTCAGAGAACGGGATGGAGTTTCCCTGTTGCACACATTCAGCTGACACAACTGATGGGGCCCCGGATGACATCATCAGCATTTTTATTGGCCAAAATGCTCCAAGTTTACAAACAATTGGGGTAAAATCATGGCTTGTAAATCCTGCAAATTATTAAATATAGTGTGATTAAAAAACAAAAAAGCATGAGAAAGCTGAGGTGGTGCAACTGTGCACAGTGTAGATCCTGAGGAAAAAAACTGTCTGTGGAAAACTTGTTGGCGTCACTCTGAAGGTGAACACGTTTTCTTTGGTCTTTTTTGTCTTTTTCCCTCAAAAGTTGATTCGTAAAAATCTTTTTAAGCAGAAAGGTTATTATCACAGTTCATAATCACTGTTAAACGGCCTAAAGCAAAAATGATGAAGAAGACACTTTTTGGTCTGATTGTTTAGAGCAAAAAATAAATAAAGAACTCATTTTAACAATACTTACTATTTAAGTATTATTAAAATAATAGTTTTATTGTTTTCTTTAGTTTTTCCTTAAGAGAAAACTATAAACATGAATAAAGTTTTACATAAAGGGAATGAAAAGTTGCATTTTTGTGAAAGAATAAATAAAAAAAAGCCCATCATTTGCAACCAGAGATGACAAATTTACCAGAATATTGGTTAAATTATTAGTGTGATGTTTTTCTAAATGGATGAGAACGTCTATAAAAAATACTGAAGCTGACATTTATTATTACAATCTATATTTAAAAACAAAAATGTGAAACCAAAGTTAAGAAGAGCCACATACGACTACAGCTTGCAGACCTGTTTTATAAAAAAGAAAAATATAAAAAATTAGCTTTAAGATGATTTCTAATCAAATTCGTCATTGCAGTTATTTCATGTACAAACCTGCATTTGTTATATCTATACTTTATCTCAGTGAAAACTTTGGATTTTATATATGTTTGCGTTCAATTCCTTTTAGACTCCAGCGCTTTGGATTGTTGACCCCCGGAGTTTCCACTCATCATCTTCACGGTTCCAGCGTATCAGATTTAAATGATCCACCTAAGCAGAATCACATGGAAATTTGTTCCACCATCCCAGGGAAAGAACAAGTTTAAAAAATAAAATTTGAACAAAAAAAATAAAAAATTAATATTAATATTCTCATTTAAAAACTTTTTTTTGAGAGTAATTTACCCTGTGCTCGCACTAGTGGAACCTATTTTTACACGGTTGGCTATTTTCTCAAATAAAGATTTCTATTTTCTCAAATGTATTCTTTTTTCTTAAACTGAGTTTTAGGAATTAAAGCAACACTAAACAAGTTTCAATGTCGGTGAATTTTGGTCAATTTTGGCGGCCAGTGAGGACAAAGCCAGTACTGTTTTCGCCTGAAGGAAGACTACATTTCCCATGAGCACCAGATCAGTCAGATCCTGATCAGTTGGATTGAAGTACATTTCTGTTTCCAGTGTCTGTATGAAGGATGAATAGCGATGAGGTGATGAATCTAATTGTCGTGAAACAATGTCAGATGATGATGTTGGAGATAAGAAACAGAGGAAATGACGTATGCAGCAAAGCAGTCAGCACATTTGTAGTTGTTTTGTGTGGAAGGCAGGGTTCCTGCCACCCTCCTCGAAGTTGCTTAGTCCCGGGTAAAGGAATGGGGACCCCCTCGGTCCATGAAATAGGTGTCATTCAACGAGCTGCAAGTTGACATAATGTCAACAAAAGTTGTTTAAATATTTTATGAAGGTTGAAAAGTTACTTGCCGTTCCTTTAAATTCTTTTCAAATTGTGTTAACAGATGACTTTCCAGGCTTCTGGCGGTGAGGTTTCCTTCAAACATTGGCGGGACGATGCATATCTTTATGTGTGAGTGTCCAAGCTGACCGACGGAAACGCTGTTGCTAACATCCACTAAGACATATGTAAATGTGTCTCTGTGCCAACCGGAGGACGAAGTCCCCAAAACTATGGAGCGTTAATAACAAATGGCTCTCATGAAACTCAGTCTCAAAAACTTTGAGATCTACAAAATATTATTTGAAAAAAAAAAAAAAAATTAGGACGCATAAATCATGTATTTCACACACATGGTAAATTTCTGAGAATTTTTTGAGTAATTTTTGGAGATTCCCTGGTTTCTGCTTATTTATCTCTATACAGATGGTGGGAACCCCTGTAACTACTACAAATGACCCGGAGAACCAAACCTGAGCATAGTTTCTGTTTTCAGACTCTCACGGAGGCAAACATGCACAGCTCCCCCTGCTGGAAGTATTAGGCGTTTAAAAAACCCAACATTAACATTAAATCTACTCAAGCAGAGCCATGCGAGGGAGGCGCTTTTTAAAGCCTTTCTGTTTATCCCAGCATGACGAGCTGAAAGAAGTCTATAAAAATGATGTTAAAGCCTTTAAAGGAACAAAGTGCCCACTCTCAGAGGCATTGTACTTTATTTACACACTTATACAATGAGTCTGACTCATCCGGTCCAGGAGACACAGCTGAGAGCTGCCCCACGCCCACAGACAGACTTTTATGGTGCTTCTTAGAGGTTAGGGAGGTTTATTTGCACAACTGCATAAAACTGGATGGGTTGAAATAAAACGGATGCGAGCTGAGATAACGTGCTCTGCAGTGTTCCAGGTCTGCACACAGGCAAGGTCCAAAATAGTGGTTCAGAGTCCACAAAGAGAAAAAAACATCTGGAAAGGGAAGTTGGTTTTCCTCTTCTTCAGCTGGATCACAATCCCATGCAGCTCCTGTCATCGTTGAGGAAGAAGAAACATGATCGAATGACATCTATCAGCGATGATTGGGGTAAACGGATGCCGTGCCGCTGCTGCTGCGGTCTCTGTGGGAAGCTGGGTGTCATTCTAACAACAGGTCTGAATCCAGGGCGGGGCAGCCAGGTCCAAAGCCGGCAAAGCTTATCGCCTCAAAGCACTAATGAGGAACCAGAAAGGAGTAGGCAGTTGGGAAAAGTCCAGAGAAAGAGACGATCTACTCCGGAAATGGAGCACAAACAGATCTGGGATCAGTTCTGGGCCTTAAGCTAGAAGAAATAAAGTTGGAGTGAAAGAGGTGACTGAGTAGCACAGGATAGAGGTCAAGATCTCATGCAGATACACATCCGTCCATATCATGTCTCTCTGCATCGCCTGGAGGATCAGATGTGTCTTAACCGGCGGGTTTTTACGGTGGCCCGGAAGTGTCACAGCAAACAAAAGCTACAACGTTACAAAATAAAAGTCTCAACACCTTAAAACAAAAGCTGCAACACTACAAAACAAAAGCCACAACGCTACAAAACAAAAGCTACAACACTACAAAACAAAAGCCACAACACCTTAAAAAAAAGCTACAACACTACAAAACAAAAGC
>JAVLVB010000873.1:3076-23055 GCA_032876305.1 Orestias chungarensis | reverse complement strand
ATATATATATATATATATATATATATATATATATATATATATATATATATATATATATATATATATATATATTTAAAGATTTCCCGGTGATGTTTTTATGTGTTGATGTGCCCACATATCCAAACGGATCCATTCAGAATCTCCAAATTAGTTTAAATACGCCTGAAACAAACTGTGACCGGCCATCCATAAAAGATTAAATAAACGATTCACTAATAGTGTAAACTAAACTGTAATTATTGGCATGTAAACAACAAAACATATTTACAGTATTTACAAAAAAAAGAAGTCAGAAATTAGTCTTTGTTGTGATTCAGGAGAGTTGTGCTACTCTCGAAATACAGTTAGAAAACAGGATTCTGTCGAGACAGATGATGAAAACAAAGTCGTTATTCCATGGTTTAGTCTGTAAACTGCAGATAGATTTGGGGAATTTTATGATGCTAATACAAAGTTTTTTCTGTATAGAATTGCAACCAGCCGAGCTCAGATCTTAAGAGACAATCTTCCGAGTGTTTTCAAAGGTCTGAATCAAACGGTTCAGCAGCTCTTAGTGGTTGGTAAACGCTGTAACACTTTTTTCGACCGCTAGAGCATTTTAGAAAAACTGGCTGCTACTAGATGTACGAGAACGTTTGCTGAGCTCCGTGATGGACTGATTTGATTGGTGGACCTCAGCTTCCCTTTTGGCGCCCGGTCCTCACGCATCAGTAGCTGACACCGACAGAAGAAGCTGTTCAGTACGTGTTGATATATATATATATATATATATATATATGTAGTAGATTTCAGTAGCAATAGATACATGCTTTGTAAGCTAAACACTGAAACATAAACTTAACAAGTGTTTAAAATGATTGGCGGGAGTTTGAAGCTAAAGTGGCCGCCGACAATTCTGTGTTGATCGCAGTAATAAACTACAGAACTGTGTAATGTCTGTGTGAGCTAAAAAAGCCAGGAGTTAACTCCTGAAAAACATATAGTATCAATCGAAGCCTGAGTTTATGATAAAAACCGGTTTTGAATAAGTATATGTATATGTCTCATGTTATGAGATCCTTGCTTATGCTTTGTCACTGAGCTCGGTGTTCAGTAAAGCTAAGTGGGATGCTGAGCTATAAAGCGCACAGCTGGACTCATATCGTGCTAAATTACACAGTAAACTGTGATTGATATCCTTTCTGTTCAGCTATTTTTGGGTTCCGGATAGACAATATTTTCCCAGCTAATCAGAGATACTGAGACACTTATATCCTTGGTTATCAGAAAACACATTTGCCTATATATTGTATTGTAAGAACAAGTTGTTCAGTACGTGATGAGTGAGTGTGCAGACTACGAACCGAGGATTCTCTGTTAACCTGCTATTTCTGTGTTTTTGCACTTCCTGCAAAAATAAATATGTTGCACTGGAGGTGAGTTTGCCCATCATTTTCAAGTGTGTAACATGAGCACGACTCTAACATTCGTATTCGTATTTATATGTCAATAAAGTTCTTGTGCCCAAAATTCTGCTGAAATATTTGTGAGTCTGATAGTTTGAATCTAAAAGCTGTGAGTGCAAAGTCTTATGACTACAAACTCTTCCTATCTCTGTGGACACGAATTCAACTTTGTGGGTACGAGTAAAAAATTGTTACGATGTCATCACAGGGCGTAGTGATCGATCCGTGATCTCATCAGATACAGCCCGCTCCAAATTTAAAGATGACGGAAGACAGTGGACCGGGTGGAGCAATCACTTGTTTATATATATATATATATATATATATATATATATATATATATATATATATATATATATATATATATATATATACATATATATATATATATATATATCTTACCTGTGAGGATTCGCCTGAGGCTGTTGCTCAAACCAGTCCACTTTCTTCATATCTGTCAATATATAAAAATGAATACGAGTTCTATGCACACAGTTTTTTTAAAAGGAGATGTTTTGTGTCTCATCTGAGAGGCACAATTAAAAATTTAGATTTGAAAGAAACTAGTCCTCCAAATTAAATGCGTGATCAACGGTCGTCGTTTCCCATGGACATAATTTGATCTAGTTTCAGTCAGTCCGTCATTGATTCAGCAGCAGAGAAAACATCAGACGCCTGGGAGGAACAAAGCTGCAGATGGTCGATGCCGCACAGTCTGCCCCGCTTTTATGACCTATCTAAAGTAGTTTACGGGAGAACTCACAGAGCTTAAAATTTGTCAGCATTGATTTTCATAGTTTGATGTTTAGTGGAAGCAGCACAGATGCAGCGACTGTTTGTGTAGCAGCTGGATAAAGGAGCAGCGGTCAGAGGAAAAACCGGATACACAGAAAACAGAACCAGCAGAAGAAGGACATGAAGCAATGAACCTATAAATGTAAACAAATAAAAACGGCGCAGAAGAACCTAAAACACCGCCTGGTAGAACCTCCTCCCCCAGCAGTGTTGGTCTGTCTGGATTAACCTCGCACATCCATCTGGACGAGTTCTGCGCCACACTTGGTCTGGGCTTTGACTAGGCCACTGCATCTTCTGTCGTCCCGCTGTGGTTTTCTCGTTTGTGTTTTGGACCACGGTTCCATCGACTTCAGCCGTGGGACAAATGGACTCGGATCAGAGGAGATCATGATCCAGTAACTGACTGCAAGGTAGCCCACGTCCCGTAGGCACAAAAAGGAAAAAAATTATCACAGATGCAGATAATCCGGTGATGATAGCAGGATCTACATGATCTCAGGTCCAGAAAGGTGGGATTGGGCGTTGAGCAGCAGCAGCTGACAGGGATCCAGACTTATCCTTTTGCGAGGAAACAATGATCTAATTTTCATACGGAAACCAGGGATCACAACAGTTAATTCAGTGAAGTCATCAGGCTGCTAGCTAATCCTGTGACATCTCTAAAGTTATTAGGCTACAGGCTGAGGCTGCAGGAGGACGATCTGACCAATTTTCCTCAATCTAACACTCGCTTTTTTTCTTTTGTCAACAGTTCATGTTGTTTCAAATGAACTTTATCTGTTCTTTCAGTATTTATTTTTCACCATAGAAGCTGCAGCTGTCCTTTTTCTCCACTGTCGCCGCATGCATGCTCAGTACAATGCTAGCTGTGATCCTTTGTCACTGAATTGTGGTCCAGGACAAGTAAATGGTGCAAGTCAGAGACTCAATGTTACATAACATTTTCAGCTAATCTTTATTAATTGTTTGATAGGTATGATGATCTGGGATGTATAGAGCAGTGTTTTTCAACCAGTGTGCCTTGGGTGATCGTCAGGTGTGCCGTGGAAATTATCTTGGTGAAATTGGATAATTGTTGAGTATTTTTGAAGTGGACATGTTAAGTGCAATTTGAATTAAGAGATATAAAATATGATTTAAAAAAATACATGTTTATTTGATTCATATTAAAGACACTTTGATAAGAATTACTATAAATTTAATATATGCGACTATAGAGTATAATATGTTTACATTTTTGGTTGGTGGTCTGCCTCGTAAATCTTTCAATGAAAACAATGTACCATGGCTCAAAAAAGGTTGAAAAACACTGGTATAGAGGATTGGAATAAAAGGAATTATGTTGTAAAGCTTGTTTATAAGACTTGCTTTACTTCCTCAGCCAGAGGGACCATCCCAGCTTTTTAAGGCGAGAAGGAAGATCTCTGAGCATCAGATAGCCGTCTCAATGAAACGTTTTCATCTGGGGACTTGCTCTGAAATCTCTTCTCATTCACGGCAACAAATATGTGTGAAGTTTTACAAAACAAGAATCGATTCCCCAGACTGATGTGTCATTTTATTTCTAATTGATAATTGGAAATGCCTCATAGTAGCCATCAGGAATCATCCTCTGATCCAATCTTCTCTTCTTTGAATGCACAGATTATGGATTGAATGCAGCTGCTGCAACAGGAAGCGAGTTGCCTCTGAAAGCTTGTTTCTATGCAGAACTATGGTGAATGTTAAACATTTGGAGCGGTGGCACCGCCCGAACATCCAGATTATGCCATCAATTCTGATGGATTAAGGCAGAACGATTACATTCATTCTTTTAAAAGTCTCTGCATAGACAAACTTTGTAGATTAGATTAGCACTACAGAGATTTTTAAAAAGGCTCTTCAAGCCTGTAATGTATTTATGATTAAGTTTAATTGTAACTCTCCTGTTTTTGTCCTGTTTATGAACAAAATGAATCAAATTGAAGGTTTTTGTCGGCACTATTTTAAAATGATATTTCAAATTCTGGTATTTTAAATCTTTAAAACATATAAATAAAAACAGGTTTGTTAATCAACATTTGTTTTACATCAAACCTGTAACACTAATGGAAAAAGTAACTGCAACAGATAATGTACCAATCGAATGGTTGAAGTATGACTACGTTTGGTTCATAGAAGCAAAGTTGGAATGAACTCAGGAAATAATATCCGAAGCAATAAAACATTTAGGCTGACTAATGTCTTCTAGGCTTGTTGAATAGAAAACATGAATATTAAAGTAGAAAAAAAAACGTATTTCTTTCTAAATTTGGGTATAAAGCATTTAAATGCTTATACTAGTATTGTGAAGAAACATAAATTGTAGGTTTAATTGTAGAAAGAGATGCTTTTATATCTTGAATACACAATTTTTAATCCAAAAATACTCTACATTACAAGTAATAGCATAAAAATTGAAAATGAAAGAAAATATTTTCATAAGAACTTACTGTAATAAAGTGTAGTTTCACATAAAAAAGATGTTTCTAGGAAAGTATAGTAAGAATGATCTTTCAGATACTGCAGGATGGTTGTTCAAAAATACATGTTAAATTTAATTGAACACAGATTCAATATTTAAAAAAAGGAAGTAGGAGTATATATATATATATATATATATAAAGACACTGTCATAATTAGTTTATAATTATGACAGTGTCTTTATTTTCAGGTTTTTGTGCGGAAACTTCACCGATTTACCTGAGTGTGCAGGATTAGTGCAGGTACTTATGAATTTATTACAAATATTTCAGACCAAACTAGAGATTTGGAGGCTAAAGTTGTTCACACACAGACTGTAAATAAATTACAGAGCCTAATCCCGCCCACTTTTTGGAAGGGTGAAGCTGAAAGTTTAGATTAAAAAATAAGACTGCTTCAGCACAATATGAAATCAATAATTAAATACTTAAATAATCCTATGGTTTTAAAAATTAATCAACAGTTCTAAATGAGGTACATATAATATTTTCTATATTAGATGAATTATTTCTGTGTTTAACTTAATGACACATTTAAATTATTTAATTAAATGCCGATCTTTGACACTATCTAGTGGCTGAATTGAACAATCTCAACTCTGAGCTACGTGTTGCAATAAAAAAAGATATAAACTTATTTATAATTACTTATGACATATTAAAATAGACAAATAGTGACCACAATTCTAAAAGCTGCTTCTTATTTTGAGTATGATGCGTTTCAGATACATCTGGCAACTAAGGAACAGAAATGAGTAACAGATAACAATTAAGAAGCTATGAATGAAATTCGGTAACAAATAATTGGCCACTTAAAATTCAAAATAAAGAGCAATACTATGTGCTAGGAAATCTGGTTTGTAAGTTCTTATGATGCAGGTTAGTAAATTTGTCTAATTTATCAACTCCAGAAACAAATTCGCGTGAACTCAGCATACCTGTCCCTATCAACAAACCTGCTAAATTAATAAGTAAACAGTATATTTCATAAGTGACTGCAAGATTTATGATTTATGAAACAACCCAACATGAACATACATTCCCTGGCATGCGTGTGCCTTCATTTATATTTATAAATAACCAAGGAGGATCTTGAAGGACGGAAATACCAGAGACCTTGTCTGGTACCAGTCCAGCTCCGTCAGTCTCCCCAGTGGTCTGATAATCATTCAGGCAACCTTCCTTAGAATGCTCATAAATCCTCGTCCCAGGAATATTTTTATTTTATACTTTATATCTCAGGAACAGAAACAATTAAACTCTTGAAATAGATTTTAGTTGAAAGCTCTGTTGCTACTGAAGTCAACAGCCGGTGCATGATGTCTCTAGACCCAAGACTAACCAGGTTATAAAGCCTCAAACATTTGCTCATGTAACCAAACTTTTATCTTAATCCTAAACTAATTCAATCTTAACCTCACTTACAGAGTATACATAAATTGTTACACTATTTTCAAAAAGTAGGTGTTTACACTTCATACAGTATGTACAATTCTGAGTAAAGCAATAATGGTATCTATTGTAAATATAACTTGGACAATTGGAAAATATTTTTCCTCGATTGTTCGTCCCTGGATGAATAATTTGGAAATCTTCTGTCCACTTTGATGAACGGATAAAAGAAAAATATTAAACAGGAAGCGTGATCTCAGTATGTTCCACTGCCGTCTGAAAGTTTATAGGTTCACATCGTTAGAAGTCCAGAGGGCGGATCATCATGGCGGTGGCGCGGAGCGAGTAGCTGGGTCCTTTGAAGTAGTGCCACTTGATACCATTTAGCTTTCCAATGTGTTGTCCTTGGGTGAAGTAGAGACCGTTAAGGTTGGACGGGCCACAAGCATCAAACCACCAACCTGAAAGGGACAGAAGACACCACCGTGGCATGTTTAGTCGTACATATTGACCAAATGCTAACTTACTGGGTTTTAGTATAGACAGGCGGAACATGGGGTAGTTTTTCATATTTTCATTTGTTTAAAGCTTTGGAAACCTTTATTCCAATCTAGCATCACTTGACTTTGTTCCTCTGGTGGTTATGTAATGTTATATTTTTGTTTTTAATTATTATGAACTTTAGACCAAGAATTTTTCTTCATAAACATTTTGAAAACCATGCCACAAATGGTTCGCACTTGTAACTATGTGTTATTTACTGTTGGTCTTTTTGGTTGAAGGACTGCAGTTGGTACTCACCACCCGTCAGGATGAGCGCACACTTGCATGAGCAGTTGTCGTTGTCCATATCCTTGGTGCTGAAGTTCGCTCCATGGATTACAAGACTGCTCTGTTTTCCAGCTGTCCCACTGTGGCTTTTCAGGAACAGCCTACAAGTTGGAAGAAGTCACAACAATTAACCAAATATGTGGAAAAACAAAACCTTAGAAAATTAAAAGCAGCGGATTGATTCCAAAAAAACGTAACAAGAAGCCATTTTCTGTTGACAAAGTATATATTATTGGAAAAATTAGCAGTAGTCTGATTAAAAACTAAGGTGGAACTGTAGAGTACGGGGATGGCAACATCAGTCTGTGGGGCTGCTTTGCTGCAAGAGGAACTGGTGGAATCATGAGGAAAGAACGTAATTATGAAATATTATAGCAAAGTCTTAAAACGTCAACCGAGAAGTTAAAGCTAGGGTTTAAATGGGTCTGATGGATGATGATCCTCAGCATCCAACCAGATAGACATCTACACTCGGCATCCAACTGGATGGACGATGATCTTCAGCATCCAACCAGATAGACGATTACCCCAAGCATCCAACTGGAGGGACGATGATCCTCAGCATCCAACCAGATAGACGACTACCCCAAGCATCCAACTGGATGGACAATGATCCTCAGCGTCCAACCAGAGGGATGATTACCCTCAATATCCAACCAGATAGACGTCCAGACTCGGCATCCAACCAGAAGGACGATGATCCTCAGCATCAAACCGGATGGACCTTTACCCTCAGCATACAATCGGATGGACGTTTACCCTCAGCATCCAACCAGATGGACAACTACACTAAGCCTCCAACCAAATGGGCGACTACACTCAGCATCCAACCAGATAGATGATTACCCTCCGCATCTGACAAAAAGACAATGATCCTCAACATCCAGCCGGATGGACGACTATGCTCAACATCCAACCTGGGGGCCAAAAAACCTCAGCATCCAACCGGATGGACCTTTACCCTCAGCATCCAACCAGATGGACAACTACACTAAGCCTCCAACCAAATGGGCGACTACACTCAGCATCCAACCAGATAGATGATTACCCTCCGCATCCAACAAAAAGACAATGATCCTCAACATCCAGCCGGATGGACGACTATGCTCAACATCCAACCTGGCGGCCAAAAAACCTCAGCATCCAACCGGATGGACGATGACCCTCAGCATCCAACTAGATGAACGTCTACACTCAGCATCCAACTGGATGGACAATGACCTTCAGCATCCAACTAGATGAACGTCTACACTCAGCATCCAACCTGATGGACGATGACTCTCAGCATCCAACTAGATGAACGTCTACACTCAGCATCCAACCGGATGGAGGATGACTCTCAGCATCCAACTGTAAGGACAAATACCCTCTGCATCCAACAAGATTGACGTCTACAGTGAGCATCCAACCAGATGGATGTCTACACTTAGCATCCAACCAAATAGAAGACTACCCTCAGCATCCAACCAGAGGGACGATTAGCCTAAGCATGCAACCAGAGTGGTGCCAGAGTGGCAAACGAACAACAAACTTCCTGTTCTGGCGAGTTCATCACAGAGTCCTGATGTCATTTCTGGAGCAAATTTTATTGGATCTGAAGACTGAATGAGAAGAACTGCAAACCTGAACCAGTTCCACCAGTCCTGTCACAGGGAATGGACCAGAACTCTAGAAAAGTGTAGTAAGAAGCTTATTGATGAAAATCAAGAAAGTTTGACTCAAGTCATTCAGTTCGTAAACAAAGCTACAGAATATTTAAATGTATGTAAGCCATCATAGAGTCCATCATCACCACATCCATCACAGTGTGGGGCAGTGCTCTCACAAAACACGACACCAAGAAACTGCAGCACATTATCAAGTCTGCAGAGAGGACCATCGGTGTAAGGCTGCCCGCACTGCTGGACCTGCATGCCTCCAGAACCAGGAAGCGTGCAGAGAAAATCATCACCGACCCGTTTCACCCTGGCCGTCACCTGTTTCGGTGCCTTCCATCAGGCCGACGCTTCAGCCACATGAAGACCCGTACGACCAGCTACAACTTCTATTATTCTCATGAACAATTGAACATTTTATTTATATATTTTTATAACTTCTATAGTTTTTATACTGCACAAAACTGCACTTTAAAAAATTTTATAAATCACAAATGCTAAATGTTACAAATATTTCTTTACTGTATTTTTCGTGTCTTTACTGTATTTTCCGTGCACTGCAAGCATCGGTGAAACCAAAAACAAATTCCTTGTATGTGTGAGCATACTTGGCCAATAAAGCCTGATTCTGATTCTGATTCTGATGTAAACTTTTAATCTTGAAGATAGTCGGTAGCACTGTTGTCTGCAGCAAGAAGGCTCTTGGTTCGATTCCACTTTGGGGTCTTTCTGCAATGAGTTTGCCTGTTCTCCCTGTGCCTCCGTTGTTTATCTCTGGGTTCTCCATCAGTCCAAAAAACATGACTGTTGGAATGGATGGATCTCTTCTTTTGGTGGCATTTAGCAAATATAAAAAAAATATGGTTAATTAAGGCCTAAAACAAAAGAAACATGGTCTGACTTTACTTCAGACGTGGACTATGTAAACTTCTGGTTCCTGCTGTAAATATTTACACTAAAAAACCATTTATTTTACATTTTTCCCTTTTTATAGTTTCATACTTGAATATCTTTGTCCTTTTGTGTCTCAGTCGTCGTGTCCTTGTGAGTGATGGTTAGAGGGCCTGGTGGTGCCAGTGCACGGCTGTCAGCCTCGCTTCTGTCAGACTCCAGCTATGAAGTTCACCATCCCAATTGCACCAGCGAAGGAGTAATTGAGTGAAGACTCAGACCTTCACCAGCCTAAGATTAAAACACTATCACTATCAAACTCATTAAAATGATTGACATCAAAGTTCATACCAGCGTATACTTTGGTGGAACGTTTTAATCGTTTGGCTTCCTTAGTAGCAGTTGACTTTATATAATTTTAAACCACTTCCCTCACTGTTTCAGTGGACTGGTTACAATGGATCATCCATGGCTCATCTGATTTCCCGAAGGAAATGCCTTGGAGCAGCGGTGGAGCCAGAGAAACTCCACACTGGCCTCATGCCAGAGCTGCAAGCCCTGCAAGGAATCTCCAGGGGCGCCAGTCCAGCTCCTGGAACCGCACTGCATTCTGGTCGCTGGCTTTGACCGAATTTACCGTCTCCTGCAGCTGTGATGAAAATAAATCTTCCACTTCCTGCCAGTAGATTTCATTTAATGCTCCGGCCTCCTGTGAGTGGGAACTGGTTTGCTCTGTACCCCTGCTGGAGTAGAAATCTCACCAGCTGTGAGCAGGAGGATCCCTGATTCTGGCTCTTTTGGCTAGAAAATCCCACAGATGTTCGAGTCGACCCAGATTTGAAAGCTGTGAAGCTTAAATTAAATCCTTTAAAGCCTTTGTTGTGGACCTTAAACGGGCTCTGTGGCCTTATCTGAAACATCCAGCAGGAGCAGCGTCAAGATATAAATACTTTAATAAAGATTTTGTACCGACAGTGTTCAAACAGATTTTCAGGCAGACATCTGTTCCCTTGTGGATTCCACACGCGCCTCTGCGTCATGACCCTAAGACCCGAGGCTGAAGACGTCTGCATGCGTAGAACAAGAACCTAAACGTCCACCAGCGGCGCTGCATTTGTTTATTACCCCAGGTAAACACACTCTCATCGATCAGTCCACACGATCTAAAAAAAGACAATACTTAAAACTGTCTGTTTACTTTTCAGACCAATTCTGTGGCTCAGATGTGAATTCTTCTTTCAATTGGTTGTGTAAATCTGCTGTTGCAGCAGCGTGACATGAACCTTGAATCACGATGTCCAAAGCCTCACTTTAGATTTAGCTCAGGTCAACATTACCTGTAGTTTTGTTTCTCGCTGCCAATCTGAAAGCGATCATACAGCGAGAAAGCCTGGTGTCCATCCCAGTCTGTCAGCTCGATCCGCAGAACATACTGTCTTTGGCTGGTAAACTGATAAACGTGTTCATTTCCCAGCCAATGCTCAGCAGACGGACTCCCGAAACCCTGCGATCAAAAAACAGAAAAAAAAAAAAAAACGTCACAATGTGTTAAGAATGAATGTTTAAGACAGAGTCTTGTCTTTTCCCCTTATTTCATCAGCTACAGTTGTTACATAGTCACATGTGTCCCATCAGATTGACAGTATGAATGTCCTGAATCGTAACTGAGCATCAAGACTTGCTGTGCGGATGTTTCCTGCATTCTCTGAGCTCTAGTATACCACCTATATATGCATTTATATATAAACACTTGGTTTCTGCAAGCTCAGTCTCCAGATAGTCTATTTCCCAGTTTTAACTACAAACCTAGCTCGAGGAATGACAGGATGGTGGTGCGCAGTAGTGCAGCGGCTTTTCGCTCCTAGTGAACACCCTGCTTTTAGTTGTTTTTGCGTCGGTTCCAAGTCAAAACTGACGCGCCTCATGCGTATGAGTTATAGCAGGACTACACTTTGTAAGATTAAGGACAGTTTGGTCAGGAAAAAAGTGAATCTAGACAATAACATCCGAGCAACGCTGGGCAGACTACAGCTCCTCCGGACTTCGGCCGGCAGAGGCGCCAAAAGCGGCGGCAGAAGAGGGGAAGAGCGGCGGTGTGCTAGCCAGGCTAAAGGCTAATGCTAACCTGGCTGAACGACACCATGGCGGACTCTGCCTTCCAGCTCGCCAGCCGGCAGCTCTTCCGAGCGGACCGCAACCAGCTCTCTGGGAAAGCCCGCGGGGTTGGACTGTGCGTGTATATCAACAAAGGTTGCTGCATAAACTGCATGTTGGATTCACAACATCTCCTCTCTCACCATTACCCTCAGCACTGGCTCCCCTCAGGGCTGTGTGTTCAGCCCCTTCCTGCTCGCCTATCCATCCAGGCTGTCATGTTGTAAAGTTTGCGGACAACACAGCAGTGGTTGGATGCATCACAAACAATGATGAGTCCAGCTACAGGCAGGAGGTGGAACACCTGGAGGGTTGGTGCAGAAAGAACAACCTCTGCATTAATGTAAAGAAGACCAAGGAGATGATTGTGGACTTCAGACAGACCAAGTATGCCCAACTCCCCGTGCACATTGGAGGATCTGCGGTGGAAGTGGTCAGCAGCTACAAGTACTTGGGTGTACACCTTAGTAACAACTTCACCGGGAGCAAGAACACTTGCACTCTGGTCAGGAAGGCACAACAGCGGCTCTACTTCCTCAGGAGGTTGAGAAGAGCTGGACTCGGGAGCTCTGTCCTCACCTCCTTCTATAGATGTGTGGTGGAGAGCGTCTTGTGCTCCAGCATCAACGTGTGGCATGGAAGCTGCTCTGCTGCAGACAGGAAAGGCCTTCAGAGGGTGGTGAAGGCTTCATAGAGGATTGTTGGAGTCAGCCTCCCCATCACCACAGACATTTACACCTCCAGATGCAGGTAAAGGGCCTCCGGCATCATGAAGGATCCCACCCACCCAGCACACTCCCTTTTTGTCCTGTTCCCCTCAGGCAGGAGGCTGCGGAGCAAAACCACCAGACTGAGAAACAGCTTCGTTCTAGAAGCTGTAAGACTCTCAAGCACACCGCAACGACAATCACAAATTAAAAACACTTTATTTAACTGGCACTGATCACTTTAATATCTCACTTTTATATGTCACTTCACTGAACCATCCATGCTGCTACAGGAAATTTGCACTCCGGATTTTCATTGCTGCTATGTCTGACTTCCTAAATTTTGTATTTTGTATATTTTGTGTTTACCAATCTTATTATTTTATATTTCTCATATTTTATTATATTCTTCTTATTTTTAGTTATTTTACAATTGCTATCAGGGTGTAAACTGGACCGTGGGATTACAATTTCGTCCCACCTCATGTACCACATGTAATGTGATGACAATAAAGAATCCTTGAATCCTTGAACCAGCCGACTGTCTCACCATCTTGTATTCCTTCCATGTTCTCTGGAAGTCCTCCCCGCCGTCTTCTCTGCGCTGTATGATGGTCCATCCACCACCAGCTGCTTCCATGTTGCAGTAAACCTGAGCAGTTAAGCAGGAAGAGATAGCAGATTTAAAGGGAAGCAGATTCTGAGTTTTCATAGTTTGTAGTAGAAACTGCTTTGGCTCCTTATTCAAGCATTTCCAAAGGGTAAACATTTGAGCTATCAAGCACAAAATCTAAGTGGAGTTCTTCCTGCTTTAGCAGATTTTTGTTTGGACACATACCGGCTAATGCCAAATGCATCTATTAACCTCTGACCTGTGAGTGTAAAGCAATAATGCAGTAACGATAAAGTCGGGTGTTTAGTAGTCTTATGTTTTTAGGGGGATATTTCATCTTGACCCAACCAACTCCCACAGCAGAACTAATAGGAGCTAACTTTAAACACCTATTAAGAGAATTTAATCAAGTCTTTCAGCTCAATGTTTACTTATATATGTTTATTCATAGATTCTTTTTTTTTAATGCAAAACATGTGTGACTTTAACAAACCAGTCTGAACGACCCGGCGCTGATCTGGTCATATGAAAAACACAGAAAAGCAAAATCAAACATCAGTTAATCTAGTTAAAAAAATTATTAGTCTGGTTTGAGCATGCAGTGTAATAATGTAATGTAATAACAATGTAATAACATTAAGATTAAAGCGGTTTTAATTTAAGCTTCACATTTATGCGAGGCTGATTAAATACTTTTATCTATTTAATCTTTGACTTGTAATGATTTATTTTGTTGAAACATTTTTATAGTTGGTTTTTTTTCTGAGATATTTCTTAGAACATTAAGATCAAACATAGCAAATTGTTGAGACTGAGAAATTAAACAACGCTTTAAAATAAGTAAAAAAAATGAATTCATTAAACACATTTAAAAGTAATTGTTGCAGCTTTTTCTGCTGCATGTTCTTCAACACCTTTAACCGTATTTGTTAAAGATGATAAAAGGAATTGAGGCTACAGAATGTCTATCTCCCTTATGGCTCTTAAAGAACTCGACACACAAAGTAAAACTATAATAGAGCATTTTCAGATTACTTACATAACCACCCCCACAGTCAAACACAAGGAAATACATATTTATTCTCACAACTGTTGGGAATAGCATAATCGTTCTTACCTTCTTGGTTTCCTGGAGATTAATCTGGATGGCATAAACGCCATTTTTACGAAAGCCAGCTTTGTACAAGTCTGCACAGTCACGAAACCTCTTCTCTCCCTCCACAGATCCTGTTTTGTTTGACGCAGCTGTGGATGTTCAAAAAATCAGGTTGGAGCCGAGTGTAAAACGCCGTCACAGTGGCCAACTTAAAAACTAAAATAGAGTTTAAATAATGTTTGTAGACAAGTAAAGAATATTATTATTAGCCCAAGTGTACCGTTACCAGTAGTACTGGATAAATGCAAGTACACTCCAAGTTGTCGCACAAGAGATATAAAGTTAAACAAGTTGATTTTAAATTTGTATATTACTATTCAGATCCATCATAAGTACCAAAATCAGGTGTCTCAGAAAAATGTGTCTCAAAAACAAACTTTCAGTGTGGAGAGGGAAAATAAATATCTGTGTTTTCATTTTCATGTGGATTTGTGAGTAAAAGTTAAAAATTTAGCAAAAAATATCAACCTGGCCATCCAGATCTAAACTCAGCCATATGTCGATGCTACGCATGGCTGGTCAACAGAAAACCTTTTTTAGAATTAGAGATGTTATTTATTAACCTTTATTTAGACGATACTTTAAAATGCAACAGGCTCCAGAGTTTAATAGTTCAAAAAAGGATCTGTGTCTGTTTACGTAAAACCTCTGGATCAATTCACTAATTCAATTTACTTTGTCCATACTGTAGTTTTAATTTAAAACTCAAGAAGGACCTCACAAGAAAAATCACCTCATTCTAATCACCCATAAATGTTGAACAAATCAGATTAATGTGTCCAATCTAAGGAGACCCAGCAGTTTACATCTAGTCTCTGAGTTGCTGCGTTCTTCCTTCTCCTCCTGTATATCCGCACACGTCACACTCAGAAATCAACAGGAATTAAAACACAACATAACTGCCTACAAACAGTAATAAAAAAACATAAAAGAATATCACCCGAACTTTTATTGTGGCGGTCTCGTTAAAGAAGCCGTTTCTGTCCCATTAAATATTAAAGCCAAGTGTTTCAGCTAGGATGATTCTCAGATGTAGATTCACGTTAGGCAACATTTGAAACTCATTTTGCATCCATGGGGACACTTTCTTATTGATTTTTTATTGATTGACATGCCAGTTCAGACATTTCCCTGATCGTCTTCTTCATGAACCAAAACGTTGGTTAGCAAACAAACCCTCGGCATACCCAAATGACCAAAGGTGATGGACGAAAGTTCAAAGCTGTAGAAACACACATTTATCAGCAGTTCTTCTGCTTCTTCTTGTGTTTTCTCTGTTCTTTAGCTCCCAGTAGGTTAGTGTTCAACACATTATTAGCTCACCTTGCTCTTTGAAGCAGAGGCTGTGGACCGTGTCCATCATGTCCTGCTGCTGTCGGTGCAGAGAGTCCTTGGCCCGGTTCAGCTGAGCCTCCAGCTGCCAGATGACGCCGCTCTGCCTTCCCACCAAAGCCTGGACACGAACCTTCTCCTGCTTTAGAGTCTCGAGCTCGTTGCTGTGTTGTGTTTCCATCTCTAACATCTTCTGCTCCAGGAGGCTGTGAGAATATTCCGATAATAAATGATAACCTTCTGGGCAAAAAAAACGCCACTTCAGAGTTAGCTCCTTCTACAGAGTTTATTCTGTCTTTCGTTCTTTCTCTCTACCTATATTCACATCTTATGGTCTAAACCAGATTTAGAAACACTGATTACAAACACGATTAAATAATTGAGAGTGTTTGAGTTTATTTAAATATAAATATAAGGTTATAAGTTTAACATATGTTGGTAATAATTTATTTCAAAAATATATATATGCTACAGTGTTTGATGGGACATTAAATGCTATGTTTATTCACGTTATGATTTATTTATATGCATATATTTATAAATTCTGGCAATGTCCACTTCAATGATAAACCATGTCCACTTCACGACAAACCACACCCCCTTGGAAAGTGCCGTGGCTTTAGGAGCCAACCCTTTGATGAGAGGAAAGCTTATCTTTAAGAGAAGAATATTTGCTATAGATGTTGAACATCAACCAGCCACCTAGCTAAAGACTGTAGAAAAAACATCCAGTGTAGAGAATGCAGGAGCGAGAGCCACCCTACTGCATTACACACAGGGCCAACACCATGGATGGCAGGGGTCTCTGTAACCAATAGAGAGCAAGGTGGGGAGTAAGATGAAGGACTTCCTCAAACTGTCTCATCAAAATGCACTGACATTTGTGGGTCTACAGTTAAATCAAGATCGTGCACAAAAATCTGTCTTGTCAAAGTGTATCCAGCATGTCAGAGAGAAACAGCTGTCAAGGCTTATGTTCTTGATGAGCAGAGCAATAAGTCCCTGGCGAGATCTGAGTTTTTTACACTTTTTGGTATAATAATAATGTATACTTTATTGATCCCGTAGGGAAATTGTTTTTGGTGTAAACCACACCGAGGCAGCCATTTTGTAGGTGCAAAATGGTAGACAGTAATGCAAAGGGTCTTACCTAAGGACCCACACTGGATGCTGTGGTGTATTTTGCCATGGGCTGGATTTGAACCCATGACCATCCAATTATAAGTCAGGCAACGTACCACTTGAGCTATCCAGCTGCTTCAGAGGGTGTATCACAGGGGGCATGACAGAATACACCCTGAAAACCTGCTGGGGTGTTATTGAAATACTGGACGGAGAGCTAACAATTTGATCATGGAGTCGCTAGATGGTAAAACTTGCATTTCTCTCCCCCCACTAATTGAACGTAACATGGTCCCAGACGACAGAACCGAAATCCCCACGCCTGAGATTGCCAGACCCTATAAACATCTCAAGAAGCTTGTGGAAAAGATACCAGCTCTGGATCCTTCTGCATCTAAACTTATCTTACTCGGCCGAGACTTACCACGCGCACACAAGGTTCGAGAGCATTGCAATGGGCCCCACAATGTTCCCTATGCCCAGCGTCTCGACTTCGGCTGGGTAATTGTAGGAGAGGTCTGCTTTGGAAGAGCCCACAAATCGGATGGGATCAACGTCTACCGGACAAATGTGCTGAGTAATGGACATATATCCCTTTTCACCCCTTGTACCAAAAGTATCCACATTAAAGAGTGGCTGTATATTCCGGCGCATCACCATCACTTTCCAAAGCCTAATGAGTCGAATATACTTATTCGATAAAGATGATAGCCTTGGAAATGGAGTCTTCCAGCAAACACCAGACGATGACAAGCCTGCCATGACCAAGTCTTCCTGGAAATGATGGACAGAAAGGTCTTCATGGATGACTCCAACAGTTGGTTGGCGCCCTTACCCTTCAGGGAACAAAGGCATAGACTCCCTAACAACAGAATACAAGCAGCCAAGCGCCTCGCGACATTACGCCGCATGCTTGAGAAAAAGCCGGACATGAAAGAACACATGGTTGCCTTCATGCAGAAGATCTTCGAAGCAGGTCATGCTGAACCAGCCCCACTGTGCAATGAGGAACAAGAGTGCTGGTACTTACCAATCTTTGGGGTTTATCATCCACGCAAGCCAGGTCAGGTGCGAGGAGTGTTTGACTCCACCGCCAAGCACGACAGCGTCTCCCTCAACGATGTCCTGCTAAGTGGCCCTGATCTTAATAACACACTTTTGGGAGTCCTCATTCGCTTCCGCAAGGAACCTGTGGCAGTGGCGGCGGACATAGAACAAATGTTCTACTGCTTCAAGGTCTGCCAGGGACATCGTGATTTCTTACGTTTCCTCTGGTTCGAGGATAACAACCCCACAAAAAGAGTCACAGAGTACCGCATGTACACGTCTTTGGCAATAGCCCCTCTCCCGCTGTTTCCAAATATGGATTGAGGAGAGCGGCTCTGCAAGGTCAGGAAGAATATGGTTTGTACTCAAAAACTTCTATGTCAACAACGGACTTACCTCATTCTCCACTGACAACGACGCCATCCAAGTCCTGAAAAAGACAAAAGCAATGTTGGCTGACTCAAACATACGACTGCACAAAATAGCATTCAACCATAATGCTGTGATGGAAGAATTTCTGCATGAAGAACTTACTAAAGAGCTGAAAGACATAGAGCTAGGTGTGGGTCTTAACTGGCACCTTCAAGCTGACAGCTTTACCTTCCTTGTCTCTAGAGGGGAGAAACCATTCACCCGAAGGGGTATTCTCTCTACAGTCAACAATGTATTCGATCCACTGGGGTTTGTGCCTCCAATAACAGTACAAGGCAAGGCGATTTTCAGAGATCTGTGCACAGAACACTATTACTGGGATACCCAAATACCTGCAGAAAAAGAAACTCAGTGGAAGTCTTGAAAAGACTCGCTCAAAACTCTTGAACAACTGCACATATCAAGGTCATACTTACCTGCCTCCTTGCTATCCACACATAGCAGGGAACTATGTCTCTTCTCCAATGCTTCAACCACAGCTATGTCTTCAGTGGCTTACCTCAGAGCCAACAGCAGCGAGGAACAGAGTCATGTAGGTTTCTGTATGGGAAAATCAAAGTTAGCACCACGTCACTTCCACACCGTCCCTCGTCTGGAGCTATGTGCGGCTGTGCTCGCAGTCGAAATTGCTGGCATGTTAGTGGACGAGCTAGACGTCAATATTCACTCAGTGAAGTTTTACACTGACTCTCGAGTAGTGCTAGGCTATAATTACAATACCAGCCGAAGGTTCTATGTGTACGTCGCTAAAAGAGTTGCACGCATAAGGAAGTCGTCACACCCAGAACAGTGATACTATGTTAGCACGGAGCACAATCCTGCAGACTATGGAACTCGAGCAGTACAGGCTCCACTCTTAGAAGAGACAAATTGGTTTTCAGGACCCTCCTTTCTCAAGGAAAATGACAGAACTGCCTTCACTCAAACAACGTCCTTTGAGCTTGTTGAACCAGACACAGATGTGCGTCCATTGGTTGCAATCTTTGCAACGACAATTTCGGCAGGACTGCTTGGTTCAGACAGATTCACACACTTTTCTAGCTGGAAAAGACTGACTCATGGACTAGCTAGGCTCATCAAAAGGTCAGATCCAGTGCCACTACTTTGGAAGGGAATACTTCAAAGGTGGATGAGCTTACTCAAGCAAGAACAGTAGTTGTCCGAAATGTGATCAAGATGCCTTTAAAGAGGATCTCAGGAGGCTGGCAAAAGGAGAAATGGTTTCCAAACATAGCCCTCTTCGAAAGCTTGACCCCATCTTGGATACAGACAGTGTGCTGAGGATTGGCAGCCATTTGACAGCAGCTGTAATCTCTTGGGAAGAGAAACATCCCATAAATATCCCTAAAAACAGTCACATTGCTACATTGTTGGTACAGCATTACCACAAACAAGTTGCACACCAGGGCAGGCACATCACCGAAGGAGCTGTAAGGTCAGCCGGATTCTGGGTTTTGGGAGGAAATAGACAGATATCAAGCATCATACAAAAGTGTGTCCCCTGCAGAGCATGCAAAGAACTTGACATAACACAAGAAAATGCAGAGCTTAAGACCTACCTCAAAAGACAAGGCTGTGCTTGGGACTTCAATTTTCCACATTCATCTCATATGGGAGGAGTGTGGGAAAGAATGATAGGAGTTGCTCGTTGTATCCTAGATGGCTTATTGCTCAAAGTGCATTCTCCAAGTCTGACACATGAAATTCTTGTGAATCTGATAGCAGAGGTCGTCGAAATAATGAATGCATGGCCAATTGTTCCTGTGTCATCAGATCCCGACATAACCCTAACCCGACATACCGTGCTCACCCCTGCTATGCTTTTAACACAGAAGTTTGACTCAGTGTCTACTCCATCAGGAGATCTTGATCTGAAGGATATCTACCGGAGTCAGTGGAAGCA
>JAVLVB010000872.1:70147-80220 GCA_032876305.1 Orestias chungarensis | reverse complement strand
GGGGGGGGGGGGGGTCTGGTTTTGGGCCCCGCCCATATTAACTTCTGTTTTCCTGCAGTGGTACCATCAGAGCTGGCAACAGCAGCAGGCGTACGCTCCCGCCTCACCTGAGCCACCGTATCCATGCCAACACTACCCCCCCTACCTGACCCAGGAGCCCCCCCAGGGTGAGCGATGACAGGCTTGTTGGTAGAACTTGTTCTGGTCCGAGTTGATCTCTGTGATGCTGCGTTCACACCAAACACGTCACAAACGTTTTTACATTTTTGTTCACTTTTTAGTGTCAGACGCCTTAAACGTGCGTCAAGCGTCTCCACTTCCTGTCTACTCTGGTCGGACTTCCTGTCTCTTCAACTGTCTTTTTGTACAATGGAGGATGAAACCAAGAGAGCAGCTCGTCTCTATCTAATAAACCAAGAGAGCGTGGTTGTCGGCTGCCTCGGCTCCATATCTGTAACTAGGGGAAAAATCCAGCAGCGTTCAGAGTTTGGTGATTTTCTCCTCCAGGAGCTTAACGCTGACGAGGGTCGATTTCAGCGCTAGTTTCACTGGAGTTAGAGAAAACAGCCACAATAAATCTATCCTCCAGGATCTTCCATCACTACGTCACATAGAAGGAGCTCTCTGATTGGTCCACGCTCAAGAGTCCAGCGGCCAAAGTTCAATTTTCACAACTTGAGTGGTTGGCGTCTAAAACGCCCAAATCTCTGGTCTGGACAAGCGTAACTCACCGTGAGACGTTTAAACGCTCCAGATGCTTTAGTTGTGGACGCAGAATAAGGACACGCTGATGTCAGCCGTCGAGGGCGTAGCAGGAGTAGAACCCACAACCCAGTGATTGTGAGATGACTGCATGAATCTGAGTCTGAACGTTTTCAAACGTTTATGTTTCGCTGTCAAAAACGAGTGAAAACGACCAAAATACCATAAATGTTGCCGACAGGAACTGATTAGTTTCTGTTTTATTGTTCCGGCTATTAAAGTGGGTGGAGCTAGTCTGCAGTCTCTGGTCTCCATGGAGACTGTGTGACGTGTTGTTCTTGTACCAGATCTTCTGGTCAGACCGTTTTTGCTCTGTTAACGTCTCAGCTTCTGTCTGATGTCTCACATCCAGGGGCCCACCTCCTCAAGGCTGGTTCTGAGGCCGGGCCTCTAGAACCGGGTCGCTGAGGTCCAAGTGCGTCTGGAGCGTCAAAAACGCGTCTAACGTCTGATTCTAAAAACGCATTTCCAGTCCTGGACCAGGACAGGTTTATGCTGATGATGTAAAATGACTCTTATCTCTGCCCCCAGCTGCCCCCTCGTTGTTCCCCGAGACCAGCCGTGGAAGCCACCAGCCCCCCCCCTCCTACCCAGAATCCTCCAGGGCGGCAGATGGTCAGCCGGACAGCAGCGGTTGGTACAGAACCCTTTAAACCTGAAATGCCTGAGACAGGAACATGAAGTTAAATTATGCTCCGCCCACTCCACAGGCCACGCCCCCTCAATGGAAGGACCCCCCATTACCAACCCAGTCTCTCCAGGCTCCGCCCATTCTGGACTTGTGTATGCAGATCAGACCATCCTCCCTCCACCCCCACTAATACACCTCCCGTTTGAAGCTCCGCCCCCTGCTGGTTACCTGCCCCCAGCTACCCACCCCTCCTACCATCCTTGTGTCCCTCCTCCAACTCACTGGGGGCCACTCTCAGGCCACGCCCAGCGCGTCTTCTGCCCCGCCCCTAATCCTGGTCACGTGGTTGGTTACGTCACTGCCTCCCACGCTCACCACACCCCCTCTCACTACTACCCCCAGTCCATGTAGACGTTAGCTTGTTGCTAACATCACCTTGTGTTTTCAATGAGTTGTGCTAAAGTGGCTAAAATGTTCATTTAGAAGACCACTGATGTGGTCTAGGCTAATCCCTGGTGTTATGTAGGGGTGTAGGCTAATCCCTGGTGTTATGTAGGGGTGTAGGCTAATGCCTGGTGTTATGTAGGGGTCTAGGCTAATCCCTGGTGTTATGTAGGGGTCTCTTTGTGTTGTTAAGCTTGTTTCTGTTTCGGGTAAATAAAGTTTGTTCCACCAGCAGAACTGGGTCTGTTTCTATCAGAGTGCCCCCCCCCCCCCCCCCCATTAAAGGGTAAGTGATCAGAGGACAGAACTTTGGTCCACTTTATTGAACATTCGGGCCGAATCTCATCGACCTTCTAGACACAAACATGAAACATTCAAATGTTGAAAATCATGGCCGCAACATCCTGGTTACCCGCGCAGAACCAGGGGTCAGAGGAAGCGTTGTCACGGTAACAGCTCAGTAGGGATGTCCATGGTCCAGAGGTCGCGACCTCCTCTTGATTTCAGAGGCTCCCTCAGCCAGCGGGGGTTGGACAGGTGGGTCAGGTGTTTCCCCTGCAGACCAATCAGAACGGCTGACCGCTCCAGGTCTTGAAGCTCCGCCTCCGGCACGGTGGCGGGACACAGCCAGGTCCCGCCCACGTCCACCAGTCCTGCAGCAGAGACCAGAGAGTTGTTGCCTTCAGGGACGTCCAGTTAACTCCAGAGCGGGTCATCACCTACCGGCCACCACGCCCCGACCGAATCGCTCCCCAGAGTCGAGCAGCTCCTGGACGCGCTCGTCGCTCATCCCCCACCTGTCCCTCAACGCCGCCCTCCAATCCCTCCCCTCCCAGTCCCGCCAGGCGACGTGGACCCCCAGGGTCTGGTTCTCCAGCGGCGCCAGCAGGGGGCGCCAGCGGCTCTCCACAGTCTTCACTCCGTCCAGAACCAGGCCGGCGTAAGGCGTTCGGAAGGACAGGCACCACACCTGGACAGACATGCCTGCAGAGGAGCATCATGGGAAAATTGGTGCTATGGTTGGAGTCTGGTTCTGGTTCTGGTGGCTGAAGCTCTGATTTTCTCCTACTACGCTCCCAAAACATGGAAACTTTAAGTTTTCTCTCATTTCACTCTGAATTAAACTGAAAGACAAAACCAGGAAATATTTATATTTAGGGTAAACCACGTGACTGGTCACGTGTCACATTAAAGGTTTCTGGATCCGAACCGACCACAACAGACCCACCTGACCGGAAGTGCTTTAGTCAGCGCGCAGGTGAACCTCCTGGTTCCGAACATGCGCGAGGAGACGAACCAGAACCAGAACCAGAACCAGCCGGGCACTCTTCTTCTACAGTCCTGGTTCTGGGCTCTCTGTCGCCCTCTGAGGGTGAACTGAAGTTCTGACATCTTTATTTCTTTTATTTTTATTTATTATTTTAGAGCTAATAAAGACAAACACATAAACAGAAACAGAGCAAAACTTCAAACTAAAGGAAAGTAGAGATACTGGTTAGTGTTGTTTTTGCATTCACAGATTTCAAATGTTTCAGTGTAAAACAATTTAAATTGGTTAAGAAAGAAGTCAAACAGGAGTAGAACGTCTCCATTTATGATATTTAACAAGCAAGCAAAGATTTACCATGTCAGATATTTGACTATCACGGTCATCAACATAGTGGCTATAATAGGTGGGTGATTATCTCTGGGATGTTTTTAATGTCTCTCCATAGTTTAAAAGAAAAAGGACAGGAAAAGAGATGATTAAGGGATTCTTCTGCACATTCACAGCATGTTAAATCAAATTTAAAGGTTTGGTGCAAACATTCAGCCACAGGGTAAATATTGAGAGAGATTTTGAAGTGAGTCTCTTTAAGCATTTTACATACTTGGAGAACTTCTCAGTTATAGACAGATTTGTTGTTACCAAGATAATATTGTTATAATCAAATCATTTAGATTTCAGTCACCATCACATCATTATTGCACTTTCTATCAGTCACATTATATTCTCCAATCTTCAATTTGGGTAAAGACGAAGTAACACTTGAATATCTGGAGGTGTTTTGGATGAGATGGATCAGAGCTGCAGGAATATTTCTATTTATTAATATAGCTGTTCCCAACCTTTATTTACTGATGGTTAAAACGTTTATTGCAGTGTTTTCTGTTAAAAACGCCAAGACCACCGTGAACACTGAAATAAAACCACCATGCTGCCATGAACACAATTTACAAATATACCGTGAGCGCCTTCAACCAGACAGGAGTAGCTACAAGTCCATTTCTACATTTTTGAAGTCTTTTGCTGTCCTTGCACACAATGAATATTTCTTTCTAAGTGCATCACGTGACTAACCGCTGATGCGTTCAGGTGTTGCCACTAATATAACAATCTTCTGAAAGTATGAACACAACAGTCTAAGAAAAACATACAAAATATAAAATGGACATTTAAGTAAACAAAAATAAATTATTTTACTCATAAAACGAACAAAAATGTTATTACTATATTCGCTACAATTAATATTGATCTGTTATTCCACAGTACGGATCCATGTGGGTTAAATTGTGGCTAAATATCATTTTCCAAAAATGGAAAACTTGTTTATGAAAATTAGAGTGAAATGGAAATCTTGGTTAATTCAAAATCACATTTAAGCAAGAAATCCAAGCCACCAAGGTTATTAAATATAGATCATGTGAAACCACATTGAGTTGGAGTGAGACACATTTATTTATTCTAAATGAACCAATCAGAGCCTCTAAATCTAAAGCTCTGATTCCTCCCTTATCATCTTTAATAAGATGAGATCGTCGTAACTAGTGAGTTTTATTCCTCCAGATAAACTTAAAGATTATTGAATTGGCTTTCTTAATTTTTATGTCAGAGATTAAAGCAGAACGACATGCATAAATTAATTTGGACACTCCTTCAAAAATAGTCAGATCTCTAGTTAACCAGCGGCTCAATGATCTCTACATGCCATCCAATCATCTTCCAATAGTTTCCTCCTCTCTTCTAATAGTATTTCTTAAATCAATATTCCCAGATATTTAACTTCGGAGGCGACAGACGTGTCAGAGCTGGAATGGATCAGCAGAAGTTCACATTTATCAATATTGACAGACAGACCAGACGCTCAGGAAAACATTCAAATGGATAATCTGGAAAATGCTCTCTCTATATCCGTAATAACAGCCAAAGGCTAATAGGTCTATATGAGCCACGGATGTCTGATGGTTTAAATTTTTTAAGGGTGAGGTTGATCTCCACGCCCAGACGAGTGTTTAAACACATCGGTAAGTGGTGGCTTAATTTCTTACAGAATTCAGGGCAGAAGCCGTCAGGTCCAGGAGGTTTTCCACCCTTAAGGGAGGCGATGGCTTCTCTGACTTCTTTCTGGGAGATTGGAGCACCTAAGACTTGTTGTTGTTCCTCTGTTAGGCGAGGGAGAGTCACTCCACCAAAGAATTCTGTCTTGTAATGATGAAATTGTGTTTGCTTCCATTCTCCCTTTGTTAGCCTTGCTAGCAGCCGGCCCGGTTTATTCCCTGATAGATGTAATCTGTGTTTAGCAAATAAAATGGTTGATTCTGCTTGTTTTGTTAGTAATTGATTTAAAGCTGAACGAGCTGCTTCTAATTTTTTAGAAAGCTCTCTAGAGGGAGTGTTTTTAAATTGTTCTTTCTAAGTGTAATTGTTCTTTAATGGGAGCTTGTCAGGGTGAGGTCTTTAATGGGTTTCACAGGTTGTCCCCGGGGGGTCGTCTGAGCTCCTCTGAGCACCTTCTCCACCAGCACACCTGACAGGTGCATGAGGTAGGCCATCAGCTGAGCAGTGCAAGAGGAGCAGTGGATCAACTACTCAATGCCTGCGTATTAGATGCTTACGGTGACCTTTAGTCCTCAGTGCCGATCTCTAGCGTTGTTGCTCTCAAGTTTTTGTTGTCTCTAGTTTCTCCAGTTTTTGTAGTTTAGTTTCTTATGTCTATTTCTTCAGTTTTCTAGTTATTTATTTGATATTTTGTTTTCTTTCATGCCCTCACTGTCTCCTGTGCTCCCCCCAGGTTTCTACCCTCTCAGTGCTCACTCAGTCTCAGGATTCTCACCGGTCTTACAAACCTCTGGTCTCACCGCTCCGCTGGCTCAGCTCGGTCTGCTCGCTCCAACAACTCCATCTGCCTTGTTCCCCCCCTGGACAACCTTCCATCTGGATCTGCCTAAAGAACTCACCACTCACTCCTCCTGGCGTCAACCTTACATCACCAAGTAAGACCGTTCCACATATCTTCACGTTCTCCCTGCATCACCTCACCACTTTACTTACCCCTCAGTGGTCTCCGGTCTCCCACGTCGTTCCCGTCCTCCACAGAAGTTCCCCGCTGATCTGTTCCGTGTTCCCCGCTGTCTCTGGTTCCCTGCTGTGGCCGTCATCACAGTTCCTGGATTAATACACAGCCCACCTTTCAATAAACTCATATTATTGTTCTCCTGAGAGTTCTCTGATTTATGTGGGTCCGAAGCTTAAATACTATGACACAGCTTTTTTCTGAGCTGTGGTAAATGATATGACACGTCCCCTAATAAAAGCTTTAGCCGTCTCCCAAAACAACGAGGGGTTGACATCAGGGGTCTTATTAGTATCCATAAAGAAATTCCACCGATCTGTAATGTAGCCAATAAAAGATGGACAGCTCAGTAAAGAGGGATTCATCCTCCAGTGAAGAGAGGCAGGATCAGCATAAGGGGGCTAAAACATCCGATAACAGGAGAGTGATCTGAGATTGTACATGTGCTAATTGAACATTTTCTAACTCGATCCAAAGATAAGAAGAAATCAAACCGAGAGAACGTCTGATGGGGTTGAGAAAATAAAGTGTAATCTCTCTCTAGGGTTAGTGACCATCCAGGTGTCAAACAGTTCTAAGTCTTGGCAAAACTCTCACAATCTCAGACTTTACTTGAGGTTGTTGTAGATCTAGGAGGAGACTGGTCAACACATGGGTCATGGGTGCAATTAAACTCCGCCCCAATACAATACACGATGTGTTTACCGGAGTAATATCCCACAAAAGTCTCGGGAAGAAAGTAGCCTCATATATATTTGGACCATATATGCAACAGAATGTGTTCTCCATAGAGAAAACCTGAGATCAGAACATATCGGCTATCATTGTCACTCATAGTTTTCTCAGTGTAAAGGTGAGACTGTGATGGATTAGTAGAACTATTTGATGAGCAAAACAGCCAAGTCCTCCTCAGTTTAAGGTGCTCTTTCTCAGTTAAGTGGCTTTCTCATAATAACGCTATTTTTTTGTTTTCCTTTTTCAAGAATGTTAGGATCTTTTGTCTTTTTATCACATTATTGATTCCCTTAACATTAAGGGAGACTAAGGGAGATCACTCATAGTGAAGCTGATGATAGCTTGACAGTCTGTGAGAGAGCGTTATGAGTTAAAATGAATAATTTAGGTGAAATTGGCCAGCCCTGCCTGATTCCTGGGGACATAAAGAAACTAGGGGTCATACTCGTTCCCATGGAAACAGAGCTACTTATATCACTATAAAATAATCAGATTATATTACAACATTTTTCTCCAAAGCCTAAATATTTTAAGGTTTTCAATATAAAGCAGTGTTTCAGTGAGCCTTAAAAAATCCAGAAATAAAATAAGACTGTCACTATCAATAAAGCTACAATAATCAATCATATCAGAGATCAGTCTCGTATGATGATGGATGTTTCTTAACTTTAAAAAAGCTGATCATTAATAATCGTTCCTAATCCGCTGTTTAGGTGATTGGCTAGAATGGAGTGATGGGTCTCCATCTGTCTAGTGATAAAGGATCTTTGTTGGCTTTGGGGATCAGAGTAATCAGACCTGCTTTCATGGTGGGAGAGAGAATATTGTTTAAGATTCACTCCAGCAGAGCCTCAAATAAAAGTGTAAATCTGTCCAAAAGAAAGTTTAAATTCAGTGGTTAACCCGTCCAGGCCTGAGATTTTCCCTTTAACATTTGCTGTGTTGCTACGTCCAGCTCTGCTGTTCTTAAGTCATCAGGTTTTTAAAATCAAGACTCATTTTTAACAGATTCCTGAATTTCATCAAAAAAGAAGCTGGCAGGTGGATTCAGAATAGTGAGAACAATAAAGATCATTTTAAAAATGTCTAGTTGCTGTATGTCTTAAATCTTCAGTGACGCTGACATTAATTATTAGTTTCTGTCGCTCAAGACTGAACAAAAATGACAAGTTCTTTTCCCCTTCCTCAATCCATCATCTAGTCGCTTTATCTAGAAAACCGTCATCTAGTCGCTTTATCGAGAAAACCATGATCTAGTCGGTTTATCTAGACAAACATCATCTAGTCGCTTTATCGAGAAAAACATGATCTAGTCGCTTTATCTAGAAAAACATCATCTTGTCGCTTTATCTAGAAAAACATCTAGTAGCTTGATCTAGAAAAATGTCATCTAGTAGCTTTATCTAGAAAAACATCATCTTGTCGCTTTATCTAGAAAAACATCTAGTAGCTTGATCTAGAAAAACGTCATCTAGTAGCTTTATCTAGAAAAAGGTCATCTAGTCGCTTTATCTAGAAAAACGTCATCTGGTCGCTTTATCTAGAAAAACATCATCTAGTCGCTTTATCAAGAAAAACATCATCTGGTCGCTTTATCTAGAAAAACATCATCTAGTCGCTTTATCTAGACAAACATCACCTAGTCGCTTTATCTAGACAAACATCATCTGGTCGCTTTATCTAGACAAACATCATCTAGTCGCTTTATCTAGAAAAATATCATCTGGTCGCTTTATCTAGAAAAACATCATCTAGTCGCTTTATCTAGACAAACATCATCTAGTCGCTTGATCTAGACAAACATCATCTAGTCGCTTTATCTAGACAAACATCATCTAGTCGCTTTATCTAGACAAACATCATCTAGTCGCTTTATCTAGACAAACGTCATCTAGTCGCTTGATGTAGACAAACATCATCTAGTCGCTTGATCTAGACAAACATCATCTAGTCGCTTTATCTAGACAAACATCATCTAGTTGCTTGATCTAGACAAACATCATCTAGTCGCTTTATCTAGAAAAACATCATCTAGTCGCTTGATCTAGACAAACATCATCTAGTCGCTTTATCTAGAAAAACATCAGAAGTCGCACCCCCCCCGCGGACAGCCACTCATCACTCTGAGGTCAGCAAAAAATCAGCTGTTCATGGCGTTATTATTATATCCATATACACACCAAAATGATCTTATTTCCATCAACCTATACTATTACAGTTACCCAGGGGACATTTGTATCACTGATATGCTCCAACAAAGAACCTGGAAACTTATGAAACATAATCATAACTCAGCTAAACTTAAACATAATAATAACTCAGCTAAACTTAAACATAATAATAACTCAGCTAAACTTATCCAACATAATCATAACTCAGCTAAATTCATCAAGCATAATCATAACTCAGCTAAACTTAAACATAATAATAACTCAGCTAAACTTATCAAACATAATCATAACTCAGCTAAACTTAAACATAATCATAACTCAGCTAAACTTATCAAACATAATCATAACTCAGCTAAACTTATCAAACATAATCATAACTCAGCTAAACTTAAACATAATCATAACTCAGCTAAACTTATCAAACATAATCATAACTCAGCTAAACTTAAACATAATCATAACTCAGCTAAACTCATCAAACATAATCATAACTCAGCTAAACTTATCAAACATAATCATAACTCAGCTAAACTTATCAAACATAATCATAACTCAGCTAAAGTTATCAAACATAATCATAACTCAGCTAAACTTAAACATAATCATAACTCAGCAAAACTTAAACATAATCATAACTCAGCTAAACTTATCAAACATAATCATAACTCAGCTAAAGTTATCAAACATAATCATAACTCAGCTAAACTTAAACATAATCATAACTCAGCTAAACTTAAACATAATCATAACTCAGCTAAACTTATCAAACATAATCATAACTCAGCTAAACTTATTAAACATAATCATAACTCAGCTAAACTTAAACATAATCATAACTCAGCTAAACTTATTAAACATAATCATAACTCAGCTAAACTTAAACATAATCATAACTCAGCTAAACTTCAACATAATCATAACTCAGCTAAACTTATCAAACATAATCATAACTCAGCTAAACTTAAACATAATCATAACTCAGCTAAACTTATTAAA
>JAVLVB010000872.1:36678-51922 GCA_032876305.1 Orestias chungarensis | reverse complement strand
CTGATCCGGCTCCGGGTTCTGGTCCGGTTCCTGGATTTGATCCGGTTCCGTGTCCTGATCCGGCTTCGGGTTCTGGTCCGGTTCCTGGATTTGATCCGGTTCCGTGTCCTGATCCTGCTCCGGGTTCTGGTCTGGTTCCTGGATTTGATCCGGTTCCGTGTTCTGGTCCGGTTCCTGGATTTGATCCGGCTCCGGGTTCTGGTCCGGTTCCTGGATTTGATCCGGTCCCGTGTCCGATCCGGCTCCTGGTTCTGGTCCGGTTCCTGGATTTGATCCGGTTCCATGTCCTGATCCGGCTCCGGGTTCTGGTCCGGTTCCTGGATTTGATCCGGTTCCGTGTCCTGATCCGGCTCCGGGTTCTGGTCTGGTTCCTGGATTTGATCCGGTTCCGTGTCCGATCCGGGTTCTGGTCTGGTTCCTGGATTTGATCCGGTTCCGTGTCCTGATCCGGCTCCGGGTTCTGGTCCGGTTCCTGGATTTGATCCGGTTCCGTGTCCTGATCCGGCTTCGGGTTCTGGTCCGGTTCCTGGATTTGATCCGGTTCCGTGTCCTGATCCTGCTCCGTGTACGATCCGGTTCCTTGTTCTGATCCGTGTCCGATCCGGTTCCGTGTCCGATCCGGTTCCGGGTTCACGCTGTGTTTCCGTCTCAGGTGCGAGAGACCCAGGCTTTGATCCTCGCTCCAACCCGAGAGCTGGCGGGACAGATTCAGAAGGTAGCTCTGCCCACCCGTCGGACAGGTGCACCCAGGTGAGGCCGATCCTGATTGGTTGTTTCCCTCTCCTGCACAGGTGCTGCTGGCGTTGGGCGACTACATGAACGTCCAGTGCCACTCATGCATCGGCGGCACCAACGTGGGCGAGGACATCCGGAAGCTGGACTACGGTCAGCACGTGGTGGCCGGCACACCTGGGCGTGTCTTTGGTGAGTCGCCGCGGCAACGCTGGGCTCAGCCCGGAGGGGGCGGGGTCATGAAAATGCAGCGTGTTCTATAAGGGGGCGTGACCCTTTGTTGGTGGTTGACGACTGTAAAGGAACGGCGGCCATCTTTAAGCGCTTCTGGTTGGATCCAGATCGGGTCGGCTGTTTCACACTCATCAATGATTGGTTAATGAAGTTTATTTTAGCCAATCACGGATCCGTCTCCCTCTAAAGTGCTCCCAGGAGGCGGGGCTAATTGTATGAGGCCCCGCCCCTCTGATCTGACCTATTGCTCGCTCGCAGACATGATCCGGCGGCGGAGTCTCCGGACCAGAGCCATCAAGATGCTGGTTCTGGATGAAGCTGACGAGATGCTGAACAAAGGTGGGCGGGGCTCCGGCAGGACAGGTGAGCTTCCTCAGGTGTGCGGCGTCTGACGTCCGTGTGTTTCCCGTCAGGTTTCAAGGAGCAGATCTACGACGTGTACCGGTACCTGCCTCCGGCCACGCAGGTGGTTCTGATCAGCGCCACGCTGCCGCACGAGATTCTGGAGATGACCAACAAGTTCATGACGGACCCCATCCGGATCCTGGTGAAGCGGTGAGTCCAGAGCGGCCGGAACCGGGTGCGTCCTGACTCCGCCTCCGGCGTCCCCTCCTGACTCCGCCCCCTTCCCACAGTGACGAGCTGACGCTGGAGGGCATCAAGCAGTTCTTCGTGGCGGTGGAGAGAGAGGAGTGGAAGTTCGACACGCTGTGCGACCTTTACGACACGCTGACCATCACGCAGGCCGTCATCTTCTGCAACACCAAGAGGAAGGTGAGGTTCTGGTTCTGGTTCTGAGCCGCCAGATCGTCCACCTCACTAGAGATGAGAGCAGACTAAAATCTGAACACAAACACTCGTCATATCAGGAGTCCGTTCCATCGTTGAATCCGCTCCAGTGTTTCCATCTGCGTTCTCATAACTCCGATCCGTTTAATCCTGATCCGGTTTGCTCTGATTCCTGCCGGGTCAAAAATCTGCAACATATCGGATCGTCCTATCGGGACGACTAGAGCCGTGGTTCTGATCCGACTGTTCTAAAGCCGTTCCGCTTCAGAAATTAGCCCTCTTACTCACAGGGTACTCCTCCTGGGAGCAGCCGCAAAGCCTCATGGGAATTGTTCTCAGTTGTTATCATCCGTTCATTCGAGTTTCAAACTAACGAGTCGTTTGATTTTTCTTTTATGTCATGAATGAAAATGGAGAAACTGGTTTATCTGATTTTGACCTGGAGGTTTAACTCCAGCTAATCTGCACTTTTATGATTTTCTCTTCATTTATCATTTGGTTATGTAGTTCGACACGGACGAGCGTATCCCATAATAGGAGCTGAGGTCGCCCTGGGCAACAGTGTCTCTAATTTAGTCGTACGATTCTCTCGTCTCTTCGTCATCCCATAAGGAAAAGGGGCGTGGCAGGGCCGGTTGCTAGGCAACATCGGAGTCAGACGTTTAAAACAGTCGTTTTCTTATTTTGGGTTAGGGCTCTATGCTCCATCTCAGGTGAGCTCCGCCTCAGGTGAGCTCCGCCTCAGGTGAGCTCCGCCTCAGGTGAGCTCCGCCTCAGGTGAGCTCCGCCTCAGGTGAGCTCCGCCTCAGGTGAGCTCCGCCTCAGGTGAGCTCCGCCTCAGGTGAGCTCCGCCTCAGGTGCGCTCTGTTTCAGGTGGACTGGCTGACAGAGAAGATGAGGGAGGCCAACTTCACCGTGTCGTCCATGCATGGAGACATGCCGCAGAAGGAGAGGGAGTCCATCATGAAGGAGTTCCGATCAGGAGCCAGGTGGGACGCCGTCGGTGGGGGGTAACTGGGAGTACCTGGGGAGTAACTGAGATAATAACTGGGAGCTCCTTGTCTCCTCCAGCCGCGTCCTCATCTCTACAGACGTCTGGGCTCGCGGTCTGGACGTCCCTCAGGTGTCCCTCATCATCAACTACGACCTGCCCAACAACAGAGAGCTCTACATCCACAGGTGAGGGGGCGGGGCTTAATGCACTACCAGGTGTGTGAGTTCCGGTCACGTGACCCGTTCTTTCGCCCAGGATTGGCCGGTCGGGTCGTTACGGCAGGAAGGGCGTGGCCATCAACTTTGTGAAGAACGACGACATCCGGATCCTGCGGGACATCGAGCAGTACTACTCCACCCAGATCGACGAGATGCCCATGAATGGTAGGAGGCCGTTACCACGGCGACGCGCTCTGAGACGGTCACCGCGGCGACAGGCTCGGCATTATTAACGAGTACATTTCTCTCTGCAGTGGCCGACCTGATCTGACACCGCAGCCCCGCCCCTTCCAGCCGTCTCCTGGTTTAGTTGTTTTTACCTGTGCAGGTGACGCTGTCGTCATCGCCTTTGTAAATAAAGTTGCTTTGATTTCACGTCTCGGCTTGTTCTTCGCGGGAGTCCAGCGGTACCGGGACCTTTGACCCAGCATCTGTAGTCAGATGAAACTGGAGCAGAACCAGAACCGGTTTCAGCTTGGCAGCTCAACTCTGGTTCTGGTACCGACCAGCAGAAGCTCATTTTCTCTGTGCTGATGTCACTTCCTGTCTGAGACTCCAGGCCAACAATGGTGGTGACATCATCACCTGAACACAACCAGGTACGTCGGCTTAAACGTTTTATACAGAAACAAACTTTTGACTTATGGACATTAGACATGAGGAGCAGCTTTGGCTCCGCCCCCTAGGAAACACTGACATCACAGCCGGACAGGAAGTGACGTCACGTTCAGGGAAACGCCGTAACCTGCAGCAACCAGTCAACTTTCTGTACGGCCCGGAACCTCCGAGTTAACATCCATCTTCTCTAGAGGTGGGCGGAGCCTGCAGGTCTGAACCAGATCTCGTTGCGGCGCCCCGGGGTTGTCGTAGACCGCCACCATGTAGCGGTCGCGGTGGACGGCGGATCTGCAGGCTGACAGTCTGCTCCGTGGTCGTCCTGTAGAATGTCCAGCACCAATCAGAGGGTCGGAAACTGGTCAGCTGACTTGCAGCGGCTGAACAAACCCAGGCCGGGGGATTGGTCTCACCTTGCTATGACTCTGATTGGCTGACCTCAGGGTCAAAGGAGCGCGGCGCTTCCACGTCCTTCTCAAACGCCTCCGAGTCCTTCGCCATCCGGAGGGCGCTGACCACAGGGACCGTCATCCCCAGGTATCTACCTGTGGGGTCAGCGCAGTCAGGTGTGCTGAGTGGGCGGGCCCAAAAAGTGTGGGCCGGAGCTAACATGTATCTGGCAGACTCAGTGGGCGGAGCTAATGTGTTTCTGGCAGTGGGCGGGGCTCACCTGCAGAGTCTTCCTTGCAGATGAAGCGCATCAGCTTCATGAAGGCCGTGGAGATGCTTTGCTCGTACAGAACCTCGCCGCGCGTCACGCTGGCCCGGTTCCTGGCCGGGTACAGCCGCTCTTCGAACAGAACCTCGCCCATCTGCAGACACAACCGCACGCCCAGACCCACCGGCACACCAGAACCGCTGGTTCTGGCCGAGCTACCCTCTCATGGTGGGAGATGAGGGCGAAAGGCAGCGGCTCCCTCTGCTGGCTGTTCCGGGTTATTTCTGGAAGAGCAACAAGCTGAGAGACGGTTCTGATTGGAGGGGCAGCTGGAAGCCCCGCCCTCTCACCTGCAGGAACAGACACCTGGTGGGTGCTGGCCACCGCCTGCCAGTGGCGCAGCAGCCGCGCTCGCTCCTCCTCTTCCATTGGCTCGGGCTCCGTGATGTCATCATCCAGGTGCTCCTTGTCCAATCCCTCCAGGTCGTCCAATGAGATCAAAGCCATGGCGGCGAGGAAACCTGCAGACAGAACTGTCGGTCACATGACCCACACAGAGCCGGCCCGAGGCATAAGCGAACTAAGCGCCGGTTTAGGGCCCCAAGGCCATATTATTGAGGAACGAGCAATAATAATATTTATTTCCTTTTTTTTACTAAATCTTTTCCACATAGTTTTAGTTTCAGACATTTACAAAGAGTGACTTTCTCTAATTATTCATTGTTACTATTCAGGTTACCTGGTTTCAGGTAACTTCCTCTATATCATGAAGTACTGGGCTGTTTGTTTATAACATCATACAATAACATCTATTGTTTGTGACATAAGAATTCAGATTAAAATGAACTAATAATAAAATAAAGATGAAAGTACAACAGGTATCTATTATCCAGGTGATGCTGCTTACCAGACATTATTAGCTGGTTATACACTGAAGTGACGGATGATGTGGAAAGATGGAGAAAGGTAAATCAGGGTTTATTTTGAGACAGCTGAGCAGCAGTGCTCAGCAGTTAGTGGGATTGGGGGAAGGGTTAGTCATTTTATCATCATTCAAATATCAGTTACTTGTAATTGTTTCTGACTGCCGTCAGCAACAGGTGTGGGAGGGACATTGACGTATTAAACTCTGTTCGGTTTATATTTATTTAATTATCATGGAGAAGATTTTTCTAGAGTTTTTATTCATCTTTAAAATTAAAAACCGCCTTCTCTTAGGAAACGTGGTCGTTAGCTGCAGCCGCCCCAGGACCCAATAGAAAAGTATGTTTTTGTTAGAAAGTTAGAAGGTAAAAGTGTCTAATAATAAGACACTTTATAGAGAAGGATTTTAGACCCCCTAAACCCCTCTACAGAACTAGAACCAGAATATGTTGGAACAATTTTAACCATGCAAAAGATTTCATAGCTGAAAAAAGTGGTTGGTTCTCCATGGAGCTAACAGAACCTCTGAGCTAACAGAACCTCTGAGCTAACAGAACCTCTGAGTTAACAGAACCTCTGAGCTAACGGAACCTCTGAGCTAATGGAACCTCTGAGCTAACGGAACCTCTGAGCTAACGGAACCTGTGAGCTAACAGAACCTGTGAGCTAACGGAACCTCTGAACTAACAGAACCTGTGAGCTAACACAACCTGAGCTAACAGAACCTGTAAGCTAACAGAACCACAGAGCTAACAGAACCACGTAGCTAACAGAATCTCTGAGTTAACGGAACCTCAGAGCTAACAGAACCTCTAAACTAATGGAACCTCTGAGCTAACGGAAACTCTGAGCTAACATAATCTGAGTTAACAGAACCCATGAGCTAACAGAACTTGTGAGCTAATGGAACCTCTGAGCTAACGGAACCTCTGAGCTAATGGAACCTGTGAGCTAACAGAACCTCTGAGCTAACGGAACCGCTGAGCTAACAGAACCTGTGAACTAACGGAACCTCTGAGCTAACGGAACCTCTGAGCTAATGGAACCTCTGAGCTAACGGAACCTGTGAGCTAACAGAACCTCTGAGCTAACGGAACCGCTGAGCTAACAGAACCTGTGAACTAACGGAACCTCTGAACTAACAGAACCACCGAGCTAACAGAACCTCGAAGCTAAATGAACCTCTGAACTAACAGAACCACCGAGCTAACAGAACCTCTGACCTAACAGAAACTGTGAGCTAACACAACCACTGGGCTAACAGAAACTCTGAGCTAACGAACCTGAGTTAACAGAACCTGTGAGCTAACGGAACCTCTGAGCTAACAGAACCTCTGAGCTAACAGAAACTCTGAGCTAACAGAACCTGAAATAACAGAACCTTTGAGCTAACACAACCTGAGCTAACAGAACCTGTAAGCTAACAGAACCACAGAGCTAACAGAACCACGTAGCTAACAGAATCTCTGAGTTAACGGAACCTCAGAGCTAACAGAACCTCTAAACTAATGGAACCTCTGAGCTAACAGAACCTCTGAGCAAACGGAAACTCTGAGCTAACATAACCTGAGTTAACAGAACCCATGAGCTAACAGAACCTGTGAGCTAACGGAACCTCAGAGCTAGCAGAACCTCTGAGCTAATGGAACCTCTGAGCTAGCGGAACCTGTGAGCTAGCGGAACCTGTGAGCTAGCGGAACCTGTGAGCTAACAGAACCTCTGAGCTAACAGAACCTCTGAGCTAACAGAACCTCTGAGCTAACACAACCTGAGCTAACAGAACCTGTAAGCTAACAGAACCTGTAAGCTAACAGAACCACACAGCTAACAGAACCACGGAGCTAACAGAATCTCTGAGCTAACGGAACCTCGGAGCTAACAGAACCTCTAAACTAATGGAACCTCTGAGCTGACGGAACCTCTGAACTGACGGAACCTCTGAGCTAACAGAACCTCTGAGCTAACAGAACCCATGAGCTAATAGAACCTGTGAGCTAACGGAACCTCAGAGCTAGCGGAACCTCAGAGCTAGCGGAACCTCTGAGCTAACAGAACCTCTGAGCTAACGGAACCTGAGTTAACAGAACCCATGAGCTAACAGAACCCGTGAGCTAACGGAACCTCAGAGCTAGCGGAACCTCTGAGCTAACGGAACCTCTGAGCTAATGGAACCTCTGAGCTAACGGAACCTCTGAGCTAACAGAACCTCTGAGCTAACGGAACCTCTGAGCTAATGGAACCTCTGAGCTAACGGAACCTCTGAGCTAACGGAACCTCTGAGCTAACAGAACCTCTGAGCTAACGGAACCGCTGAGCTAATGGAACCTCTGAGCTTACGGAACCTGTGAGCAAACAGAACCTCTGAGCTTCCTCTCCCTGGTCTGGTTCCTTCAGCCGGTTCTGATGATCGTTCTGTTTTTGTGTTCTTTCTGGTTCTGGTCTCAGGGCGTGTTAGCAAGCCGGGCCTTCAGAACCGCAGCAGCTTGTTTAAAATTTCATCAGCTGCTGCCTCATAAATAATTCAGCCAGTCCTCCTTCCTGTACTGAGCTTCGCGGCGCCGACCCAAAGGCTCCAGAACCTCCACAGAACACACTACTCTGATCCTTTACCTAGGTTCCCTTGGTGGACGTTCTCAGCTTATTTTCTATTAATCGTCAGAACATTGATTTATTATTTAAACATAAATTTATCAGACAATAAAACATTTAAATTTATATCCCATATATTTATACATTTATATCCTAAACTAATGTCAGGACTCTGCGAGTTTAGCTGAGCTCCAAGTCGCCAGCTTCTCCTCAGCTCCGGTTCTGCAGAACTGCAGCAGCTGGCGTCGGTTCACGCGTCTCTGATCCAGGAATCAAAGTTCAAAGGTCACCTCTGCAGACATGAATGAAGGTTTACTCCAGACTGGGTCCTTTGGAGCTCAGCTGTGTTCTGGTTCTGACTCAGTCCAGAATCAGAAATCCTGGGATACAGATTGTTTTATGCATCCTTACAGCAGAGACCGCCATGGTTCTGCTACCAGAGGTCCGCCTGGTTCTGATCACCTGACTTCCTCCACATCATTGGTCCAAACGCTCTGCTCCTCGCTGCCTTGCTCAGCGGATCACAACTTTTAAAGAACCTCTGCGCCCGGATTTGTTCTTCCTTGCTGCCGTTGGCATGGCAACTCAAGGAGGCTACTGATGGCTTTATGTAGGGTCACTAGTGGCCACTAAGAAAACTAGGGGCCACCAAGGGCCGTATTTAGGGCCACTAAGGGTCACCAGCTCGATGCCACAGACATGTTTTGTTGCTGCTGTCTGAGCCGTCTTGGCGTCCTACCTGTGGAGCTGGGTTATTGTGATTGGGACTGTTGCCCCGGCAACTGTTTGTCCTCTCGGCAGAAGTGGGGGCCGGTGACCTTGATGCGACCTGGACCAACTTGGCTCTGAGCGCGCTCAGTCAGCTCCTTCCTGTTAGCTGATTGATTCTCAATAATCTGCTGCTGCTGCAGAGGAGCGGCGCCCAGCATCACAACTGCGGGGGGGCTCTACTGGCTCCGGTCACCATGGTGACCACGTTAACCTTTAGGCTCCTATTTTGAAAGAGCCACAGGAAGTGGCCGGCGGCTGCTGTGATTGGCTCCAGCTTGGTGACCTCCATCTTGCTGCCTCAGCGTTTCATCTCTGCTTCAGTCCTGAGGGAGGAAGCGGCTCTGCTTCCTGATTGGCTGTTAATTAGGAGCCCGCCCCCCTCACACACACTAGTTATGTTTCTGTGTCCTTGTGGGGACTTTCCATTAAAATCCCATCATTTCTCATGAGTGTCTGCAGCCTAACCCTGACCTTTGACCCTGAGCCTAAGTCTAACCATAATTAAATTTACACCAAAGTCATCACTTAACCTTTGACCTACAAACAGGCCTTGTGTGAGTTAAAGAATGGTCCCAACAACGTAGCAAAAACACACACACACTCACACTGTCCTCCACAAGGTGAGGCAAGAACCTGCGGGTCGATATGAGCTGATGGAGCATCAGGATAATCAATATCTGCCGTGAAGGGGGGTGCTGACCTCAGAAGGCAGCTTCCCTGATGCCTCTGAGCAAGGCAGAGGCTTGACCTCTTCTGGATCCGTTGGTCTGGAGGTGCTGGGTGACGGACTCAAAGGGCCCGAAATGAAGAGAGTGTATGAGTAGCTCTACAGTTAGCATCTCTACAGTAACCACGGTAACTGTTTAATTAGCATCTCTACAGTAACCACGGTAACTGTTAAGTTTAGTTAGCATCTCAAGATGCCGTTCAGAAACAGGAAATTGCTTTACTCTATTCAGGAGGCAAAACAAAGAAAGCGAAGACCCAATAATAGAACCTTGAGGGCCCCCATGAGGCAGAGAGGCTCTGGAGGACGCCCCAGGAATTTTCACCTGAGCAGCCCCACGACACCAGGGGGCGCCAACCAGCGGCACAAGACACATGGAAGTGTGAAGACGGCCTGAAGATGTCAAACATGGCACGAGTTTAACGCCTGAGGCCCTGCCTCTTTCCCGTCTATGGCCTGACACAGACCAGCCGCCGTTGGTTCCTGCCACCCTGGGCCAGCACCTCTTTGGTGACTCCGCCCCCTGGTGCACTGTATTTAACATGAGAACAAATGGTAGAACCCACTGAGAACCGTGGGAGATCTCCAGGATCTTCAGCGGCTCCCAGCTCCTCATCCTTGCTCAGCATCGCCATGGAAACCGTCGTCAGGGTGCCCTGCAGGTCTCCATCTGAGGAAGGAAACCGTGGGATGTTTCTGAGGATGGAGATCTAGAGTTGCTGATGGGGGGGGGGGGGCATGTTACAGGAAGCAGCAGCTGAATAATTGATCGACCTCAGAGCTGAGAGGACGAGGATCCCCGTCCACCTGAGATTTCCCAGGAGGCCGCAGTCACATGGTCGCCACGGAAACAATATAAAGCTGACAAGGACGAAGACCGGGCTGTGCTGGATCTATTATTTATGTTGCTTTTTCAGCTCATTCTGTCTTTTATTGTGTTTGTTGTTGTTGTTGTTTACCTTTGAAATGAATTTAGTAAAATAATCTGATCTCTGTTTAGAGAGGCAGAACCAAGCACACAGAACACATTTCTCCAGAACCGCAGGATCACCATCAGCCCGGTCAAAGGTCACGTGGCTCCAGAACCCGGCCTGGATTGTTCACGACGCAGCTTTATTATGAAGGGCCAGCTTCCGGCGCGCATGCGCGGCTCTTGACGCAGCTCGCAGTCTGTCGGCATGACAACGCGCTCTGCGGGGCAAACCGGGCGCAGCTGATGGAGGAGGAGGATGGCCGCTCAGCATGGCCACTAACGGAACCAGCGCCGGCTCGGTCCGGCTCCCGGCCGCGGAGCGAGTGCGGCCCGTCCCCGTGAAGCTGTCGCTGCTCAGCCTGGCGCTCAGCTCGCTGGCGCTGCTGCTGCTGGTCACCGCCATCTGCACCGACCACTGGTACCAGACCGACACCCGCAGACACAAGCTCAACTGCGACGGTTCCGAGTCCAACGACCAGAAGAACCGGGAGATGCCCATCTACCACCTCCCGCTGCTGGACGGCGGCGGAGCGCCGGCGCGCACGCTGCTGAAGCCCGTGCACGTGGGCAGCCGCGAGGAGGAGCTGCTGGAGAACTGGAGGGCCATCCTGGGCATGGGCATCCTGGAGACGGAGTGCGGCCGCCCGCTGTTCTCCACGCACGCCGGCCTGTGGAGGAAGTGCTTCTTCCAGGGTCTGGACCCGGACATCGACAAGCTCATCGACCGGGGTGCGCGCGCACGCCTACTTACACACACGCACGTGAAGGCTGATGGCTATCCGTCACGTGATCGTCTGCCCTGATGAACCTGAGGTTCAGGTAGACAGTCTTAGGCCACGCCCCCATCACTGTTGTGAAGGTGTAAGCGCCTCCATGACGTCACAGGAAGTCATTTGATGATAATCGTAAAAAAATGTAAAGTCTGTTTGATCCCATCTGGACCGGAACCTGCAGGGCAGGCTGGGTCTGTTGGTTCTGGCTGGGATGGGGTTGATGGATTGGACCTGGTGGTTCTGGTTCTCCCTGCTAGGGTTCTAGCTTTCCTTCAGTCTTTCCTGTTGTGATCAGTTTTCCAAACCTTGGGAAAGTTGGATTGTTTTTTACTGGTTCTGAATTTGAGCCCGGTCCAATCCTAGTAGAAGTCTGATTAAAGTTCTGGAGACGTCAGAGTGGCTGCTCATCACATTACAGCGGTCCAGGCTTTAGTCTGCCCCAGATCAGATTAGCACATCGATCCCAGCCTCGCTGCATTTCCCATAATGCACCTGTCAGTGTGAACCCAGCTCATTGGCTCGGCCCTATCAGTGCTGGTTCTGCTCGCTTCATGACGTACTCTCAGGTGAGTCTCACCTGTGTTTCTGCAGGTATAGCAGATCGCTGCACCGCCGTCAAGTATCATTTCTCTCAGCCAATCAGATTAAGGAACATCCCTCTGAACCTGACCAGAACCATCCAGCAGGACGAGTGGCACCTTCTACGTGAGTGCGCGCGCACACACATGCACGCATACCTGTACACACACACGCGCACACCCATGTGAACACATGAACACACAAATGTACACACACACATGCACGCATACCTGTACACACATACGCGCGCACACATGTGAACACACACACGCGCACACGTACAAACACATACCTGCACACACACACACGCGCACACACACACACACACACATGTACAGGATGTGAAGGTTACCTTCAGTCTGATGTCACCTGTGTGACATCACTCAGAGGCCTGGCCTCCTATTGGCTGCAAAGATCACAGCTGACATGTCCGTTGCCATGGAAGTGCTTGGTTGTTATGTAAGGGGGGAGCAGGAGGCGGTTACCATGGCAACGCTCACTGGGCTCATTAGAGTCTGATGAAGAGATGTAAAACCAGAACCTGGTAATCAGACCATCTATGCGTTATGTGTGTGTGTGTGTGTGCGTGCGTGTCTTTGCGTGCGTATGTGTGTGTCTGTGCGTGCGTGTGTGTGCGTGTGTCTGTTCGTGTGTGTGTGTGTGTCCAGATCTCCGGCGCATCACCGCGGGCTTCTTGGGGATGGCGGCCGCCGTCCTGCTGTGCGGCAGCATCGTGGTGTTGGTCGGGTTCTTCTGGGAGGAGAGTCTGACCCAGCACGTCTCCGGCCTGCTGTTCCTCATGGCAGGTAGGCTCTGTGGCGCCCCCTGCTGGCCCAGTTAAACCGCTCACAACCAGGAACCTGTTGGGTTTTGTTTTTACTAGAACCGACTCAAACCAAGGAGAGAAGGAAAACGCTTTCCTCTGGTTCTGCTGATGTTCTGCTGAGGTTCTGTGTGTTCTTCTGTTCTCAGGGATCTTCTGCACCATTTCTTTGTGCACGTACGCAGCCAGTGTGACCTACAACCTCTCCAGGAACCCGCCTTTCATCTACGGCCTCCCGGCGGACGTGGACCACGGCTACGGTTGGTCCATCTGCTGCGCCTGGGTCAGTCTGGGCCTGACCGTCGCCTCCGGCTGCCTCGGAACCTCCTTCCCCTTCCTGAGCCGGGCCGGAGCGCTCCGATCCAAAACGGCCCGGGAGTCGTCAGTGTAGCGACACGGAGCGCCGAGCTCAGGTGGACGCACTCACCTGTTTTAGAGCCGGTGTGCGTGTGAGCGCCCCCTGGTGGATGTAAACTAAGGAGGAACCGATCGAGGAGTTCAGAGTTCAGGCGTCATGCTAGGTCGTCTCGGTTCAGGGAAACGACAGAAGTTTTTAATTAACATGTGAATGTTTGGACTCGTTAAATGTCAGAGGTCACCCCAGCTCGTTAACATGGTGCAGATCCTGGGGGGCCATTAACAACTAAAAATATGTTTCTAACTCCACATTTCAGACGCTGAGGCTCAGATGCTTTAAAAACCGCCTTTAATCTTCTGAAGAACAACGATATTATGACACCTGGTTACATCACCACCCGCAGGTCAGAGGTCAGCTGTGGTTTAAGGTAACAAAGTGTAAACAGGTTCTGTTCTGCCAATAAAGTAGACGCTGCCACAACTGGGAACGGCTTTAAGGAAGTTTGCAGCTCACCAACAAACCCTCAGTGACCCTGAGAGAGTCCAGAGAACCGTCAGGCTGGGAAATTCAAACAGACAACCTTTAACCTCTAGAGACGCCGTGTCTGAGGAGACGCTGTCCACGGTTCAGGAAAACTCGTTTGCATGATTCTGACAGTTTGTGAGTGTATTGATCAGATATGATGATGAAGAAGCTCTGCTTCATTTGAAGCCATGACGGTTCTGTTTCCTGGTTTTGGTTGATATTTGTTTGAAATGACCTAAAAATGAATTCACTGTAACCCTGACTTTAGTCTTTATTGTATCAGACCGATGATAAGAGTCATTTAAGGATGGATGATCTCTTCTCCGAGTGAGTCAAACAAGAGTTGACCTGGGAAAATCAGATTTAGTCAGGTCAACTAAGAGGTTCTTAGTTTATCTGTAAATCGTGCTCCAAGTAGGGAGAAAAGGAAGATGGTGGTAATAAATGTGGAATGAGAACAAGAACGCGACCCCTGACCTCGGGTCTGCACCCATCCAGCAGCACCTACAGCTATTTACCTAAAATTAAACCCAGAAGGTTCTTCAGCTGCAAACTCAGTTAATGGTTTCAACATTTGATCAACTTGTACTTCTTATCCAGATTCCAGGTGATTCTTCTTTCTGATTTCAGTCCAGAACCTCGTAGAACAGTTCTGACGGACTGATGGGTCGCCTGTTCAGCCATAAAAATGCTGAAGGAACATGTCCCACAGACCCATGGAGAGTGTCGGGTCCAGGTGTGCTCCAGAACCCGACGGCTCGAGTCCAGTTCTGGACACGTGACCCAGCCCAGATTAATTGGCTGGAAGGTTCTGGTTGGAGAAATCTAGCATGTTTTGATTGAACTGAGATGCAGGTTCTGTGAACTTTGGCAGGTTTGGATCACAGCCCAGAGTTTGTAAATATTGTAAATGTTCTGGTTCTGTCTGTGAAATGATGCAGCCGTGCTCCGATTGTTCTGAACGTGAAGCTGGAAGCTGAGCCACAACAAGGGCCAAACAAGTCATTCCCAGGTCAGAGGGTTTCTGGTTCTGTAGATCCAGGTGCTTTCCCTGGACCTCTGTGGTTCTGTTTGTGGTTCTCTCTGATCTCAACCAGAACCAGCTTCTCTCTGTTCTCATGGTACCATTCGAGGTCTTCCACCTTTTTTCAGTTACTTTTAACAAACTGGTTCTCAGATGGTAATCCGTCAGAATTCATAATACCGGATCAGAACCAGGTAGTTCTGCCCCCCCTGCTGGTTTCCTCTGATCTCTCAGATGTAAATAAACCATGTAAACAGCGTTTTCTGTGAGTTTGGGTCTTTTATTTAGATTGTTTGACACAGAATGAATTAAAATGAAAATATTCCCAATTTCTCAATTATTTCAACCTAAAACACAAATGACCAAGCGCCCTGGGGAAGAACTGAAGACCAATGAATAAAGCGAATGACTAAAACTAAGAGATGAGTAACTAGTGCTCAAGGTGAGCTGAAGGTTTCCAGTTAGGGAGGCGAAGAGTCGGGGACAAAGCAAAAAAGGGAGTGGATAAGACAAAACACGGCGTTCACTAGTGGTTCACCAGTCGTTCAACAGCAGCTACTTCTATGTCATTGGACTAAATTGTTTATTGCAAAACACAAAGAGAAGTGTCATTAGTTACCTTCTGACGCTCTCTCTGGAACCTAAACATCAGGTCAAAAATCTTGGGGTAATACTGGATTCTGACCTGAACTTCAACAGCCACATTAAATCAGTAGCATCAGCAGCCTTTTACCATCTTAAAACATTGCCAGAATCAGAGGAATAGTCTCTAAACCAGACCTAGAAAGACTTATCCATGCTTTTATCTCTAGCAGGTTAGACTACTGTAACGGCCTGCTCACTGGGCTTTCTAAACGGGCCTTAAGACAGCTTCAGAACATCCAGAATGCTGCTGCTCGAGTTCTGACCAAAACCAGGAAATATGACCACATTAGTCC
>JAVLVB010000872.1:10056-21883 GCA_032876305.1 Orestias chungarensis | reverse complement strand
GCCCCCTGCTGCCCCCTGCTGATATGAGATGTTCTAAACCAGAATATAAATAAATGCTAATCTCCTTCTAAAGATACACTTTAGCATCTCTTTGGATCTGATTTCTCTCCACTAGAAAATAATCTAAAGTCCTTTAAAATACTAAAATAATATCAAAACTAAATATATCAAATAATAATATTAAAACATTAAAGGCATTAATAGATCTGGAACATGTTCTTATTCCCTTACAAATAAACTTAAAAATGAATTTATCCAGCTGGCAGAAATTAAGTCTGAATTATTTAATGATACTATTAATTAATCAAATGTAATCCGGATTTAAAGTAACAGAACTTTTAATTAGATAGTCCAATACCTTGGAAATTTCAAAATAAAAGATTTCAATAACCAAACTTTTACGTTGGAAGTCCAACCGGAAGCAGGTTGCTTCGTTTCCGGTGCTGGCTCACGGAGCAGCTAGCAGCAGAGCTAGCAGCAGAGCTAACCGGATCTCGGACCGACCGCAGTCAGGATGTCCCGCTCCGGGCGCAACGGAGGAGGTAACCCGCTCTCACACCCGCCTGCTCGGAACCGGCCCGTAGAACCTTCCGGTACCGTAGCCGGGGAGGCCGCGGAGTTTTGTTCGGCTAGGAAAGCGGAGCTAACGGCTAGCTGTGACGTCAGGGCTGCACCTGCCGCACGTGCTCAGGTGTTTTCTGGTGAACAACCGAGTCGGTTAGTGTGTCTGATTGGCGGGAGGAAGTAGTTAAACCAGCCGGAAGTGGGAGTCTGGTTCACAGGTCAAAGGTTACCGCCACCTACAGGTGGACCAGGACAGTATCTGGTCCAGATTAACATGAGTACAGATTATTACAGATTATAGAGCTGCGAGCGGCTCGTCAGTCACCTCTGACCTTTTCAGGGGTCATGATGGTGCGTTCAGGTACCTCCCGTAATCTTTAAATCTGATGGGACATGAAAACATTCTTACCCAGATCTTCTGGAAAATGTGGAGGCGGGACCAGGAGTCCCCGTCCAATCAGATTAAATCAACACAGAGTAACTTTTTAACCTCCATTAAATATCTTCATAACTTTTGTGATCATACGTCGATTTACAGCTCGTTGAGTGACGCCTCTGTCATGACCTGAGGGGGTCCGTATCACTTTAACTGGCACTAAGCAACTTTGAGGAGGGTGGCAGGAACCCTGCCACTCTAAACAACTACAAATGTGCTGACTGCTTTACTGCATACGTCCCCGTTTCTTATCTCCAACATCATCTTCTGATATTGTTTCACCACAATTAGATTCATCACCTCATCACTATTCATCCTTCACACAGACACTGGAAACAGAAATGAACTTCAGTCCAGGATCAGGATTTTACCACGTTAGACGCTGGTGCTCATGGGAAATGTAGTCTTTACCGCTTTAGTCCACAGTGGCGCCAAAATCCACCAAAACTGAAACTTGGGGTTGCTTTAAAGGATGAATGGATGGAACCGAACCGGGTCCAACAGACCCGGCTTCAGATTCCAGGCTTGGTTTGGACCAGTTTCTGGTTCTGATCCGTTCCTTCCACGGTTCTGTTGAGGAATGTCATAACGATGTAGTCGCTGCTCTGCTGTCTCTCGTCTGATTGGCTGTTGCCCCCGTTTGCTCCGCCCACCTGTCTGTGGCAGAGTCCAAGGTTTACGTGGGGAACCTGGGAACCGGGGCGGGGAAGGCGGAGCTGGAACGAGCCTTCGGCTACTACGGGCCCCTCAGAACCGTCTGGATCGCCAGGAACCCGCCGGGCTTCGCCTTCGTGGAGTTCGAGGACATCAGAGACGCGGAGGACGCCGTCCGCGGGCTGGACGGGAAGTCGGTGTCACACTTGAGCGCAGGTGAGCTGCGGGCGTCTGCCGCTTTCTGACGTGCTGTCGCCGTGTTCCAGGGTGATCTGCGGCAGCCGCGTCCGCGTGGAACCGTCCAACGGGATGCCGCGCCGCTCTCGCTACGAGAGGGCGCCGCCGCGACGGCCGTTCGATCCCGACGACAAGTGTTACGAGTGCGGACAGAAAGGCCACTACGCATACGACTGCCACCGCTACGGGCGCCGCGGCCACAGGAGCAGGTACGGCGTCGCGCCTCTACGATCACCTGACCCGTCTGCTCAGGTTTCATGATGTTACCCGGTCCAGGTCGCGGTCCCGGTCCCGTGGGAGGCGGTACTCCCGCAGCAGGAGTCGCAGCCGCAGCCGAGGGAGGAGGTAAACGCCGCCGACCGTCTGTGTGGTACCACGGCCCCTGACTCTGACCTCTGACCTCTGTGATGTCATCAGGTCCAGGTCCTCTCCTCGTCGATCCAGGTCCAGTTCACCCAGAAGATCCAGGTCCGGGTCTCCTGGGAGGTGCAGGTGAGGCTTCTGTGATGTCATCGTAGTGATGTCAGAGCGTCTCTTAACGCTGGGTCGGTCTCTGCAGATCCAGATCCAGGTCCAGGTCCGTATCGAAGAGCCGCAGCAGGTGGGTGTGATGTTCTGAGCATGCTCAGTGCGCAGCGTCCTGATGCTGAAGATGATTCTGTGTCTGCAGGTCCGGATCGATGGGCCGCTCTCGTTCAGGGTCACGGGCCCGAAGGTCAGTCCAAAGAATCAGAACCACTTCAGAGGAGTTCGTTCAATGATGAGAAAAAACCCAAGTAGCTGCTAAAACCAGACTCCATCAGGCTGCTGGCTGAGAGGAAGGTTCTGGTTCTGGTTCTGTGAAGATGCTGCAGCCACAAACCGTCCACACTGAAAAAAGGACATCATACATCTGAACTCTATCAGATTAACAGATTAACGCTGAGATTAACACAGACAGAGACTCGTGTTGTCCTTTTATTGCTCGTCTGCTGGAACATCAACTACATCCAGCAATCCCATAATTCCCCGATGTTTTTCATTAGTGTGTGTTTTCACTAATCCAGACTAAAATCCAGACTAAAACGTAAATGTGGTTTAGACTCATTCCCTCGTCTTTGATGTCTGTTTGGGCTCAGGGAGGTTTTAATACATCATTGTAAATAATTACAATTAGAAATACTACATTAGTAAATATGAGAGAATATTATTATAGGAAAGAGAAATTAGGGAAACATGACTTGCTAAGATCCAAGTTAGACCCTGAGAACAAACTTAACTTAGTACTAGAAACCAGATAAACCTCAGCCTGGTGCTAATTCGAGCGTCCCAGCAGGGATTCGTCTCTGGATAAACATCCACACTCACGTCTGTAGGGATGGAAAATCCAAACCCACCAGAGAGAAATCTCGCTGTGATCCAACCTGAGCAGGAGGTTCCTGTGTTAATCTGAGCTAAGTACTATTTTACTTCTGACTTTTAATATACAATCAAATAATCTACAAGACATTGAAGCCAAAGAATAAAACCTGTTTTCAGGCCCTAGCTTTTAATAAAAGTATAAACGTTCAATTTAATCATCAATCCGCTGCGACCCGACTTCGCTCTGTTCAGCCAATCAGGACGCAGAACACACGGCGACGGCGTGACGGTGAAGCGCCACACGGTGGAGGTTCACGGTGCTGCTTCAGTGTTTCATTATCAATCATTTAAAACATGGGAGCAGAATGTTGCTCAAATAAAAGTTTGTATTCTTTAACGGCAGAATCCAGCTCTGAGATCAAAGAATGAAACATTTAAAGTCATAAATCAGTTCCTGGTCTCTGTTGCTTTTGTTGTTCTGACATCTCTTGTCCTGGTTCAGCTTCTGTGTCCAGTGACCAAAGACTGTCCCCTAACTGTCCCTCTCTCTTTGTCTCTTCCTGTGAAGAAAAATGTCTTGTGATGTATTTCAGAACCAGAACTGAGACCAAACAGAACTAGAACAGACACAAGTCCATTTTCTGAGCTTCTCAGTGCTGGGATACATTCATGGTTTCTCTCTGACGGAGGTTAGTTATGTTTGAGGAATTCAAGTTTAGTTTGGATTTTATCAATAAAGAATCAAAAAAAGTCGTTTCAGCTGAGAGATGCAGGAATGGATGATCAACACACTCAACATTGCTGATAAGACTAGGAACAAGATAAAATGAGATAATCCTTTATTAGACCCACAGAGGATCATTGTGGATTATTGCCTGTTGTGTGTCTGGTCAGGTGGGAGCAGAGCTGGTCGTAAAGTCTGACCGCAGCAGGAAGGACCCTCAATAACGCTCCTTCACAGGTGCAGCATCCTGTCTCTGATGGAGCTGCCAGAGTCTCATGCATAGTTGTTATCCAGCACGGGTGTCAGCTTTGCTAATATCCACCTGCACTGGGTCTAGAGGGCTTCCCAGGACAGAGCTGCCCCTCTTAATGAGTTGGTCCAGTCTCTTCTTGTCTGCCGTCGAGATGTCTCCACCCCAGCAGACCGTAAAGATGGCAGACGCCACCACCTAGTCGAAGAAGGTCCTCAGTCGTGTTCTCTGCTCTCTAAATAACCTCAGTCTCCTCGGCAGGAAGAGTCTGCTCTGGTCTTTCCTTGAGAACAGTGGTGTTAACTGACCAGTTTATTGTTTAGGTGAACACCCAGGTACAATGTCCATTCACTGGATGGTGTCCACACCTCCGGAAATCCACCACCAGTTCTTTGGTCTTCCCTGCATTTATCTGGAGGTGGTTCTGCAGACACCAGTCCACAAAGTCCTGAATCAGTTCTCTGTCCTCAGCGATTGTCGGGCCTCATACCTAACGCGGAGGACACTGAGTCACCAGAGACCTTTTGGAGTTGACAGTTTGGCGCACTGTACTGGAAGTCAGCGGTGTACAGGGCGACGAGGAACAGTGCCAGGACTGTTCCCAACATCAAGAGCATCGATCTGTGTTGGGCATGAGATTTCAGTGTTTCTCTGAGACGCGAAAGAAATTACAGAGCAGCAGGACGTTACGATACATCTCTGTTACTTCTTTATACCCAACGCCTGGTGTCAGCACAAACTGATGCACGTTTAAATTTAGGCCCGCATGTGAACTCTACGTTAGCTTTGCATTAGCAAACTAACGCGTGTCGAGTCTCCCATTCTTTCTTAGCAGAGGCAGAGCTAGAATGGTTAATCGTGGGTCAATGCAGGAACGCAAAACAAACTAATGTGTTATAGATAATTTTTAAATGTATCTCATCCTAAATACACAAAAGATACAATAATGATTTAAATAATATAAAATAAATAGGTGCTTTTTTTCTTAGTGGATCCCTTAGGATCAGTCATCCTTTAAGTAGCTCGCGAGCTGGAAAAGTGTTTGCACCCGTGGTCTAAAGTGTGACGAAGGGAGTTGGTAGGTGTCTGGATTCTTTGAGTTAGGAGAGTTGAATCTGAGGCTTCATTCTCTCAAGACATGTTGATGTTCGATTCTGATGATTTACATAGATCAGTTTCTTTTCTTAGTGGTCGTTCATTAAACTAATCAATCATGTTCAGACTTCAGTGTGAACAGTTTATGATGCCAAACCCCAGAAGAAGAACGTAGACGTCCCCCAGCAGTGCTAAGTTTACGTTAGTGTTCCAACATGGCCGCAGTCTGTGGATGGACATTTAAGTTGTTGAGTGACGGGAGTCGACCTTATCGTCACAAGATCAGAACAAGATGAAGGAAGCTTAGAGAAAATAAAACTAAACTCGACACCGCTTGCTTCGGACATTGTTTACGTCCATATTTACCACGTCTGTCTTCTTCTGCTGCACAATTATGACGCACGTCTTATAATGATGACGGAAATGTCGGATAAAACACTTTAAAGCTAAGATGCTTTGAAAACTGTAGGATCTGATTTAGAACCAAATAAGGAAGTGAGACATGGATGTTTTGCGGTTTCTGATTGTGAAGTCAGATATGATTAGCGTTAGCCTGCTGGCTAAACTTAACTGTCATCTGTGTGTCAGCTGTGATGGCGTTAATGGTTCCACTCTGTTGTAACTGAGTCTCTCTCTCTCTCTCCCAGTCGCTCGGCCTCCAGGACTCCTGCTGACAACTGACTTCCTATTCTCCGATGTTTTGTACGAACTTCCTGTTGTGTAGCAACCCTGTGATTATTGATCATTAATTACTGATTATGAGTTTCTGATCAGCCTGCTTTGGTTTACGTCCTGCAATGATCTGTTAATAAAGGTTTATCATTCAAGCTTGTGCCAGCGTCCTTTCTGCCAGATCAGACCGGCTCAAAGTGGGGGGTCATGTGACCGGTCGAGCCCCGCCCCCTGCACTGTTGCAGTGTTCTCAATCTGACAGGTTAGACCTTCCAGAAGAAGAACATGGAGGACTCCTCGTCGCCCAACCACTCTTCCTCACTCAAGGAGCTCGTCCAGGCAGGTAAGAGACCTGAACGCATCGTGCTGCTCTGCAGGTAAGACACCTGAACGCATCGTGCTGCTCTGCAGGTAAGACACCTGAATGCATCGTCGTGCTGCTCTGCAGGTAAGACACCTGAACGCATCGTGCTGCTCTGCAGGTAAGACACCTGAATGCATCGTGCTGCTCTGCGGGTAAGACACCTGAATGCATGGTGCTGCTCTGTTCTGGTGGGTTACATGATTGGCCGTGTCTGGTCCAGCCTTTATGTCCTAGCTTAACCAGTCAGACCGGTACTGGTCCGATTCCTCTACTCAGCCGGATCCAGAGCAGAACTTTAGGTGAAACAGCGCTAAGACCAGAACCGCTGCAGTTTCACCCGTTCGGACCTTGGACCTGGTAATCTGCTGCATGCCGCTGGTCATCTGACTGATCCGCTCAGCGCTGATCTGAGAACAGAGGCTGATTGTTCTGGAACCGCTCAGACCCGGTTCTGGAAGATGGTGTCCATTACAGCTAGAATGAAATCTCGCCTTCAGGCTCATGCCGGTGAATGAGTGTAGATGGACCATCAGGTGGGTTCTGCTTGGTTCTGTCCACATGGCTGAAGACATGAAGTGGGTTCTGGATGTGAGGGTTTGAAGCGTTGCTTTGATTAGATCTGAATGTTTGGATCGTCTGTTGGTTCTGAAGAAACTGATTAGATTCAGTTCAACAGCTGAGGAGGATGGACCAAAGTTCTGGTGGTTCTAGTTCGGTCAGAGTGAGATTACCCATAATGCTCCGCGCAGCCTCATGTCCTGATCTCTGCAGCTCTTCTCCTCGTCCACTGGAGGGAGCCCAAGAGGTCGGCTGCGGCCTTCGGCGTGTCCCTGTGTGTCCTGGTTGCCATGGCGACGCTGTCTGCCATCAGCGTGGTGTCCTACCTGTCGCTGGCCTGTCTCTGCGTCACCATCACCTTCAGGTAGGCGGGGCCTCAGTTGACAGTCGGGCGGTAGGAGCAGGAAATGATGTCATCACGCTGGTCTGTTTCCAACCACAGGGTGTACAAATCTGTGATCCAGGCGGTCCAGAAGTCCGATGAAGGTCATCCGTTCAGGTTAGCGCCGTCACGCCGCCGTCCCGCCGCAATCCCGCTGCCGTCCCGCCATCTCTGATCCTTTGACCTCCTCTCGTCCTCCGTCAGGTCTCAGTTGGACCGAGACATCTCCGTGTCCTCAGAGTCGGCCCGGCAGTTGGCCGAGTGGTGCCGGGTCCACCTGAACCGGGTCGGCGCCCAGACCCGCAGGCTGCTGCTGGTGGAGGACTTGGTGGACTCTCTGAAGGTTGGACTCACTGGGTTGACTGTCGGCCCCGTGGTCCAGCGGCCCGTCTCAGCTGGTTCTGGTTCTGTTGCAGCTGGCGGCGGTCATGTGGCTGATGACGTATTTGGGCGCGGCGTTTAACGCCGTCACCTTCCTGATCTTTGGTGAGTGGTTCTGGCTCCGCCCTGTCGCCCAAATATGGTCAATCCTGAGCTCCAGCAGAACTCGGGTCGACCAAAGTTTGGTTCTGATGGTTCTCCTGTCTGCAGCTGATGTCATCGTCTTCACGGCGCCGCTGGTGTACCAGAGCAACAAGGTAACCTTCAGGTCACCTTTGTTCTAGATCTACTGGACTCGTTACCTAGAACCTGGTCAGACCCAAAACCTCTGAAACGATGTTCTGACTCTGTTCCCGCTGTCCAGTCAGGTCACTCAGAACCGGGTCTGGGTTTCAGAACCGCTCTCCTCTGTGTTCTCAGACTCAGATTGATCGACACGTGGAGCAGCTGCGGTCCCGCCTGGAGATGGTTCTGCACAGGTGAGTCCGGCTTTTGTGTGCTGGTCCCGGTTTCCATGGCGATAGCATACCTGATGATGTTTCCGACCCAGACTGCAGGACCGGCTACCCGGAGCGGTCCGGAAGTCCAACATCGAGTGAACCTGCAGATGTTCTGCTCCAGTTCTGACGAAATAAAAAGTTGTGATCCAAACAAATGTTCTGTTTCTTTTTTTGTCTGCAGAAACAAGTAGAACCAAACAGAACTAAAAAATCAAACAGAACCAAGCAGAATCAAATAGAACCAAGTAGAACCAAACAGAACTAAATCAAACAGAACCAAGCAGAACCGGACAGGACAAAAAAGAATCTAAAAAACAAACAGAACCAAGCAGAACCAAATAGAACCAGACATAAGCAAATAGAACCAAACAGAACTAAACAATCAAACAGAACCAAACAATCAAACAGAACCAAACAGAACTAAACAATCAAACAGAACCAAGCAGACCCAAAAAGAACCAAACAGAATTAAACAATCAAACAGAACCAAGCAGAACCAAACAGAACTAAACAATCAAAGAGAACCAAGCAGAACCATACAGAACCTGACAGAACCAAATAGAACCAGACAGAACTAAACATTCAAACAGAACCAAACGGAACCAAGCAGAACCATACACAACCAAACAAAACCAAGCAGAACCATATACAACCTAACAGAACCAAATAGAACCAGACAGAACTAAACAATCAAACAGAACTAAGCAGAACAAAACAGAACCAACCAGAAACAAAAAACCAAGCAGAAACATACAGAACCAAATAGAACCAGACATAAGCAAATAGGACCAAACAGAACTAAACAACCAAACAGAACCAAGCTGAACCAAATAGAACCAAACAGAACTAAACAAAAACAAATAAAACCATACAGAACCCAACAGAACTAAACAATCAAACAGAACCAAGCAGAACCAAATAGAACCAGTCAGAACTAAACAATCAAACAGAACCAAGCAGAACCAAATAGAACCAAGCAGAACCCAACAGAACTAAACAATCAAGCAGAACCAAATAACCAAACAGAACCAAGCAGAAAAAAACAGAACCAAATAGAACCAGACAGTTCTAAACATCCAAACAGAACCAAGCGGAACCAAGCAGAACCAAGCAGAACCAAACAGAACCTAGCAGAACCAAATAGAACCAAGGAGAACCAAAACTACAAGCAGAACCATACAGAACCAAATAGAACTAGACATAAGCAAATAGGACCAAACAGAACTAACAACCAAATAGAACCAAACAGAGCCAAGCAGAACAAAACAGCCCCAACCAGAACCAAAAAACCAAGCAGAACCACACACAACCAAATAGAACCAGACATAAGCAAATAGAACCAAACAGAACTAAACAATCAAACAGAACCAAGCAGAACCATGCAGTACCAAATAGAAACAAACAGAACCAAGCAGAAAAAAACAGAACCAACCAGAACCAAACAACCAAGCAGAACCAAATAGAACAAAACAGAACAAAACAGAACCGACCAGAACCAAACAACCATACACAACCAAATAGAACCAAACAGAACTAAACAACCAAACAGAACCAAATAGAACCAAACAGAACTAAACAACCATACACAACCAAATAGAACCAAACAGAACTAAACAACCAAACAGAACCAAATAGAACCAAACAGAACTAAACAACCAACCCGAACCAAATAGAACCAAACAGAACTAAACAATCAAACAGATCCAAGCAGAACCAACCAGAACCAAACAACCAAGCAGAACCAAATAGAACTAGACATAAGCAAATAGGACCAAACAGAACTAACAACCAAATAGAACCAAACAGAGCCAAGCAGAACAAAACAGCCCCAACCAGAACCAAAAAACCAAGCAGAACCACACACAACCAAATAGAACCAGACATAAGCAAATAGAACCAAACAGAACTAAACAATCAAACAGAACCAAGCAGAACCATACAGTACCAAATAGAAACAAACAGAACCAAGCAGAAAAAAACAGAACCAACCAGAACCAAACAACCAAGCAGAACCAAATAGAACAAAACAGAACAAAACAGAACCGACCAGAACCAAACAACCATACACAACCAAATAGAACCAAACAGAACTAAACAACCAAACAGAACCAAATAGAACCAAACAGAACTAAACAACCAACCCGAACCAAATAGAACCAAACAGAACTAAACAACCAACCCGAACCAAATAGAACCAAACAGAACTAAACAATCAAACAGATCCAAGCAGAACCAACCAGAACCAAACAACCAAGCAGAACCAAATAGAACTAGACATAAGCAAATAGGACCAAACAGAACTAACAACCAAATAGAACCAAACAGAACCAAGCAGAACAAAACAGCCCCAACCAGAACCAAAAAACCAAGCAGAACCACACACAACCAAATAGAACCAGACATAAGCAAATAGAACCAAACAGAACTAAACAATCAAACAGAACCAAGCAGAACCATACAGTACCAAATACAAACAAACAGAACCAAGCAGAAAAAAACAGAACCAACCAGAACCAAACAACCAAGCAGAACCAAATAGAACAAAACAGAACAAAACAGAACCGACCAGAACCAAACAACCATACACAACCAAATAGAACCAAACAGAACTAAACAACCAAACAGAACCAAATAGAACCAAACAGAACTAAACAACCAAGCCGAACCAAATAGAACCAAACAGAACCAAACGGATCATTGACAGAAACTCTTCCATTTGGTTTCCCACACTGGAATGTGTTTCTTGAGGATTCTGATCTGTACTTTGCTCTCAGTCCGGCGGTTCTGATCCGAGTCTGAACTTTATTTATGAACCAAATGGGCCCGGAATCAGCAGCATAAAAACATGAATCTGATCTGAGCCAGAACCCTTGCGGTACTTCACTGGTATCAGACTCTGGTATGGACTCTGGAATCATGTGGATCGGACTTCCTGTTCGGTCCAGGGTTCTGCCAGGGGCCACAAGAGGGCCCGTCTCTGATCATCTCAATGAAGACTGTTGTTCTGTGTGTGTGTGTGTGTGGGGGGGGGGGGGGCCTCACGGGACCCTGTTTGCTCGTCTGGACCATGTGAGTCATGAGGAGGGAGAGCAACAGCAAACATGGCGGCGCTGTCCCGCTGCTGGCCGAGGAGCTGCCGCTGTGGTGAGGACGAGGACGAAGGAGGACCGCAGGACAGTCCCAGGAGCAGCAGGAGCTGGACGCCGTCTCTGGTACCGCTCACATCTACACGCAGACTCACAGTTCTAGAACCCTTTCGCTGATCCAGAACCAGAACAGAACCTGAGCCAGAACCAGAACAGAAAAGAACAGAACCTGAGCCAGAACCAGAACCAGAACAGATCAGAACCTGAGCCAGAACCAGAACCAGAACAGAACAGAACAGAACAGATCAGAACAGAACAGAACAGAACAGAACAGAACCTGAGCCAGAACCAGAACAGAACAAGAACAGAACCTGAGCCAGAACAGACCAGAACCAGAACAGAACAGAACAGAACAGAACAGAACAGATCAGAACAGAACAGAACAGAACCTGAGCCAGAACCAGAACAGAACCTCAGCCAGAACCAGAACAGAACAGAACAGAACCAGAACCAGAACAGAACCTGAGCCAGAACCTGAGCCAGAACCAGAACCAGAACAGAACAGAACAGAACAGAACAGAAC
>JAVLVB010000871.1:118465-140053 GCA_032876305.1 Orestias chungarensis | reverse complement strand
AGTTTAGAACAATTACGGTTTCTATAAACTTCAGTGGAGCAACAGAAATGTGTGATTAACGTGAAGGTGAGTTTAGAAACGTCTCAGGACAGAGAATAAGGAGTAATAAGAGAGCGCGCGGAGCTAGCAGACGCTAACAGACGCTAACAGACACACGGAGCAACAACAGGAAGTGACGTCGATACGTACCACCGTCACCTGTTAGAAGCTCCGCAGCCTCCTGCCTGAGGGGAGCGGAACAAAAAGTGAGTGTGTTGGGTGGGTGGGATCCTTCCTGATGCAGGTGGCCCTTTTCCTGCATCTGGAGTTGTAGATGTCTGTGGTGCTGGGGAGGCTGACTCCAACAATCCTCTGTGCGATCTTCACCACCCTCTGCAGAGCTTTCCTGTCTGCAGCAGAGCAGCTTCCATGCCACACATTGATGCTGGAGCACAAGACGCTCTCCACCACACATCTGTAGAAGGAGGTGAGGACTGTGCTCCCGAGTCCAGCTCAACTGAGCCTCCTTAGGAAGTAGAGCCTCTGGTGCGCCTTCCTGACCAGAATGGAAGTGTTGTTGCTCCAGGTGAGGTTGTTACTCAGGTGTACACCCAAATACCTGTAGCTGTTGACCACTTCCACCGCAGATCCTCCCATGTGCAGGGGGAGGTGGGCATGCTTGTCCCTTCTGAAGTCCACAGTCATCTCCTTGGTTTTCTTTTCATTAATGCAGAGGTTGTTCTCTCTGCACCAACCCTCAAGGTGTTCCACCTCCTGCCTGTAGCTGGACTCATTACGGTTTGTGATGAATCCTACCACTGCTGTGTCGTCTGCAAACTTCACAATATGAAAGCCTGGATGGATAGGAGAGCAGTCATATGTTAGCAGTGTGAACAGGAGGGGGCTCAGCACACAGCCCCGTAGCGGAGCCAGTGCTGAGGGTGATGGTGGGGGAGGAGATGTTGTGAATCCTCACAGACTGCGGCCTGTTGGTCAGGAAGTCCAGGACCCAGTTGCCGCTGGAAGAGCTCAATCCAAGTGAGGAGAGTTTTTTAATCAGAGTCTGAGGAATCATGGTGTTGAAGGCAGATGTGAAGTCCACAAACAGCATACGGACGTAGGAATCCTTCTGCTCCAGGTAGGTGAGGGCAGTGTGGACCACGGAGGAAATGGCGTCCTCTGTGGATCGATTTTTCCTATATGCATACTGATGTGGATCCACAGTGACATTGATGGTGGCTTTGTGGTGTGTCTGAACCAGTCTCTCGAGGCACTTTGTGACTATCGGTGTGAGGGCTACTGGCCGACAGTCATTCAGACCTGTCACTGCGGAGCTCTTGGAGACCGGGATGATGGTGGCGGTCTTCATGCAGGTGGGGACAGCTGCCTGGATGAGGGAGGCGTTCAATATGTCCGCCAGCACGTCTGAGAGCTGGTCCGCGCACTCTCAGCAACCGTCCGGGGGTTAATCCTCCTCAGCGTCCTCCTTACTTCTACTGGAGTCACACTGATGAGCTCTTCTCCTGGTGAAGTTGTTATTCTGGTGCTGGGGAGGGTGTCAGGGTTGTCAAATCGGGCGTAGAATTGGTTGAGAGCCTCAGGCAGGGAGGGGTCTTTGGGGCATTGTGCAGTTTCAGGTTTGTAGTCTGTCATGCACTTGATGCCCTTCCACATGCTCTGTGGATCCTGGGAGGAAAAGTGTCCCTGGATTTTCTGAGCATATGCAGCTTTTGCCCTCTTAACTCATGCAGTCAGCTCTCTTCTTGCCCTCCTGAGCTCTTGTGAGTCACCAGACCTAAACGCAGCTCTGCATTCAGCCAGGGTTTCTGGTTCGGGTAGCAAGTCACAGTCTTGGTGGTGGTGACATTCTCCACACACTTGCTGATGTACCCCAGAACAGCAGATGTGTATTCCTCCAGGTCCAGCTCCCCCTCAAACTCAGCAGCCTCCCTGAAGACCTGCCAGTCTGTGCAGCCGAAGCAGTCCTGCAGCACGGCGTTGGCGTCACTGGGCCACACAGTGATGGTCCTCTGTGTGGGTCTGGAGCGTCGCAGCCGGGGATGGTAAGCAGGCACCAGCATGACGGAGATGTGGTCGGAGAGCCCGAGGTGGGGGCGAGGGAAGGCTCTGTATGCGTCTTTTGTACACAGTGGTACCCATTTTTTTGTTTCGTCAAAAGTATGTAAACGGAGCTCTTTGGATTGTTTGCCCCCAAACAATCCAAGCATCCTCTGTCTGACCCAATATAGCGGCGCAACCCAGCGTATCTGCGAAACGGCTTATTATGCTATTAGGCCAAAAATATGATTTATAAAGTTTCCGTTGACCTTACAACCGAGCAAACACAGCCTAGTTTAACGTTTGCTGGCTATAATTTTGCAGGTAGACATAACTACGGTACAATAATATTCTATTCACAAAATTCAAACAATAACAATATTGAATCTTACTTGTGAAAGGTAATCCTCAAACTCCTGGTCGCTCTGTCTGCCGATTTGTTCTAAAATACACTGCACAGTGGTCTGGCATGTTGAAAGTTGTTAATTCTTCTGCTGTTTTTTCTATGAAAAGGATGACCCGGGGTCAAAGATAGTGGCCGTATTTCTCGAGGCGCAGCATTCGATGCGGGATCTTTTTTTTTATGATGTCTATAATGCTTAATTCTACAACAATCGACCACAAGCATAAGAAAACTGTGTTAATCTGCTCATATGTGCACGGCAAAATGGGCGAAACACCAACCCATTATAGTCCATTTTGCGCCAGCATGAATTAGTGTTAAGCGCTCCCGCTATCACTTCCAGGTCAACCTCTGCGTTGGTACATTCCCTTTCTGGTTGATTTTTTCATTTGTAAATTTGTTTCTGGGTTTGTTAATTTGTTTTCAGAAATGTTTGAGAACCGAAAGTTCAATTTTCTTTCGTATCCTCTTAAAGATCTCTCCATCTTCTTAAAAATCTCTTCATCAGGGTGCCCTCTCCACTTCAGGTTGGCATATTTTGTTCCATTAGTTTTCAGTGTTACCTTGAGTTGGATGATGGGGAACAACAATTGTTTTTCAGTTAGACTGATCAGAGTTTTAAAGGTTTTCTTTTATCAGATTCCAGACTTCACCTTTATAAGGATGTTTGTCCTGAGAACCTGATTGTTAGATCGATAGGGCCATCAGTCCTCAGTCTCAGCTTCACAACATGTTTCATTTCTGCATTTGAATGAGATACCAGAAGGAAAAAAAAACTTTTACACTTAAACTTCAGTAGATGGTTGTTTTTTTCTACATGCATATCTATAGATGAGTAATAGTTGAACACTTGTCTTTAGGAATGCTGTTGCAGAACAATTTGTATCTTCACAGCCATTTCCCTGAACTTGGCTGTGTGACACCACAAATGACTCTGTTTGAGTCAATTTTGTTCAAATAATTCTAGTAGTTACTGTAGATGAAGCTTCTTCCATCAGACCAGTAAAAATTTGGATCTCTAAACAGACCAATCCATTTACAGCCCTTACTTAGCTGCAAGCTTTGGACTCTCTGGTTTTCTGTATCGTTCCTGGTAACAGGCAGATCTTTGAAGTTCTCTCTGTAGTACGCCTGAGCACTGGACGAGGATCTGGCTTCAGGTACCAGAAAAAACTCAGGATTCAGCTGTGTACCTGTAGGAGAGGTAAAAGACTTGAGCAGATTTTTTTCAAGTTTTATAATGAAGCTTTTTTAGTACTGGTAATGGAGGTGTAACCAGCAGATGAAAGTGTTTCCAAAATGTTCATTTCTTCAGAGCTTTGGATGGTGGCCAGGTCTGTGTATCTCTGTCTGCAGTAGGTCTGAGCTTCACTCAAGTAAAGAGTTTCATGAACAAGGTGATACTCCCATTGGAGACATGAGCAGAGAATGAAACACTCTATTAGAAATAAAACATTTTAAAAAATCCTAAATCTTTCATGGTAAAATCCGACTAATTTTTCTTGCGGAATTGAAGCATTAAAATGAATAAATGTTCATCAAAATCGAAAATGATTGACTTACCTAAGAGAAAGAAGAACAACAGGCTCCTCTACATGGTGCTGTATCATGGTGCTCTGTAGAGAGCTGGGACAAAACTCAAACATATATACAAACATTCAATTGATTAGTATGTTTGAGAACAAATACATGTGTGTTGTGTTTTCAGTGAATTTGAACACTTTGAATCTTCCTTTGTTACTGTTACCTATAATTATAAGGAAGTAAATAAATATTAAAAATATATTTATATTGTTTTCTTTTTATTCTGTTATTTCTCTCCATCGGAGAACAGAGAGAACAGAACAGAGCACGAGAGTTGCTGATGGAGGTAGTAATGATATTTCAGAAAAAATTTTGTCTCGCATTTCTCAGTTCATAATTAAAAATGTTGAGTTTGTTTTTGAAGATATCTAAACGGGTTTGCTGTTTAGTTTTACGCCATAGATATTCTGCTCTCCGGCACTCTTTTTTCCCTTTTCTAACTGACTCAAAATTTCTCCATTTCACTTTGCTGAAACAACTGAACTCATTGGTCTGACTGAGGCTTGTAAGTTGGTGGAAGAAAACACAATGTCTATTTACACAGGCTCTAATTAGGCTTTTGGAGTGGTGCAAGACTTTGTAGCATTGCTGAAGCACCATTTGTTTTTAAATTAGATGGTAAATCTATATTGAATGCTAAACAGGTTTCTGATTTTTTTAAGGCTATTATGCTACTTAAAAATGTTGCTTTTGTTAAGTGTGCTGCACACACAGGACACTCTGACTCTGTGTCAAGAGAGAACCATGCTGCTGCTCTGGTGTTGTTCAGCACAATCTCCTTACAATTGAGACTTCTCTTTTTCTTACTCATCCACAGAATGATATAGTTCCCTAAATGAAATGCTTTGCTACTCCACGGGGTGTTGAAGTCCACCTCAACTTCCCCAGGTTGCTTGATCTCAGGACAGCGTATTCAGGTTCTCACAATGTTCAAATAACAGACAAATTCATATCCGCTCAGCAAAAGACAATCTTGCGAATTTTACACTGAATAACCTTCTGCAGGAGGGAGACCTGGGACCTTTCTGTGCAATAGCTCCATCAGGTCTGAGGTCTCAGCCCAGCATCAGGCTGCTTTATTGAGATTAGGGAGCTACAAAACATACACATGTGATTTACATCAACTGTTGCAGAAACCTTTATCTCCCCCTCCTCTTAGACGTCTCACTGACCCCTCACTGTGCATTAACAGGAACAAAAGATCACAGGCCCCTTTGATCCAGCTTTCAGAGAGAGAATAAGCAGGGCTTATCAGGAAATGTATAGCCCCTGTTCCATGCCCACGCCTCTAACATCAAAAAAACATGAATATTAAAGTTTACCATTCCACAACGGATAAAGAAGAAATGTAAAAGCCTGGTTGTAAATTTGACAGCACTGGCTGGGCTTTTTTTGATTTTAGACCAGGCCTACCTAAACATTTTTTTCTAGTATGCTAAATGGACGCACAGATTGCATCATGTTTTCACAGGGGGGATACTGGATGTGATTACTGAATATTGGTACAAGAAATTGGGTTTAACTAGCAGCTGAAAATTACTGAAAATTATTGTAAAAGATGTTTGATCTGTGCTTCTCACAACTCCTCCTGGGTTCCTGTACAATCATAGGCAGCACATTTGCCTCCACAGTCCCCATTTCAGCATTTGATGATAGATTGCATATAGTTGACATCTGCTGAAGGGAAGAAATATTGATTGTTGGTCGTGGACGTGTTTTCTAACTATGTTGAAACTTTTCCAACGAAACACGCAGACAAACTTCTGGGTTTTCCAATTACAAAAACGCATTGTTCTAACCATCCACATTCAGGTGGAGCAGTAGAATGAGAAAAACGAATAATAAAGAATAAAATGGCTAAATGCTGTAAAGAAAAATGTTTGTCTTGGTCTAAAGATGTCCCTCTGGTTATGTGGATGAGAAATACATCCAGAGCTAATCTGAATCGCTTTAAGATCCTTTTTGGGAGGCCTGCAAACAATGGAGGAGGAACCAGTACTAACTTCTTCACATTAACCACTGATGTTTTGAACATTGTATGTTAGAATATAATAAGGTTCTGTCACGTTCTCTCTCGTTCTCCCATCAGACGGTGAAGGCTGCGTTACCCCCAGTGGCTGACAACCCCATGCACCAGTTCCAGCCAGGACAGTGGGTGCTTATCAGAGACACCAGGAGACGTCACTGCAGAGACAAACGGTGGAGAGGTCCGTTTCAAATTCTGCTGGAGATTCACACTACTGTTAAGGTCCAGGGGAGGGACAACTGGATCCATGCTACACACTGCAAGGTGTTCGTAGGAACACCACCTGTGCAGCATCTTAGTTATGAACCCCCTGCTTAGAGGGACTTCCAACGACCACCCACCTTTACCAGGAAGGAAACAGGGTAGCTTGAAGCACGGAAGCCACTCTGGAGAGGCAGCAGGATTTATTTTTATTTGTTCTTCACTTTTGTTTTCTTTTAAAAACTGTTTGTGCTGAGTACTAGAAGAAATGACATTCCACCTTGCAGCTAAGCTTAAAATGAAGCTGTATGGAAGATAGGTCTGTTCTGATGCTGATGATTGATACTGCAAATATTTGTATTACTCCTGTGCTTATTTGGGAAAAAGGAACAGCAAAGACAATTTGTGAGTAATCTGGCTTATGTGAGCAATATTCATCAGATTTTTCAAAGAGAGATTCATCACTTTCATGACCACCATGATCATACTGATAAAGTCTGGTGGCAACTGATGCATCAAACTGTAGGAAAGATAAGAAATGACAGTTGCTACGTTTGTTGTTTGATTCCACATGCTATTAATGACCAACCATTGTTGGTACCTGTTCCTATTGACACTGCTTATACTCTAGCTACTTTTTTCCAGAACTGCAAAATAACCAGTGGGTGGCGGCTATTTTGCTTAGGTGAGGAATAATACTGTAAAGCAAAGCAGGAACGTTAGTAGATTCTCTATTGAGACTAATTTAGCATGTGCCACTACAGGAACTCCGGAGAGATTTCGGGGTAGTAGGAATCCAATAGGGGATCCAGATATCTGTATAGCACAGGAAGAAAGCACACCTTATTTCCTTGGAAAGAAAGAGGGTGGTAAAACCATAATACCTGTTTCATGTGTCTTAACCAACAGAAATAAGTCCAAGCCGTGTCCTGTCAGAACTAATCCTTACACCATTGCAGGATCTTCGGTCCCAGTTCCCTTTGTGGTAACTGCTAATCTTACAGCTTTACCGAATATAAGTAAATTGTATGGCCAGGCAGGTAAATTAACCAGGGTTCTTGTCACAATTCCTAGTAGAGATGGGTACTCTTGTCCTAAGAATGTGGTTTGGATGTGTGTAAATAGATCATATCTCTATCTGCCTGCTAATTGGTCTGGAGTATGTTAGCTCAATTATTACCTACAGTTACTACTTATGATTCAGTCAACCCATTAATAGAAAGGAAGATTATGCTTCAACAGCAAAAGAGAGCTACGATTCCACTTTGGTAAGGGATTTTAGGCACTCTTACGTCTAGTTATGGTGCTGCTAATGCAGCACATAGGATTAATAAGTTGTCAGTTGAGTTAGAAAATCTTACTGCTTTAACTGAGGAAGGTTTTACTGTTTTGACAAAGGAGCAGCAAGGCTGTAAGAACTATGAGTTTGCAAAATAGAATGGCTTTGGATTACCAGTTAGCTGAGAGACATGGTGTTTGTCATTTAATTTGGGAACAGTGTTGCACTTTTATTCCTGATGCGTCTGACAACATGACAAGTATAGTAAGTACCTTTCTATATGGTTTTATCAGTACATTTACAGATTTTGTTCATTATGCACAAAATGTTGAGTTCTATCATTTAAAAGCATAGTTTTTGTTTTAATATTTTAAATGTTATCTTTTTGAATGTTTTAGGGCAGATTACTAAGACAGATTTTGAGTTTCACCCATTGGTGGTGAAGCCTTTTGAAGAAATCACTCTGCCGCATTGGACACATATTCTGGTTCAAACTGACTGACGGACCCAACGTCAGCTACATCTCATCTCTTCTCCAACCTAAATCTAAGGCTCAGCTATATGATGGATTTCGACACAATAAATTTAACATGAAATCAAATGGAACAAACTTCTTTTTGCACATCAAACAAGTGAATTTTTCTGATTCTCGAATTTATATGTGTGGAACAGACTCAGAGCAACTTGGGAGAAACATATGTATTTACAAGTTGAAGGTAAGTCTGCTGCATTGTGATTTGTGTTAAGAAGGTAGAAGGTAAGACTGTTGCTTTATGATCAGTGTGATCAATATGTTTATTAATATAAATATTTATATATTTTCCTTGGTTTTTGAGGTCTGTCATTCTGTCCCTATGCAGTTTTTGACATAAAATACCCTCATTTTGCCGACTGATCGTTTAAAATAGTATTCTATAAAAAAATCTATCTGCTATGAGAAAATTTGGTTCACCTAAATTATATTTAGCAAACTGAATGCCGTTCAGAGCTAACTGGGAATTACTGGAGGCTCTAATCTGTTATATTTGATAGTTATAATTTTGCCTAAAGGGGATTGCAGCTAAAAAAATGAAAATAAATTATAATAAAAATTGACAAAATGTTTTTGTAAAAAAGAATGTAGTAATTTATTAAATTAAATATTAGATCTGATGTTTGTGAAACAAACATCTCACCACAATTTATAAAAATAGATACAAAACTGTACTTATATTGAATTTTAATTATTCTACTGGATTTTCCAAACATCATTCCATTATCAAACCCATTTATCCTTGTGAGGTTGTGGGGGTCTTCTGGTGCCTATCTCCAGCACAAAATAGATGAGAGGCGGGGGTATACGCTGGACAGGTCGCCAGTCCATCACAGGGCATGATTTTTCATTTATTTGATAAATAAAATATTTCACAAATCAAACCAATTTTTTTTTTTTGCAATTGAAGGTCAAAGTTATCTTGAATATCTATCTGCCAGCTGCAAATTGCAGAAAGCATTTAACGACATCTTTCCTGGCCTAATTGGATTGAATGGACAAACTTATGCTATTTTACGTGGTATGTGCATGTACAGTGTTTTTTTATTATTTTGTTGTAAATGTGTATGTTAATGTGTCTGTTTTGTTTGTTGTATATTTTAGTTTAGTTTTCGTTTTGTCTGAAACTTTAATTCTGAAAATACATATTGGTCATGAGGTCTTGTTGACTCAGAAATGTCTTTATTTACTCAAAGCTATAGTATTAATGTCTTTGTGTTATGTTCCACGGTTGTTTGGATTTTTAGTTTAATTCATTTTTTGATAATTTCTTTATTTTGCTATTGCCATTTTGGATTATTTTCTTTTGGTAGATAAATTGTTATTGTTTGTGTTTGAATTTGTTTTTTTTATTAGTGTTTCTTTCTGACGCTAATAATTTTAATTTCCCTTGTCTTGTTACCTTCCACTTTCCTCTGACTATCCTAAAATCAGATCGCCGCTTCGCTCCATTACATCACTGCATTCACTCACCTGTGAATAGCTAATGTGGTTCTTTCTCCACTTCCTTTTGTCTACAGCTCTTCTATTTCTCCATTATTTCCTTCTGGATTATTCTGTTTCCTCGATTGTTCCTGGTTTACTTTGCCTTGCTCCTATTTGTCATAAATTGTGTTCTGCATTTTCATAAAAATTAAACCTTCACAATCCTATGAAGCTCCTTAATGAATTTTGGTTCCCCTTCAAATTCCTACTTAATATTTTGTGTCTGTTGTAGATGGATTTAACATCCTTCAGCCTATCTTGATTATGGGCACAACAGTTTTTTTTCCTTTTAGTTGTCATATTTTTTTGGACTTTTGATAAAGGTATTTTTATTTCATTTTTTTCTGTCTTTTTTTATTTATTAAATTAATAGAACAATTAAAAAAAAAAAAAAAAATGTTTGCGCCAACCAAGAGACAGAATGAAAAAGATAATAAAAGGTCACTTTCTGATGAAAATGATTTTCCAGTAATGTCCTCAAACCTTACCTGAACAGGACGTAATGCAAATTCTTTCTTATTTCAGAACCTGGACTGTTGCACTCTGGGCCATGCACCCGACAATTTCAGAGCCAAAGCAAACCTGCTGCAGAAAAAGATGAATACCAATGTGCTGTATACTGTTAAAAGATAGACTCACTCAGTAATTATGAGAGCAGCTCATTTTCAGTCTTGCTTTAAAGTAATTCTAAGTTCTGACTGTATCATTTTATTCTCAGGTAACAAAATAAAATATGGCAATCAAATCTTGTTTTCAGTAGTCAAGCATGCCTGCAAAGAAAACTAAAACTAATCTCCATTAAAGTTCCTTTTATAGGACATGTTTTTATGACAATCAGTATATACCTGAAAGATGTATGAAGCTCACTTAAAGTGTTCTCAAAACACACTGTCTTTTTTTAATTTTTAAATACCCCAGCTCATTTCAGCAATCTCACCGCAGACCACTTGACTCTTTAAATGATAATGTATAATAATCCCTGGTGTCTATTCTAACTCGTTTTCTAATCAATGCACAAACACGTTTACATTTAATTTCCTAATATATGGACCCATGTAACAAGTATACATTATTACAGCTGCATGCATGGCATTTTTGCATTGTTGATGCATATAACTACTCTAAACAGAGCTTCCCTCTACTAACTGATTGCAGGTATTAGTAAATTGTGATTTACATGAATATGGTAAGGTAACAAAGAATCGGTTTATTTATATAGTGCCAATTTACAACTTAGGTTACCTCAAAGCTCTTTACAAGAACACAATTAAAATCAGATACATCAAATCAGTTTAAAAAACATTTTCAATCCAAGGAAACCCAGCAGATTGCATTGACTCACTGACTTGCTTGAACAAAAATTCTAATACTTTTTTAGCCAAATATCCAATTCATATTCTTTTATAAATGTTATAGTTAATATCTACATGCAAATGTTAAAGACTCATAGACATAGTGCATAAAAGCTTACTTCCGTATTTTGTTGTTCCACCACAGCTTATTATTGTTGGTAACACATAATTTGATCGCTTACATTACTTGATGAACACCCCCACCTGTTCTTTGCTTGCAATGTCTCTGCTTTACCCCAGAAGCCTTGGATCCAAAAGACACAGTCTACCGAGAACCCAGTGTCTGGATCCTGGCTGAATGTATAAGCCTTATTGCTTCATTCATCCCACTAATGAGTGCAGTTAGCAAATATTTATATTTGTTTACGGCCAAAACTAATGTAAATTTTTGCACAACACAAGAAGTTTGCTGTGATTGAACTAATTATAATTAAGTTGGTCATATCATCTACCTGACTTGTTTTGATAGTGTGGCTGCAGAGCTCAGAGCTCTCCACCGGCTGCTAATGTTTGTAATGTATTTGAATATTAACAATGTATAACACTTATACTTAATATTTGTAACAGGCAATCAGAAAATCCTATTCATGCTAGTTTTTTTACTAGCTGTTTGTGACGCCCACATATGTATTTGATATTTGAATTAATAAGGAATAATATTAAAAAGTGTTTTATTTTGAGATGGGATTTATAATTCTTCTTCCCACCACTAGATGGCAGCGCACGTTAGTGGGACGGTCTTTTGGCCTCCGGCTGCTGCTTCCTGTCAATTGTAGCAGTAGCAGAAAGCCATAGAACCAAAGAACTGACTCTGTCTCATTTTTATAATTTCAGGTTTGTACAGTATGCTCCAAACCCCAAAGAAATTGACTCAAATTAAGTCAAAGGAATGCATAACAAGATGTGTTATTTGCTAGTCATAACTAGAGCATTATTTGTAATTTGTTATTAGCAATTCAAGATAACTCTCATGCTAACATTGCGTTAGCCTTTTCTATTGTTTTCACAGGCTCCGTGCTTATTTTGTAAAATGGTTCCTTCCACCATCCAGCCACCAGTTGTAAATGTTTATTGATGTGTAATTGTGTTAGTGTAATAAATGTTTATTAGTTAAATCATTTCATTTTGTAAATTATATTGTTAAGTCATGGTTATTGGTCAAAGCTATCTTAAGTTGAAGTCATACAGATGACAAAATTATTTAGTAAAATAGCAATACTATTACAAAGAGGTGTAGACTCATTTAGTATATGGGTTTATTTAACAGAGATAGAAGAATGTAAGAAATGTAAATGTCTTTAAAAGAAGAATATGTGTTTGTAATGTACATGTGTTATAAAGTTCACCATGCTTTATTAAAGTCAATTGTAGCAGTAGCAGAAAGCCAGAGAACCAAAGAACTGACTCCGTCTCATTTTTGTAATTTCAGTGTAATGTAAGTCTGTCACCAATTCTCCCCAATAAAATATAAACTGCTAGCGGTGATCGTACCGGCCCAATACCAGCAACAGTTTCTTGGTGGCCCGTACGGGGAGTTTATTGGTCAACCCTGATGAGCCCTGCAGTGACCAGAGGGATGAGTCCAGATAGTGTCAGCTGCTGCCTACTGATGAAGACTCAACACCCATACGCCAGTGGTGCTGAGTGAAGACCCAAAAAACAGTGTACCTAAGCAACGCCTGTCAAGGACAAAGAGTGAAAGGTGCCAAAGCTGGTGTGGACCAGGTGAGAGAAAAATGGAGACAGTCGTGGGCGAAGGTGAGAGGAAAAGCTTGGTGTGGACCATCAAGAAAAGCCTGCTCACCCTCTCAGCAGATGAACTGTTCCAGATTACAACAGCACTGGGGCCCATGCCTGGAGTGGACGAGTCAACTCTTGTGTCAGGAGACGAGGAGAGTGGTTTTCAGTACATAACTGAAGTTATGTGCAGTAAAGCTTTATTAGCCCGGGAGGATCAAGGGATGTCACATATGCTACAACTGAAAGACGTCATAGATCAACTCGTACAAAGTCGTGGCCTGTTGGTTGCAGAAAACAGTGTAGGTGCCATATCCCCTGACACACAAGCTAATGACACTGCACAGAACAATGATAAAACGGACAATGAGCAGGCTGATGGTTATGAGACCCAAAATGTTGTGACCTCAAATGACACTGAGATACAGGAGCTAATTGATAACTATAAATAGCTTAGCAAGAAGGTGGCACCATACATGCAAACAAATCCTGCCCCTTCTGTCAGTCAGCCACCTGTAAAGCCATAGCCTCTGTCACAGTTTAGAGTCCCAAGTAATACAGCTGGACCACCCACACCTGAGAAAGTTGTGTCTCTCGGAGACCTGTCTTACCTGCACCAAAGAGAGTTCAAAATCCAGGGAGGTCAGATAGGGGACCAGGGGTCAGACATCAATAATAACCACATTTGTCGCCAGATAGAAGAAAGATTCAAGGAACAATTTAGTGATGCTGAAATTGTCAGAGCTGTTCTACGAGTTATCAAACCAGATCATTTCAAAGACATGCTAATGAATAAAGATGAACTGACTGTAGGGGAACTAAAATACTTTTTGCACTCTCACCTTGGGGAACAAAACAACACCGAACTTTTCCAAGAACTGATGTGTACTAAGCAGAGTGAGAATGAAACACCCCAGCAGTTCCTTTATAGAGTCATAGGCTTAAAGCAAAAGATCCTGCTTGCCTCAAAACATATTGCTACAAATGGGAAGTATAGTGCCAGCAGACTTCAAGATGTGTTTCTCCTCACATTTTACCAGGGCCTAGGACACAAACACAGTGACATTCGCAGAGAGCTTAAACCATTACTAGCTGACTTGTCAGTTACTGATGAAGCAATACTCAAGCATCTCAAACGAGTAATGAGTGATGAGAGTGAAAGACAGCGACGTCTTGGTCCAGTGTCACGTCCTAAGGGTGCCAATGCTAATAGTGCGGTTACTGACGTGAATGCTGCACAGAGCCCTGCAGCAAAGGAAGACACCGCTGTGAAAACACAAACTGGTAAAAAGAGTGACATAATTCAGCAACTAGTCGATAAAGTTGAAAAGTTAACCAACATGGTGGAACATTTACAGTCACAGAATACAGAACAAGGAAAGTAGTACATGAACGGTAAAGCCATTTATCTGAAACCAAAAGGACATGGTTGTGCCAAGTGTGTTGAACAGTGTAATGTGCAGTGTAATGTGTCGCCTGATATGAACTTGTCACAGATAGTTTTTTTGTTTGAACCTGATGAAGCCAACACCCGACTCGCAGAATTGGACATTGGTGAGGGTCTTGTGGAGGTACAAAATGTAAAGAACCCCTATGTTTTGGTACCAGTGGGCAACAACACTAAACATGCATTAATATTACAACGAAAACAGCTGTTGGTAGTATACAGAGTTTTGACAAAGTGATATCCATGAACTCACCTGAAGAGCCTGAGCCCAGAGTCAGCAATACCACCTCCACACCTGCCACTGACTCATCCCCTTGGCAGCCTCCTGTGGATGTAAGCCATCTCACTGTTGAACAGCAAGCGAAGGTTAATAACATGTTTTGTGAAAAATCAGCTGCTTTTGCACAGGATAGTACGGACATTGGATATTTGTATTACGCACCCCATTTCACTCTTTATACTGACAACAACCCGCTGGTCATAGGTGGGTTGGAGAACTGTCTGACTTTAGATTTAACATAAGATACAGACCTGGGAAGACTAATATTGACGCAGACACGCTTTCACGTCTACCCCTTTGACATAGAAAAGTATGTTTCTGAGTGAACTGAGACTTTTTCCCACCTGGGACGGGACTCGAGCAGTCAAGCAGAAAAATGTTGCCTGGGTTGCCGCGCTCAACACCACGGCTACAGACTCAGGACAGCCTCCTTCCCATCTGCGGAGAATCAGCCACAGTCATCTGGTCAAAGCACAGCAAGAAGAATGTGCCATCAGCCAGATCATCCAACTAAAAGAGTCACAAACTAAATTAACAGAAGAGGTACGTAAGACTGTCAGTGGACCTGCTCAGAAGCTGTTACATGAATGGACAAAGCTTCATCTTGAAAACAACCTGCTGTACAGAAAAACAAAAGAGAGAAAGCAAGTAGTACTCCCTACAAAATACAGAAACCTGGCCCTACAACAGTTACATAATGAAATGGGACATGTTGGTACAGAAAGAGTACTCCATCTTGTCAGACACAGATTATTTTGGCCCTTTATGGCAAAAGAAGTGGAAGAATATGTCACTTAGAAATGTCCTTGTATTATGTCGAAAAAGCCTGTCACGCACGTCCGAGCTCCTATGGGTAGTATAACCACCAGTTCTCCTTTAGAGCTCTTGTCTATTGACTATTTGCATTTAGAAACCAGTCGTGGAGGGTATGAGTCATACTAGTGGCAGTTGATCACTTCACTAGATTCGCTCAGGCTTATCCAACAAAGAACAAGAGCGGGCACACAGCAGCTGAACGCATTTTCCAAGACTATATTCCCCTGTTAGGATTTCCCCCAAAACTCCATCATGACCAGGGACGTGAATTTGAAAATGAACTGTTTAAGACAGTTCAGAACCTGTCCGGTGTGGGTCAATCACGCACGTCCCCATACCACCCTCAAGGTAATCCAGCTGAGCTGTTCAATAGGACCATTCTACAGATGGTCCTATTGACAGACTCTGAAAAGTTGCGATGGAAAGACCACATCCCACACATCGTACATGCGTATAACTGTAAGCGTCACAAAGCTAAAGGATACGCTCCGTTTTATCTGCTTTATGGTAGAAATCCTCGGCTCCCTGTGGACTTGTTGTTTGGATTAGCTGAGAAGGGAGAGACGTATTCACCAAAGGGATATGCTGAAAAGTGGGCAGAACGCATGTCAGAGGCTTACCGTATCGCCAGTGAGAACAGTAAGAAATCAAGTGCTGGAGGAAAAGTGACATATGACAAGAAAATGAGAGGTGTTAAGGGGTTAATGATTCCTGCTGAGAGCATAGTGCAGAGATCAAGTAGGATGGAACAGCCCCCATCCCAACCAAAGCACACCAGAGAGCCAACAACTCAACCAACAAGATATCTCCCTGTGACAACTCCTGGAGAAGACATACCAATTACGCCAGCCTATTCACCTGTTTGAGAGGATGTACTTGCTGCAACTCACACACCGCCGAGAGAGGAGCTGCCAGAGAACAACTCACCTCTACTCATCCTGCCAGAAGAGGAGCAACCTCAGGACTACATGACGTCTAATCAAGAACAGAGACTACCTACTCCCCCTGTAGAACGCACAGAGGTTAGGAGGTACACTCGTGACTGAAGGCCGCGTCAGGTATTCATATATGAGTCACTAGGTTTGCCCTCACACACAACAGTGAACGTAGTTGAAGGATAGTCTAGTCTGCAGCACTCACCTGCTATGCACACTCAGAGTACATTTCCGCTATTATCCTACATGCCACATATGTACATGCCATACTTACCTGGGGCATACAATCCTGTAGCTGCATACTCACCTTATGCTTATCAGACACCTGTGAGCTCAACTGTTTACATACGACCATTGCTGTTGGCCCAATAGACTATTATTGCTGTAGAGACATTTCTCATTAAAGTTGAAGTTTAAGATTGTTGAATGTGGACTGGAGGGAAAACTATTATTTTGGTTTATGTCGGGAGCCATCTTTTCTTTTGTCAGGGATTGTATGACGCCCATATATGTGTGGTTTCATAGTTTTTATTTGATATCTAAATTTATAAGGAATAATGGTAAAAAGTGTTTTATTTTGAGACGGGACTTGTAATTCTTCCCTCCACCAATAGATGGCAGCGCACGTTAGTGAGACAGGCTTTTGGCCTCCAGCTGCTGCTTCCTGTCAATTGTAGCAGTAGCAGAAAGTCAGAGAACCAAAGAACTGACTCCGTCTAATTTTTTTAATTTCAGGTTGGTACAGTATGCTCCAAACACCAAAGAAATTGACTCAAATGAAGTCAAAGGAATGTATAACAAGATATTTTATTTGCTAGTCATAATTAGAGCATTATTATTTGTTATTAGCAATTCAGGCTAACTTTCATGCTAGCATTGCGTTAGCCTTTTGTGTTGTTTTCACGGGCTAGGCGCTTATTTTGTAAAATGGTTCCTTCCAGCATCCAGCCCACAGTTGAAAATGTTTATTTATGTGAAATTGTGTTAGTGTAATAAATGTTTATTAGTTAAAATATTTCATTTTGTTAATTATATTGTAAAGTCATGGTTATTGGTCAAAGCTATCTTAATTTGAAGTCATACAAATGACAAAATTATTTAGTAAAATAGCAATACTATTACAAGTGTAGACTCATTTAGTTTATGGTTTTATTTACAAGAGATAGAAGAATGTAAGAAATGTAAATGTCTTTAAAAGAAGAAAATGTTATTGTAATGTACATGTGTTATAAAGTGCACCATGCTTTATAAAAGTCAATTGTAGCAGTAGCAGAAAGTGACTCCGTCTCATTTTTATAATTTCAGTGTAATGTAAGTCTGTCACCAATCCTCCCCAATAAAATATAAACTGCTAGCGGTGATCGTACCGGCCCGATACCTGCAACATTTACTCAAGTGTCTATAAGTGGAAAAATGCTGTGTTTTATGTACTGTCTACTATCTAAAAGGTAACATCTCTTACTTTCTATATATCTTTTGCGTTATTTTGCGTAATCTTCTTATGTAGGTCATTAGTATCACTGCTGATTCATGCAACAAAAACACAAAACTATGGCTTCCAGGAAAATATTCATAGAGACTCCCATACAACCGTAATATATGTCATATGACAGAAATTACATCATACAGGCTTTGCAGTCAAGACAATATTGGGCCTGACTGGAAGGTATTATTTACACCTTTGTACAGTTTTAAACACCACACATAAAAAGTTCAGGTGTTAAAAGCAACCAGATGCAACTGACTCCTAATTTTATTTATATATTTATATATTTTATTTAACCAGGTTTGTCCCATTTAGATTTTGAATCTCTTTTGCACAGGTGACCTGAGCAAGAGTTAATCTGCATATTAGTAATCAGTAGCGCAAGACCCTTTGGACTGCTGCCTACTTTGTAAGTCGCTTTGGATGAATGACTCTGCTAAGCACTTAAAAAATAAACAAAACTAATAAAATAATCAAAGAAAGGACAGTGTTACATGTAACCTTTACAAAAGGACAATGTACATTGTAGTGATTTTACAAGAATCTTAAACTTGTGTATCGTCACAAGGGCCTGAAGGTGAAGTCCTTACTTCTTTTTGTTCCGACTATTAGGTGCTGAGAACCAAAATCCTTTCATGCCCAATACAGTTCTTAATTTGAGGACAACAAAGTGTAGGAACATCTATAGGTGAAAACTTTTAGTAAAAAGTTTCATGCTTTTTTACTAAAAGAATAAACACATATGACACCAAGCCATACCATACCAATTTTATTTATAAAGCACTTAATACAACAACAGGACCAAAGTTTTATCAATACAATCATAGGAATCTAAATTATCAATCATAATACGATAATATAATAGTAAGATAAGATTAAAAAATAAAATACATACATAAAAAATAAAATAAAATAAAGCACATTTAAAAAAGTCAAACATCTCAGATTGTGTTAAAAGCCAAGGAAAAGAGATGAGTCTTAAGAAGGGATTTAAAATCAGAAATTAAAGATGCCTGTCTAATGCCTAAGGAAAGCTCATTCCACATCTTGGGATCTGCTACAGAAAAAGCTTGATCCACTCTGAGCTTACGCTTCGTCTTTGGCACCCTCAGTAATAACTGGTCAGCTAACGTGAGGGAGCAGGAGGGTGAGTAAGGTTAGGGTGGGGCAAAGCTATATTAAGAGCTTTAAAAGCAAATAAAAGGATTTAAAAAGGCTTCCAGTGCAGTAGGCGTTCTGTACCCTCTGAAGTTGGGAGATGCACAAATCACTAACTCCTTTATAAAGTGCATCGCAGTAATCTAGCCAAGTAGTTACAAAGGCATGGATGACTGTTTAAAAATGTTGTTTAGGAAGGATTGGCTTTTCTTTTGCTAGCTGTGTCAAGGGGAAAATGCTGGATTTAACAACAGCTCTAATGTGATTTTCCAACTTATGAACAGCATCCATTTTAACGCCTAAATATGTATGGGCCAACATCAATTTCTGAATCTTCATGAGAACTATTAAAGATCATCACTTCTGTATTTTCGTCCTTAAGTTTTAAGAAAGTGCTATCCAGTCTTTCAAATCTTCCAAACATAAAAACAGAACTCAAGAGAGGTAGAGTCAGTTTTCTTAAGTGGGACAAAATATTTTTGTGTCATCTGCATAGCAAGGAAAAGAAAACCCCACATTTCTTAAATATAGAACCAAGAGGGAAGGAGGTATAACATGAAAAGGAGAGGGTCTAGATCCAAGCCCTGTGGGACCTCACATGGTACTGCAACATATGAGGACTTATAGCAATCAAGACAGACACAAAAAACTCTCTTTGCCAAGTAGGACAATCTAGAATTGTATGGCCAATGCCAACCCAATATTCCAAATGAGAAAAGTGCAGCTGATAATTCTAAATGCACAAGGACAACACTGTCACCAAAGTCAGATGCTAAAAATATAATTAAAAACTTTTAAAAGAGCTGACTTTCTGCTGTGAAAAGATTTAAAACCAGACTGGAGAACCTCTAAAATATTGTGTTCTATCAGATACACTAATAGTTGATTATAAACTACCCTCTCAGGGATTTTTGAGATGAATGGTAGTTTAGAAATAAGCCTATAGTTTGACAGAACTGCAGGGTTAAAGTTAGGTTTCTTGATTAGAGCCTGGACCACTGCATGTTTCAGATTTTCTGGAACTACAGTGGAACACAAACTGCTATTCACAAGAGCAAGGACTGAAGAACCTATTGTAAGGAAAGCATACTTAAGTAATCGAGGTGGAATAGCATCATCTGTGTCATGGGTTTATTGAGGGTTCCGACCCACATGCAGGAAGACAACTCAGGAGACAACTGATCAGGTAAGTAAGTTTATTGAATTGATCGTGTGGATGTGAATGGGGATCTTCGGGGGAGTAGCAGGAACTCGGGATCGAGGGAAACCGGGAGCTCTGGAGGAAGGCAGACAAGTGAGATGACGAATCCGAGTGGAGGTGAATGCAACTATTGTTGTAGATCTTGCTTGGGTTGTGGAGTGTCTACTGCCAGGGAGAGATGACCGGATCGGGTTATCTTGGATTGTGGTGTATTGCTGATAGAGGCGTGGTCCAGAGAGGGGAGTTTGGATGGAAGGTGGAGGCTGTTGCTAGAAGTTGGAGGGTGAACTGTGAGCACGAGCGAATCCAGGATTGTAGAGGAGTCCGAGTAGCAGCTGGCGTCTGTGAGTGTGGTCTTGAATCTTAATCTTGGCAGAGAGGTTTGGAGTGTTTTCTTCTAAAGAATGTTCTTGAGCTGGAACCTGGGTTTTTTCAAACACGAGAGTAGTTAGTAGGGACACCAGAGACACAGAACGAAGCAGAAACTCATAAGTGAGTACACAAAAACATGAGGAGGGCTCGGGAGAACCATGGAAGGTTAACAACCAGGCACTGAATGACTGCCAAGCCGCTCAGCAGCTCCAGGGGAGGACAGCCTCCTAACACACACCCCTGGGGAAAACACAGGCGGGAAGAAAACAGCAAAACATCAGCCAAGAACAGACAATTTTCTGACAATCTGGAGAACCTGTTGGCCATAAATAAATACTAAATACTTCCTTCAAGGACAGCAAGGTCACAGGTTCAAAGCAGTGGAAAACAGCAGAGTTTGGTACAAAGACTGAGGGGTCGGAGGTCAAGGGTAAGATCTGGGCCCCAATAGAAGTGACTTTGTCAGAACTAAAAATTTAAAAAGATGTCGCATACAGCAGCGGGGGCGTGCATAGAGCATTCAGGACAAAATTAACTGTTTTGAATAAAATAGAAGGACTGTTGCTGTTTGATACCATTTCATTTGATAGATATGTTCTTTTAGCATCCTTCACAGTATTTTGGTAATGCCACCAGCATACTTTTAGTATTTGGAGGGAAACCTGTAGTTTGTCTGTTTTCCATTTGCGCTCAGCTCTTCAACAATCTATCCTAGCAGCCAGAGTATCGCCATTTAACCAAGGATCGTGCTTGGTTTGTGACTGTCTAAGTTTAATGGTGCACTGAATTCAGAGCCGCTGATGGAATAGTGCTCCGCACTCACTCGTATTACTCCAATTTCTCTGTAGTGAGATTTTTCAAGCCACTTTTAAAAAGACGTCCACATTATTAAACACATTTCTGTTTCTCCAGTTGACAGTTTTTAGAAACCTTAATTGCCATAAACAGGCCTTCCTTTGTGCTTTGAGCACTTGCTAGCTTAGTTAGCTTAGCTTTTAGCGGCGCCATGGCTTCTCCCTCTGCCTCTGATAGACACGTACTATAAAGACATTTTCTTTCAGATTTTGAGTACTGAAAAAGAACTCAAAAAATGGTCAGAAAGGACAGGGTTGTGAGGCAGTACTGTAACTTTTTTAAAATCAATGCCATAAGTCAGCACAAGGTCTGATTCTTGAAACCGATTCTTGATTCTTGTCTTTTAACAAAAATAGGGTTTATTTTTATATTTGACCCATGAGCGCATTTTTATATATATAT
>JAVLVB010000871.1:39747-85492 GCA_032876305.1 Orestias chungarensis | reverse complement strand
ATATATATATATATATATATATATATATATATATATATATATATATATATATATATATATATATATATATATATATATATATATATATATATATATATATATATATATGTATATATACATATATTGTCATAGATTTCATTGATTGTATCAAAAGCAGCATTAAGCTACACTAGCAAGACCAGAATAGACACAAGCCCATTACTAGCTAACAGAATCATAGACTTTCCCAGAGATGTGTCAGTGCTATGGTGGGCTCTAAAAACAACACCCAAACACCTCAAACTGCTCGTTATTACCCAGATGCTGGTTTAATTTATTGTTAACTATTATCTCAAAAAATTTAAATAAGAAGGAAGAGTATATAATTCTGGAATTTCTTAAGCTTTCCTGATCAAGTGAAGGTTTCTTACATCTTAATCACACCTACCTTAAATACCTGTGGTCCATATTTGTTTATTAAAGATAGATTAATAATTAAATAATTGAAAAATATTTTTAATAATTTGGTTAGGATTAGCTCTAACATGCAAGCGTATTTTAGGGATTAGGTCACTGTTGCCTTTATTTACTGAGGATGATGTAATCATATTTGGGAATATGCCAACTCTACATTTAAAAGAGTCATTTTACTCAAGAAGACTCCTAAAAAAATAATTGTTACTAAGAGATGGGGAAATAGACATCTCAATCAAAAATCAAATCGAAAATACTTTATTTATCCCAAAGGAAAATTAAATGTTGTTGGAGTACCTCATTTAACTGAGGAGTTGTAGATGCTAATGGCTCTGGACAGGAAAAATCTTCTGTAGTGTTGTGTTTTGCAACTGAGCTAAGAAGCCTCTGACTGAAGAGTTTTCCAGTAACAGTCTCATAAAGAGGATGTTAAGGGTTGTCTAGGACTTTCTTGATTATATGTAAAATCCTTCTTTCCATCATCAACATTCCACATTGTCCCCAGAACAGACCCAGCCTTCTTATAAGGTTGTTGAGCCTTTTTAGGTCCCTTGCTCTGAGGCTGCTGCTCCAACAGATGATGGCAGAAGAGATGACACTCTCAACAATGGACTCAGAAAATATTTGCTAAATCTTGCTGCAAACCTTAAAGGTTTTTAGCTTTCTCAGGAAGTAAAGTCAGCTCTGTCCCTTCTTGTAGACGGCCTCACTATTGCGTCTCCAGTCCAGTCTGTTGTCCAGATAAACACAGAGGTATTTGTATTACTCAACCATCTCCACTTCTTCTTCCATGATGGAAATAGGGGTTGATCTGACACTGTTTCACCTGAAATCTAAAATCCTGTCTTTTGTTTTGTTCAGATGAGATGATTGTTCCCACACCATGCCACAAAGCGTTCCACCAGCTCTGTGTACTCAGCATCTTCTCCATCTCTGATAAATCCGACAACTGCAGAGTCATCTGATTGTTTCTGTATGTACTGGAAGTCTGAAGTGTACAAAGTGAAAAGGAATGGTGAGAGTACAGTCCCCTGTGGTGCTCCTGTGCTGCTTATCACCTGGTAAGACACACAGTCCTTCAGTCTGACAAACTGTGGTCTGTTGGTCAGGTAATCATTGATCCAGGCGATTGCTGAGGCCTCCACCTGAGTTTTCTGGAGTTTCCGACAAAGCAGATTAGGCTGAATTGTGTTAAATGTGCTGGTAAAAACTAAGAACATGATCCTCACATAGCTGCCTGCTTTGTCCAGATGACAGTGGGATTGCTGAAGCAGCTGTATGATGGCATCTTCAACTCCAACTCTATGGCGATAAGCAAACTGCTGGGGATCCTGGTATGTGCTGGTTTGCTTACACAGGTGGGTCAATAGAAGTCTTTTCAGGACCTTCATGATGTGGGATGTCAGGGCGCCCGAACTGTAGTCATTGATGTCTGATGGTTGAGGTTCTTTTGGTACTGGAACCAGACAGGATGTCTTCCACAACAGTGGAACCTTCTCTTGTGTCAGACTAAGATTAAAGAGGTGTTACAGAATCCCACAAAGCTGCTCTGCACAGGCCTTCAGGACTCAGGGAATGACACCACCTGAACCTGAATCTTTGTTCCGGTTCAGTCTCTCCAGCTGCCTCTTCTCCTGACTTCTAGACACAGAAAAATGAGAGGAGGAAGGGGCAGCAGCATTTCCTGATTTGGCAGAAGAAAAACCTGTGGAAACAGAAGAGTCCATGACTGAGATAGAGGATAAAGCATCTGAGGTCTGACTGGAAAGCTGTGGGTCGAAGGATGTCTGGTTGGCCGGGTGCAGGAGGAGATGATGGTGAGCTTGTTCCTGAACTGTTGAAGAATGTGTTCAGCTCATTTGCTCTGCCCACACTTCCATCAATCAGATAATATTTTGGCTTGAAGCCTGTGATTTCCAGTATTCCTGACCACACATCTCACATGACATTGTTACTCTCCAGTTTACTCTCCAGCTTCTTCCTATACACCTCCTTGCTCTCTCTGATCATAACTTTGAGATGCCTTTGTATACTTCTAAATAACGCTCTGTCTTGCTCCGTAAAGGCTCTTTTTTCATGTTTAACACTTCCTTCAGGTCACTGGTGATCCAGGGTTTGTTGTTAGGGAAGCATCTCACTGTCCTGGTCAGGATGATTTTGTCCACAAAAGTTTATGTAGCCAGTCACACACTCAGTAATGGCATTAATGTCATCTCCATGTGGTTTGCAAAAACAACTCCAGTCAGTAGCACCAAAACAACCCTGTATGGCTTCTTCAGCTTCCTGTGACCACTTTCTCACAGTCACTTTAATAACAGGTACTCTCTGGACATGTTGTGTTCCGGGGTCCTTTGCTGTTTGTTCCACTCAGCATTCAGCCACCAGATAGCGTCAGACTCACCTTTCACGGAGTTGTGTGCTGTAGTCCTGCACACCTGAGACCTATCTGTTCATCAAGCTGTGAGTACAAGAGGAGCTGACGGCCAGTACTTCGACGCCTGAGTGTTAACCAGTAACGGTACCTCTGAGCCTCCTAGAGTTAGTCTCTGTTTCCCCTGTTGATCTGATCTCTTAGTGATTCTTCCTGTTTTACCTGGAGACGCCCTGGATCCTTCTTGTGGCAATCTACCTGGTTTTCTGGATAAAACCATCGTTGTGACGCTGTGGAACGAACCCACTGGTTGCCCGAATTCCCGAACTAACCACCTCCATCAGTTTTCAAGCTCCGCCTGGATTCTCCGACTGGCCGTGAACGCATCACCTCCGTCTGCTTGCAAGTTCCGCCTGGATTCTCCGCCTGGCAGCTCCTCTAACTCCTGTCTACCTTAACCTATCTGTCCGCCCTCCATTGCACTTCATCTTCAAGGACCTCGAACACCCTCAGCAAACCCCCCAGGCTTCGCACCCCACTTCCACAAGAAAGATCTTCCCAATATCTGTCGGCATTGCCGTCTCCGACGGCATTGAACTCACCCCCTCCTGACTGTGTTTTTTCTTAATAAGCTGACGTGTCCGTGAGCCCCGCATCTCTCTGGACCAGACCCGTTACTTCACCCTGTTCAGTTATAATTTAAGAAATTCACTTTCACTGAAACTTTCTCTCGTGTGTTCTGCATGTGGGTTTGTAAATAATCCCATCATGACAGGACAAGCGTTTTATATTCTGGGCAGAGAAAAGCAAGTTTCTGATCTGATTTCCACACAGGGGGTCTTAGTTTGGAATGGTATGAATGCTTGAAATTTGTGTAAAACAAATCCAATCTCTTGTTTTCTCTGGTCGACCAGCTGACAAACTGTTGAAATGTTGGTAGTGTAGCAGAGAGTGAGGTGTGATTTAAATCACCAGATATTGCAACAAAAGAATTTGGGTGCTGTGTCTGAATCTTAGTAACAATGGAACTGATGACATCACATGCATTGTAATTGCTGATGGTCGAATATAAACAGCTACCAAAACAAGTGGTGAACTTTCTTGGTAAATAATATGGATGCAAACTTACTGCCAGTAGTTCAATGTCTGGACTGCAGAGACGACACTTGACAGTAACATGTCCTGGGTGACAACATCTGTTGTTGACAAGCAATGCCAATCCTCCTCCTTTCCTAATCCTGCTACTCTTTAAATCCCGATCTGCTCTTATAGTCAGGAAACCTGCCAGTGAGACGTTGGAGTCGGGGAGATGATCTTGCAGCCATGTCTCAGTCAAACACATAATACTGCATTCCTGATACTCTCGCGGAGTCCTTGTCAGGAAATAAAGTTCATCCAACTTGTTAGCTAATGATCTTATATTGCCTATGATGATGGATGGTAGGGAGGGTTTGAAATTCCTTATTCACCTTTTTTATCTCCTCTTTTGTCTTGCTATGCATCAACGACGCCTTCTTTTTAACTCTTCTGGGATTTCTGGCTCCATTTGTCGTATTATTACTTATTTTCCAATGTTAGTCTACTGCTTGTTATGCATCATAACAAAAGTACTGGGAAAAATCCATCCAGCTGTACAGTATCCAAAACAAGAAATATTTGTCGAAAAAAAGCTGTTATTCAAAAAAAAAAAAACAGGAATAAATTTTTTTTTAAATCTTTTTGAAAAAGACGAATGTTTGTAATGAAAGTGGAGGAGCTACTCCATTGTGTTGCCACCTTGAGCGGCGCAATTGTAGAAACAGAATCTGGACAAAATCATTGGGCAAAATCATTAATTGACAACATCATCATATATTCAACTTGATTATAAACTAGAACCACTTTGTTCCACATGTTTTGAAAGTTAATTTAATGCTACTAGCTGCTTTCCGAAACCCACAAGTGCCAATCATAAACAGTTAAATAGACGCCTTACGGATGACTATCTTCTCGAAGAATCTTCTCGAAGACATTTAATATAATCCAAAATGATTTTTCAGTACTAAACTTGTTTTGAAAGTGTCAGGCTAATAAGGTTTAATCACAATATTCACTAAAATCTAACAATTAATGTCAAAAATTTGGAAATTAAACTCACATTATTTAATGGTATTTCATTTTATTCAAACTCGGGTTATTTTTACTCGGTCTAATAATTCAGGATGACTCTAAACTAGCCCCCAAGAATTTAGCATCCCTATGCATATAGATTAATACTGAGTACAATCATAGGGACTGCAGTGACCTTAAAAAGAAATCCCCTGTGCCCTAAAAATATGTTTGTGAAAACAAGTTGGATCTTTTGATGCACAAGAGTCTCAACCTTTTACCGTCTTCTCGTGTGGTGACGGTGGTTTGACCTACTCAGTAAAAGTTTCCACCAGTAGAAACAGTAGTTCTTGCCAAGATTAAGCACAGGAAGTTTCCATCCTCAACCACACGTGCCCAATCTGGACTTACTGTTCACAGTAGGACCAACAAAAGGTGACCAATTATGGAAAGATGTAACGGCAAGCATAACTTTAGATCAGCATTAGTTGTTGAAGTCACATCTTTTTCTACCTCCTGAGAATCTCCTAATTTTAGTCACACAAAAAAATATATTTCACTAATCAAAAGGCCTGAATATTTGAGTTCAGTTAAACCTTTTATAAACTAAGCACCGCAAAACATATGTAAAAATTTGACCTTTTAGTCTTTTTAGTCTGCATTCAGAAGCTCAAATCAAATAGAAATTTCAATGCTGTTAGTATGTAAAAATAATAGTGACTTTTCTGGCACTATTACAAGTTTTTTTTGCAGTAGATACCATAACTCACCTGATTAAGACCTGCTGCAGTTGGTTAGTACTTTGTATGATAATAAATACTCCTTTATAATTGTGTGATATTTTGATGAAAATTTTTTTAATACTCTGACTGCCCATAGATATCAAGAGGGCTGATTTGAGAGCATAAACATTTTCAGCAATTGGACATTGATGAATGAAGATTCAAAAGAAGTATTCTCAAAACCCTTCAAATCTGCCCCAGAAGACCAGCAATATAAACAAAAACAAATCTACATTGGACATGTTCATTACTGATGTTCACTGACAGTAGTAAAGTAAAATAAAACAGAGCAAGTTTCCTTGTTTAGGTAAAATGTCAAAATAAAGCTTCTTTACAGTGAATATTTGCGACATTGAAGCAAACTATAAAATTCAAAATACCACTAATGGAAACTGGATGAAAAATGTCCCTTAGCCACACAAAAAAATGGAAATGGAGAAGAACAAAGAAAGCTTCCTGAGATCAGGGGCTTAATGACCAGTGATTTAACCTTTGTTTTCCAGCAACAGGAGCAAAGCACCTTACAGCTTTTCACCTTTCCTTTACACCAAAGTATTCCAGAGACAAATGTAGGGCCATTTGTAGAGCTAAAGTCTTGCTGAAATATTTTAGATACGATTTATCATGTTTTAAAAGTATTAGTGTCATGATGGGATTATTTTACAAACCCACATGCAGAACACAACACAGGAGAGGAAGTATAAGTGAAAATTAATTTATTAGGAAATAATGAATGAACAGGGTGAGGTAACGGATCTGGTCCGGAGGAGGGCACAGCGTACTGGTAAGGAGGGGCTTAATTTGAGAGACATGGAAGGTGGGATGAATACGAAGGGGGGTTGGAAGGGGGAAACGCACTGCAGAGGGATTGATAATGGCTTCGATCTCGAAGGGACCAATAAACCGGGGAGAAAGCTTCTTTCATATGGACGTCAGGGGAATGTACAGGAACGACAACCAAACCTTCTGGCCGGGAGCGTAGGTAGGAGCCGGGATCCTTTTGCGATCAGCCTCACGCTTGTTTAGCTCGGCCTTACTGTTAAGGTTGTGAATGGTGGTTCTCCAAACGTTCTGGCAGCGGTGGATGTGGTGGCAAACCGAGGTTACTGAGATGTTGGCGTCTTCGTACGGGAGTAGCGGGGGTTGATGACCTAAGGAGCCTTCGAATGGAGACAGGCCAGTGGCGGCAGAAATGTGGCTATTATGGGCATACTCGACCCAAGGGAGGAAATGATACCAATCAGATGGGTTGGAGGAGGTGAAACAGCGGAGTTTGGTTTCTAGATTTTGGTTTCGTCTCTCGGTTTGGCCATTAGTCTGAGGATGAAAACCAGAAGTCAGTGAAACCTTCGCATGAAGTGCGGTACAGAAACATTGGTACCGGGTGTTCAGCTCCCTCCAGCTAGTGCCGCCACTCCTCCATATCCAACTTAATGGCCAATAGTTCACGATCTCCCACATCATAGTTACGTTCCGGAGGAGATAACCTGTGAGAAAAAAAGGCACAAGGGTGAGTTTTATTGTCATGGGAGGAGATCTGGGACAGCACGGCTCCCACACCAGTATCCGATGCGTCGACTTCGACGATGAACTGTTTAGATGGGTCAGGTTGGATGACTACGGGGGCGTTGGTGAAGACGTTCTTGAGTCAAGTGAAAGCGGCTTCAGTGTCCGGGGTCCAACTGAACGAGATCTTGGTAGAGGTGAGCATGGTTAATGGCAGGGCGGTTTGGTTATAATTACGGATGAACCTACGGTAAAAGTTGGCGAATCCAAGGAAACGCTGTAGTTGTTTGCGGGTCTCAGGGGTCGGCCACTCCAGTACCGCTCAGATATTCTCCTCCGTGGGCCTTATCTGTCCGCCCCCAAGTATGAATCTGAAGAATGAAACAGATGGTTGATGAAACTCACATTTCTCCGCTTTGACATGTAATTTATTTTCCAAGAGACGTTGTAGGACCAGACGGACATGATGTTTGTGTTCTTCAAGAGTCGTGGAGTAGATCAGAATATCATGAAGGTATACAAACACAAATATGTTTACGAAATCCCTCAAAACATTGTTGATGAGAGCCTGAAAAAAGGCAGGAATATTTGATAACTCAGAAGGTATCACTACGTACTCATAGTGGCCGATGGGGGTCTTAAATGCTGTCTTCCATTCATCGCCTTTGCGAATGCGGAGTAGATGATATGCATTTCTTAAATCTAGCTTGGAGAATATGGTGGCACCGTGAACGGGTTCAAAGGCTGAAGATAACAAAGGCAGGGGGTACTTATATTTAACTGTTATGTTATTTAGCCCACGGTAATCAATACAGGGTCTTAGTGAACCATCTTTCTTACCCACTAAAAAGAAACCCGCCCCCAGGGGAGAAGAGGATGGGCCAGAGAGTCCTTGATGTATTTCTCCATGGTCTCCCGCTCTTGTTGGGAAATGTTGTAAAGCGGCTAGTGGGTAATGGTGCACCGGGTAGGAGATCTATGGAACAATCATACGAACAATGAGGAGGTAATGAGAGTGCCTTGAACTTACTGAACACTGGAGCGAGGTCGTGATATTCAAGGGGAAGGGTCGACAGGTCTGGCGGATCTGCTACCTGCGGTTCAGCCGGTGATTGTCCTGGGGGAACAGCTGAGCGGAGACAAGATGAATGACAGCAGGAGGACCAGGATTCGACATGCCTGTCTGACCAGTTGATTCGGGGGTTGTGCTGATGGCTGAAGTTATTTGAAACCAAGAATAATGGGTGAATTGCACGTGGGGGAAACCAAAAAAGGGGTGACTTCACTGTGTCTTCCGGAAATAATTAAATGTAGCGGTTTTGTCTGATGAGTTATTTGGGGAAGGCATCTTCTATCAATGGCCGTGACTTGTAGAGGGATAGTCAGTGGTTCGGTCTCGATAGACATTTGTTGGACTAGCGAGCTGACTCTGATCACAGCCTGAATCAACCAAAGCGGACAACGGGAATGTCTGGTTCTTGAATAATAACAGGGCGGGTAATAATAGGCGAGGGGAGTCGTTACTTTGTAGGTGGTCCGCCAACCTCCTCGCCTCTACTGGTGTACCGGGAGGTTTAAACGAACTGGGCACTGGGCGAGGAAGTGTCCAGGGGATCCGGAGTACAGACAAAGACGGGCTGAGATCCGCCTTTGTTGCTCCTCTGGAGAGAGGCAAGTCCGACCCACCTGCATGGGTTCGGGATCCTGAGGACTAAGAGGAGGAGGAGAGACCGCAGGATTAGATGTACCACCTCCCAGGATCCTAGAGAGCGGGTCTCTCCGGTTTCTATCCCTAGTACGAGACCGGATTCAGTTATCAAGACAAATTGTTAGATTTATCAGTTCTTCTAATGTCTCTGGTTCGTCTAATGTAGCGAGCTCATTTTTAAGAGACTCGTTCAGAGCGTTAAAATAAGCGCTCTTTAATGCGGCTGCATTCCAATTGGTAGCTGCAGCTCTTATCCTGTGTTTTGAGACTGTAACAGGGTGTGTTATTCGGATAATGTTCTCCTGATTGCGTCTGCTGGGTATGTTTGTTGGCCTGAGTGTTCTGTCATGATGGGATTATTTTACTAACCCACATGCAAAGCACAAAACTGGAGAGGACGTATTAGTGAAAATGAATTTATTTGAAAATAATGAATGAACAGGGTGAGGTAACGGGTCTGGTCCAGAGAGAGGCGGGGCTCAAGGAGCGGTCCGCTTACTATGAAAAACACAGTGAGGAGGTGGTGAGTTCAATAACGTTAGAGACAGCAATGCTGACAGATATTGGGAAGATCTTACTTGTGGAAGTGGGGTGCGAAGCCTGGGGGGTTTGCTGAGGGTGTTTGAGGTCCTAGAATGGTTCAAGAGAACCTAAAACTTTAAATAGGTTTTTTTAGATGGGTGGGAGGCTAAGTGTATAAGCTGTGAGTCTTCTGCAGTCTTCTGTAGTAGCTATAAGGAAATAATAGAAATAAAAAATATGATAAATGACATCAAAGCAGGCACATACATCTAGACATGAAATAACAGTTCTCAGAAGGTGGAAGATTTAGGCAAAACTGATTTATTACAGCAGGCTATATACGCAAAATTCAACTCACAAACCACCACAGATGTTACAGTATGTCGTGTTTTGGCAGCAAAGGTTTCAAAATCATCCTTTTGCTGATTAAGAAGTTTTCAAAAAGTGCAAGATAAAGTTTACAGAAGGCAAGCCTTTTCAGAAGTTTAAAACCTGAGCTGAACCATTGCTGCAGAGAATGTGTAACAGTTAGGTGCAAAAACTTGAGCCTACTTCCATGTTGCTCTCTTTTAAAGGTATCCTTGCTACACAGTTTGTAAAAAACATTGCTGACTTGGTGATCATTTCCCGTGGTGATTTGCCGATTTTTCCATGTGTAACTTAGATAGTTCGTATGATGTTACTTTGGAAAAGTAATAGCAGATTTCAATAGATTCTATGTGTATGCAGTTTTTTAAGAAATGTATTTTTTGTTGTTGTTCATCCTTGCAATAAGTTATATTCTAGGTAGTTATTGTTCCAGGGCCCGTATGTACAATAATGGAATTTAAAAAACTTTTCAATAAACATTCAACCAAACCAGCTCTTGACTTCTATCTATGTTTTTAATCTATGCCCCTTGTGTGACTGAGATTTGAGTTTGCCGCCCCTAATTAAAGTGTAGGAGACTTACCTTCCTTGACCAAGTCATTATTTACAATTTGTGGGTCTTAGTTAGCTTCTGAGGACATGGTTTGGAATATTCCTTTTTTGTAAATCAAGAGGACCTGCTCTCCAAAAGAAAAAAAAAATGTTCTTGCTTCTTTCCTATCTATTTCTTTCATCATGAATAGTAAAAGCAGGTAGCCCTGTAGCCCAGGTATGGTAGCCCTGTAACCCTGTTATGTGGAACTAAAATAGGTTCTGAAAATAAAGGAAGACGTTCAAGAATTCAACTTGCATGATTTTCAGTCTGCAAAATTTTTTATCATCTCAGAAACATATATTGATATCGGAAAATATCGGTAATCGGCCAAAAAGGCAAAGTTATTATCGGATATTTCATATCGGTGCATCCCTACTCTTTAACTTAATTTGCCTGCATTAAGGGTTTCAACTGTGATTATTTTAGTCCCCATGGAGGCACAATATCAACTCTGAATCTGGCGCGGTTTGAAACTGCTGCATCTGAGTTTTAGTCGCTCAGTGGTTGGCATTGTAGGTTTTAAACATGGTTACATCAAGGGCCAGGCAGACATGTGAAAGGGGCATCTTCATCCACACATGGCGATAATGGAAGATATCAACTAAAGGTGTTCATTTATGGAACAATCTTGACAATGAAGTAAAACAAGAATCAAGGTTACGTTTATTTATATAGTGCAAATTTACAACACATGTTGTCTTAAGGCAACTTACAAGAAAATATATTTTTTTAAATCTTCAATACATGATAAATAAACAGTTTAAAAAGCTTTCAGTCTAAGGAAATCCTGCAGATTGCATCGAGTCATTGACTTGATAAATGGCTTTAATAACGTAACTCTGTAGACTGAGACAAGAAGAAGGCAGAGCAAAGGAGAACAATCTGTCTAAAAAAAAAAAAAACATTGTTCTTTCCCCCAACCAGATTAGGCTGTCTTTTCTACCTCCTCCTAACTGTAAGCTTGATCAAACAGGAAAGTTTTCATCCTAGCCTTAAAACTTGACAGGGTGTCTGCCTCACAGACTAAAGATGGAAGCTGATTCCACAGGAGAGGAGCCTGATGACTAACAGATCTGCCTCCTACTCTAATTTCAGAGATTCTAGGAACTACCACTAAATCTGCAGTCTGACAGCGAAGTGCTCTGTTAGTAACGTATGGACCAATCATAACCCTAATGTATGATGGTGTTGATTATTGAATATGTCAAAAAGAAAATCTTACAATCTATTTTGAATTTGACAGGGAGCCAATGCAGGGAAGCTAAAATAGGGGAGATATCATCTCTCTGTTTAAGTTTAATTAGAACTCTAGCACCAGTGCAGTACTGAAGACTTTTAACAGTACTTTGTGAACTCCATACCAATCAATCATTACGATGAAGCAACATGGTAAATAAGCTGATGTTTTGTTATATTTTTTGAGTGTTGTATTTTTTGTGCTGAATAGCTCGTGTTCTTCTTGTGTGAATAAGGGGCAGATATATGTTTCTTCCTCTTTTTGTTCCTTTACATTTTTACCTTTAAGTTGGTATATATTTGATTCATATTTAATATTAAGGGTATGATGTGAAAAAATGAAATTAAAATCATATGGAATAAAAAAAATTCCAACCCAAAGATGCATTGCTCTTGTCTGCCCTCTATGAAAGGCCCAGCTTGGGTTTTCCACCCAAGGCCTTTCCCACCCAAAGCTCCTACTGGTTTATTTATTTAGGTCTCTGAGGCACAAAAACCCTGTGACCACATTATGGTGATGACCCTTTACAAGATTCGTCTATTCTCCTGTGTAAAATTTTACAAGAATCTCCGCATTTCTTATGGGATAAGATCACCAAGCTCATTTTCCTCTTGTGTAAGTTTGTCTTTTCATCCCAATAAGCAAAAGTCAATGTGGTTACTTGTAGGCTAATTTGCATACTGGTTGCTGATTGGTGATTTACAAGAAGGAGCGAGGGGAGGGGGTGGGGCTCTCTGCCGACTGCAGACAAAGGAAATAGCACCGATTTACCACGAAAACAGTAAGATCTTCAGACAATTTCAACTTGAGGGAAAACTTCCCCCTCATGCCACAGCGTGTAGCCGGCCCTGGTGGTCGGTGGCTCATACAGATCCTTTTTAGACGAGATACAATTTTTTACAGGGTCTCTTTTGTTTTTGCAGGACTCGTGGTTTTAGAGGATGATACAGAGAATTTCTAAATACTTAAATGCACTGTTTTTTTTAGGTTTGTGAATTAGAGGATGTGCCACTCATCACCACAGCACCCTCATTAGATTGGGTAGCTTGTATATTTCCCCCTTTCAATTCCTAGGTCTTTTGTTTTAGGAGGTTTTCGTGTTGGAAAAAACACGGCCAAAAACCCTCTGTTACAGGCGCGTTATTGTGCATCCAGCCTCATTGACTAACGTATATAGCCTTAGGTTAACCCTGGGCCAAACAGATTTCCCCCAATGAGCTGTAAACGGGCAAAATGTCTGTCAATCATTCTGAACCACAAAACTACATTAAATCAACATCAAAATCTGGGATTTTCCCCAGACTTTTAGCACCAGTTGTGTTTTACATTTCTCAAAATTTGACAAGTTATTTTTTAATTAACAACAGGGAGGTGCTTAGCCCTACAAGCCCACTTATACCAGTTGTACCGGATCCACACACTCCTGATTGGTCTGCTGACCTCCTCTGAAATTACTCATTAGCAGTAAAAACCTTTGTAAAATAAGAATCTGTATGGATACAGATAACACACCGTTTTGAATAACTACAGGAAGATGGTTCCAAAAGAAACCTACCAAACATCATAGCCCCTTTTTACCTTGACACAGGAAAATCCACCGTGTTTATAAAACTACAATTTCTTTAAACTGCCCAGTAAAGAATGTCTTATAGCAATGATAATAGGTAGATAATAAGTCAGCTGTTCTTGTTAACTGTACATTCTACATCAGTCTCCAAACACCTTCATGTACCATGATGGCTTTACAAACATCCATGATTAATATTAATAATATTAATATTTATACCAATTTTACAGTATTGTCTTCTACTCAAATAATAGTTTTTCACCATATTCAAATGCTGACCCCAATGATTATTGCTTAAAAGTAGTAAATGCTATTGCACAGAAAGCGTTGAAACTGGAACGATATGCTGGAGGTGGGGCTTCCCTCTTAAGGTATGGTAAATACATTTAATGTTTTAAGCCCTCTCTAAAGCTACAGCTGATGTTTTTCTCCTCCTTGTCAACATTTCTTAATTTAAAATATAATTGGAAGTGAAGGGGATATAATCTCTCACCTATACTTTGCCAATCTAATTCTCTTCAATAGGGAACCCTTGGAGTTTCCCTCATTCAGCACGGCTCTTTTTTCAAGATGACTTCTGCACAGTTTGCTTTCCATCTTACATATTTGTTCTTAGTAAAAATCGGTAAGTTTCCATTTTGCAATTATCTTTACGATAATTCTTTTATAGAACCTGACGTGTGTTCGCATGTTTATAATCTTTCTCTCCTTACACCAGCTCAGACAAAACTCCAGGGTTCTTCATCTGTTAAACATGACTCACGATTCTTATCAGTAAAGACTGGAGAAAGTGTTATTCTACAATGTAGTCATGACATTAATGCAGCTTCAAAGTTTTACTGGTAAAAACTAACGTTGGATCAAAAACTACAGCTTATTTCTACTATTTACAAATATCATGTAAACGGGACTCTCCATAATGAGTTTAAAAACAACCCACGCTTCAAGGTGGACACCATTGGAAATCAAGTATACCTAAAGATAACAAATCTGCAAACCTCAGATTCAGCAACTTATTACTGCATCACTAGACAAACATTAAAGATAGAGTTTGATGAGGGTACCATCCTCCATGTTGAAGGATCAGGATTAACCATCCAGGCCATGGTCCAACGGTCAGAACCTGAAGTTCTCCAGGCAGGAGACAGTGTGACTCTTAACTGTGCAGTACAAACCAGGAGCTGTGATGGAGAACACAGCAGAGTTTACTGGTTCAGAAATTCGGAAGACTATTATCCAGGACTTATATACACTCATGGAGGGAGCAAGGATCAATGTGGGAGGAAGCCTGGAGAACAACCAAACACATGTGTCTACAACCTGCCAATAAACAACCTTACAGTTTCCCATACTGGGACCTACTACTGTGCTGTTGTAACATGTGGACACATACTGTTTGGAAATGGGACAAAAGTGGATGTGAAGGGTGAGTAAAGGATTTCTACATGTTCCCCAAGTACATTACATTTTTTTAGACGTTTTATTGTGTCTACTGTCTGATTCTCTACAGCTAAGGTAGAGTGTCTGTATCTCCTGAGAGGAGCATTGGTATTCACAACATCTCTAAGTGTTTTGCAAGCTTTGTTATTGTTCATGCTCTACAAGAGATATTGTCCCAAAGACCCAGGTATTGCAATTTAAAGTTACCATTATCAAGAAAACATCACTAGTAAACCAATTTCTTTTTTCTTTTCAGAGTCTCACACCCAAAGGTCTTCTCTACACACAACTGCAGAGGTATTGTTTATATTAAATAGTTATCCAAATTGTCTATTATTATGTCTGACATCTTCTTGCTAAATTACAACAATTTTGTTCTTCATCTTAAATCAACAGTGTGACCAAAATGAGGAAAACCTTCAGTACGTAGCTTTGAGGACCAAGACATTGACAGACCAGAAGTATAAGAGATCTGCAAGACAGAGAAATGAAAAGGTTGACTGTGTCTACTCCTCTGTACAGCTGTAGAGATGAGGGATTGACCCAAGTTTTAACTGCTTTGTAAGACTTACAGTTCAAGAGGATGATCTTTTTTTCTATTATATTCTTTGTTTTCTTGTGTTTTCTTGTTTTGAAGTTTTGATCATTTAATGTCTGTCCTATACTATTGTTTTAGTTCTGAAACTAAGTGATGTCATTCACAGCATTTATTTGGCTTCTCTTATTCTTTTCGCAGCCATCCTATCTGCTGGTGTTTGTTCAATTTGTTTATTTAAGATTAAAGTCAGCAGAAAGGCTACAATGCATGTACTTATAATATATAAAATAAAAAAAACTTTACAACAACAGTTTACAGCTAACAGCAGTGAAGAAAGGATAAAGCATTATATCGCGAAAGTAATAATTTCATGAATAAATCCATTATCCAACCCGTTTTTCCTTGTGGGGCCGAGGGGGTCTGCTGGCGCCTATCTCCAGCAGGGGTACATTTTGGACAGGTCGCCAGTCCATCACAGGGCAACACACAGATTGAACAACCACTCCCAACTAAAATCAAGTTAGAGTACCCAATCAGCCAAACAGTCATGTTTTTGGACTGTGGGAGAAAGACTGAGTAAATGGAGTGAACAGGTGCTACCAACTGCGCAGCGTGAATCAGAAATAAATAATCATAAACTTTTCCTAATTTATTTATGTTGCTTCTGGGATGTCATGATGACAGCCTAAAACAGATTGCAGAAGCTAGCATGCTGTATATTTAAAACATTTGTATAGCGCTTTACCCATTCACACACAGATGGTGGTAGGCCTCATTGTAGTTCTAGGGCAGACATAGGAGTCTGTCCCACAGCTGGCATCACCAGCTCTCATTCATACCCTTTAGGTCCAAAATGTACTCTGAATAACCTAAACAATGAACATTATACAATTCAGGATATGAAGGCTCTGGCAAATCTGGCAAATCTGGGAAATTGGATATTGGCTTTCAAGAGGTGAAAATGAGGGCCAAAGTTTGGACAAGAAGATTTAATACTGTAAATCCTTTGTTAAGATAAGCACAGAAGGGAAGCATAGATCTAGATGGGTGTCCATGAAGGAGAGCGGAAGGAGAGCCAGCAGGTTGTGAGGTTTTGAGCTTGCTGTGGCTTTAGCAATCATGGATTTCTGACCTGAGAGAGACAAAGCATGGAGGTGAGGCTAGGCTCGGCAAAAATCAAATATTTTCTCTTTAAAAACAAGGCTTGGCGGGGCCATGGGACCTGACTATGCCAACCGAGAGACACAATCCAACGGCTACTTTGCAGCTCCGTTAAATTCCAGCCTCTAATTGCTGGGGGTATATCCAGTCAAGCTCTCCCACGAAAATCCTCACTGCACAAAGAACACTTAAATTTTCATTAGCTTAACTTGTTTCAATATTCACAATCCAGCTGGTATTGCCTTTATATTTTTGTTAAGCTGTGCATCCGGAATCCAATAATGTGTTCAGATCTACATACATGCTTTAGAAAAGATAAACTTGCTTTTTAGTAATGATAATGTTGTAGTAAAGGTTGAGGAATAATCTTATTAAGTATCCATTACTTCCTTGCAGTAAGAAAAAAAATTAAAATAACAAAACATATTACTGTGCAGATTTAACACTGCTAAAGTTTCAGTCTTGTATAATCTTTGTTTCCCATCTTACATTGCTAAGAAAACACAAGCAGGGTAGCCTTAAATAACCTAACATAAAATTAAAAACAAAATCTACATCTTCACCTGATTGTAGGTAATTAGTGGCATCATGGGTATCAGCTAAGTAAAAGTCACTGACTGAAATGAACTCCAAGTGATCACTTGTTTTACAATTTTTAACATATTATTCATTTATAGACTGGCACTAACAGTGTGCTGCTCTGTCAGGACAAGATATGTTGATTTTACAGTGACATCACCTATTATGATTTTTTTTTTTCATTTTTGTTGTCTTTTTATATAAGAAGATCAACAGATAGCCTTAAAATTAAACTTAATCGTTATATGTGCCACCTAGTGGCCAAATAATTTTAAACAATATTGGATTAAAAAAACAAACGACACTGAAGCTTCAGTTTTAGTTTCAAGTTCCCAACAACACAGGTGGGCAGTGCAAATTAAGATTAAGTTATGTTACCGTGGAGTTGTTTTAATTATCTATATGTAGATAATCTCACAATGGGATCTAAACTTAACATGCAGCCGGAGCCTTCATGAGGCTGATGTTTTGCAACTTGTTGCACAGCTTTATGGCAGTGTACCTTATTTGGTGGTGAAATTGTTTAAACTAAACTGGTAAATGTGTACTGAGGAAATGCTAGAGGAACTACTTTCCAATACCATCTTGTTCTTACTCTCCATTGAAATAAAAGAGACATTGTGTGTCTGTTATAGGGATGAAACTATTTAGTTGAAAGAGATAAGGTTATTTTCCATACCTTCCATACCATACAACTGGGTCAACTTTTAAATGCTTATATATGGGGGTTTTTATGTTTATATCGTGATTTGAAATTGAAACTTTGCAGCACTTATTTAGTAAGCAGAAGCTAGGAAAAGCAGCAGGATGGTTCAGCGAGAGAGAGAGTTGGAATCACATTCTGTACACTCAGCAACCTACTTGAACAGAAAATATACATGCATCTTAAATCTGATCAAATTAATTTACAAGTGCAATCTAAATGTGTTGTTAAATATTTAGAACACACACCAATGACTGTCAAACTTTCTCATGCAAAGAGTAATGTGGTCTGTATTGGAATAAGTGAAATGCACAATGGTGGTTGGCAGGAAGAAACAGCACAGTTTGGTCTGAGCACATCTGAAGTGAGCATCAAGCAACCTCCAGAATCAATCCTTTTTAGATCAACATTACACAAGGATTTAAAAAAGTGTCATATGCATCTTACAATGAAATATCAATGTTTTTTTGTCATCAAATAAAATTTAACCACAAACCACACTTCTTTGAAATTTGTTTCAGCTGAGAGGTAATGTGTCAGTTTTGGGGACACTACACATTCTATGTGATGCCACATAGAGTAAAATATACATTAACAGTAATATGCATGTACTCTTCTTTCAGTTCTTAAATGGTCTTTGTCTCTTGAAGGCTAAAGCTCAAAAGTACCTCCAGCGATACATTTCAAAGTGCTAAACACACTTCAAGAAGGAAGTATCATTTTGAAAATGGGCTTTTTGAAATAACTAAAATGAACTTGGAAGCTGAAACACAAACACACAGAAGCAGGAACAGCAGTGAGCAACAAAGACAGGTTGCCTAATAAGGAGAAGGCACTCATGATGCTGATGATAAGACCACTCATTGTAAGTCAAAACTAGGCAAAGATTAACATCGCTTCTCAGGAAGAGGTCTGAAAACATGTCAGAATAAAACTGAAATCTGAAGCATGAAGAATCTCAAAATGAGCAAACAAAGTTTTCTAACTCCGTTTGTGCTTTTGCAAAGGGGTTCAAGTGAAATTAAGTCAAGTTAAAACAAAAAACAATAATGCATGATTCTTATTTTTCTGTATTTGTTTTCAACATGCTGGTCGGATTGTCCCTACCTGTTTTCCACTGCGGTAACAGTGACTAGCCTTCAGTGCTGCAAGAAAACCAGAGGTGACAATAGGTTCTTCCCTCTAACACCAAAAGCATAATTCCTGGCTTTCAAAATGTGTTTAGTAGTAGCAGTATTTCTATTTTTTTCAACAAGCAGTCTGCTTCAAAACTAAAGACACAACAAGACCTGTAGGACTTGACTCTTGTGTTGTTTAAATACTGGTTCTGTCAGAATTGTCAAGGAAGACCCTGTAAGGGTATTCTTATTTTTTTAATTTAAGGAGTGTATTTGAAGTCAGCCTTCATGAATAAAAAAAACAATGAAAGCCCTTCTAGTACGTTGTGTCTGCAACTCTACACTTCTAGAGATCTTTCCCATTCTGCTTTGCAAATTAGATCAAGCCTACAGAGAGAATGAAGGAGACTTAGAGAAAGTTTAATTCACTTCTGCAAAGCCTAAACTTGATAGCATGTGCAAAGCTGATACACAGAGCAGCTTCAAAACAAGTGCTTCCCTGACTCTGATTTCTTCCTTTTCCCATTTTTCACTCAAATGTTTCAGAATTTCAAACTATTTTAAATATTAGTCTTGCCACACTAAGGCTGGATTAATGGCAAACCTGTTCTCAAACTACAAATCACTGGCGGTTGCTTCTGTTGGACTGTCCCAGGTCAGCTGTGGCTACAGTAGGTGAATGACTGAATGTAGTGTGCAGCTCTTTGGTGTTTTCTGGACTTGATTAAGTGCCATACAAGTAAAGGCCATATATGATATATTAATTTTCATTCAGCTGAGCAGCAAATTACCACAGTTAAACCACAATCAAAGTAGCCATAACCTGTTACAGCATGCATGATATAAAAAATGGAATTTATAATTGAATGTACAGACAGTGGTCTAAGCAGATGCACATGAAACATAAAGAAAATAAAGATTAAAAAAACACACTGGAGCTTAATGCGAGCAAAAATGTTTGGAATTTAGTGTCAGGGTGAGTTCTTTAGTGCATTTCACAGGTTGTCCACAGGGGGTTGCCTGAGCTCTCCCTGAGCACCTCCTCCACCAACTCACCTGCCCAGGTGCATCGAGTTAAAGCCATCAGCTGAGCAGTACAAGAGGAGCGGTGGATCAACTACTCAGTGCCTGAGTATTAGTTGCTTATGGTAACCTTTGGCCCTCAGTGCCAGATCTCTCAAGGATTTTCTAGTGTTATCGCTCTGAAGTTTTTTTGATGTCTCTAGTTTCTTCAGTTATTTATCTTGATACTTTGTTTTCTTTTTGGGTCCGAAGCTTAAATACTATGACATTTAGATATGATTGTTGTTTTGAAGAGCAACAGAAGACAATGGAAAACTGTGCTTTATCTGCTTTTATAGGACAGATCCTGAATATGCAGCTGTTTTGTTCATAGTCAGACCAAACTCTGTTTTCTCTGCATATTATAAACACATGAGTTTGTCTGATCCACTGCCTCTAAGAGTCGTCAGTCATAGAGTTAAAAACATTTGTAAAATTGATTCATGAAAAAATACATTTCTTTAAAGGCATGGTTTATTAACTAAAATACTTTATTGTTCCACAGACAAATGGTAAGAAGTAGATGATACAATACATTAACTTATAATAAAGAAGGATTCAGACTCTGAGCTGCTGAGTGAGTTTATCTTGTGGCAGCATACAGCACATGTTGATCAATCCCTTTCTCTGAAGCTGATTTTCTGCTGCTGTTTGCTTTAGGTTTGTAATTCAGTGCTGCATAGTTCAAAGCAATGGATTCCAGGTTCTGAAATAAGAAAGGATATATGGTAACTCATCTAGCGGTTTAGGTTAAAATTAATTTAATAATAATGTAAATATACTAAAAATTGTGTGTTGGTTCGGTCCCCTGTTTTGGCTGAAAAACAAAAACAGTGTCAGGAAGAGGAGACTGTTGTCCGCTGGGGGTCGCTGGAGTGTCCTTCCACACCTCTGCTTCCTGCACAGGTGTGTTACATCTCCAATCAGATGTGGCAGTGTAAGAGGAGCAGTGGACCTACAACACCTCGCTTGAGAATAAGTTACATTCGGTAACGTAGTTCTCTCAGTGCCAGATAATTCTAGTGATTATCCTCCTTGATTAATGTTCTTTAGTAGTTTAGTGTCCAGATCCACGTCCTCCTCCCCAGAAAACCGTTCTATGTTCCCTCAGCTGTCCGTCATTAATTGGTTTCACACCTCCAAGATTTCCGGTCACCCCGGTTCCATTCAGACCATTGCCCTCATCTCCCGCAGGTTTTGGTGGCCCGGTATTCATAAAGATTATACCAATTATGTCCAAACCTGTCCTTCCTGCGCTCACAACAAGTCACACAATAAACCTTCTTTTGGTCTCCTTCAGCCTCTCACCATTCCAAACGTCCTTTGTCCCACATTGCTCTGGACTTTGTCACCGGCCTTCCACCGTCCCAAGGTATGACCACCATACTCACTATTATTGACCGTTTCTCAAAAGCATGCAGTCTCATATCACTCCGTAAATTAGCTTCAGTCCTTCAGATAGCTCGCCTCTTCGTCAAGCATTTTTTCCACCTCAACGGTTTACCCATCGACATTCTGTCTGACCGTGGCCCTCAGTTAGTCTCGTAGGTGTGGAAACACTACTGTGAGGCTGTGGGCGCCAAAGTAAGCCTTTCTTCCAGTTACCACCCTCAGACTAACGGTCAGAAGGAACATCTTGACCAAGAATTGAAGACTCTCTCCGTTGTGTAACTTCCACCAATCCGTCTGACTGGAACCAATTCCTCCCCTGGGTCAAATACGCTCATAATTCACATGTTTCCGCTGCTGTCCCCGGGTCTGTCACCTTTTGAAGTTTCCCTAGGTTACCAGCCACCAGTGTTTCCAGCTGATGAGATCGATATCTCAACCAACTCAGTCCATCACTACATTCGCAGAACCTGTAAGATCTGGAGAAACACGCCTGCAGCCCTTCAACGTACCATCATCCAAAATAAGAAGTATGCTGACCGGCGACGTGTTCCAGCTCCCACCTGTTCCCCCGGTCAGCAGGTATGGTTGTCCTCTCGAGATATCCTTCTTAATCTGTTTCCAAGAAGTTATGCCCCATATTCATCGGTCCATATGTCATTCATTCCGTCATCAGTCCCTCCACTGTCCGTCTACATCTCACCTCCAGTTTCCGTATACATACCACGTTCCATATTTCCCAGATCAAGCCGGTTCAGACCAGTACCCTGTCTCCAGATTACTTCCCAGACTCCTCTGTGCTTAGCGTTTCCTGTTGTCTCTGGTTCAACCTCCATCTGGGTCGGTCTCCTCCTGCCATTAGCTCGATCTGCCCGCTCCAGCCCCGGACTGCACATCATCAAAAAAAAACCTGGACAGCCCTCCATATGGATTCAACAGCTTCCATCCAGTCTCCTCTCCCTAGTGTGAAATACTCCATTATTCCCCTTAAAACAGTCCTTTTGCTCGGACCACTACTCACCTGCTTTCATTAAACTGTTTAACCTGATCTCCTGAGAGTTCTTCTTTTATGTGGGTCAAATCGCTGAAAAAATGACAGTTGATTTGGTCAAATTGTTGTATTTTTAATTTGCCCAAAACGAAAGTGATAAGTTCAAAACAAACAAACCAAAATACCTACATAAAAAGAATAGATTTTCCAAACCAATCCCACAATGGCTGTAACAAGTAAAATAACTATGCAGCCCAAAATCACAGTGGGCAAATTGTTAAATCTATCCAATCCATCTACAGCAGAGACACAGGCGTATATATATTATTTTAATACAGCTTAGTTAAGTAAATTAAAAAGGAATTCTGGGTAACTTAGCCTTGCGACCAATTCATTCACTCATTTAATCATTTCTATTTTAATCCCATAACCAAGAAAAAATACTGTACCTGCACACCTGTAAAATAAAATAAAATAACAGAAATATTATTTAGTTTATTTATGTTAATTTTCACTACAAGGGAAAACTCAAGTGCATCAGCACTAAATAGCAGTTAAAATGAAAGCCTACAGCTTCACACCAAACTTAAATGTAATATAAAGTATGAAATACAACAAATTTATACCTTTATTAAAAAAGCATAGACATAAATTTTTTTTTACATTCTCACAGATTATTTTCTTCCCCTTTACGGTTTTCTTCGGATTTTAACTTTCTTTTCAGACAGAAATGGTTTAATGCAAGGTTAATATAAGATGAAGCAGATGCCAGGTGTCTCTAATCCTTTTTCTCGAGAGCTACTTTGATGCAGGTTTTGAGATTCAACCCTGCCACAAGACACCTGAATTAAAATGGCCTGAACCTGATGGAATACTTAAAAATTAGCTCTTAAAGACCAGGATTGTAGATCCCTGAGAAACCCATATCTTGATTCTTTTAGTCTTAATCATCCAATTATCTGGGATATCCAAGAAGAACTTAGATCATTGGCTATATTGTCTTGCCTTACAATACAACTTAAAAGCTTGTTCTATGACATTTTAAGCTGTCTCAAGACTTTACCTTCCACTTATTTTCTTTTACTAATTTTATATGTGGTCTTTTTTATGTCGTGCATGCCTTGAATCTTTAAATAGTCACTGGTGGGTTTTCATATTTTTCTAGAAGTAGTTTGTGAATCGACTTTTAGGAGCAGGTCATGAAGCATCAATGTGGACCCAAAATGCAGAAGTGTAATACAATGGTAGATGAAGATAATTTATTGAGGGGATGGATAATTAAACAAACAGAGCAAAGTCATACAGCAAGGACCTTCACAGAGAAACAAACTGAGTAGCAAACAGAATGGAGATAAACTAGAACAAACCGGAGAACATGAAGAGGGAGAGAGATCGGAAGCAAAACACAGCAAGCAGATGAAGGAGACTTGGAGACATGGGATCATCAGGAACAAAGGAACACACGACAAAGGGGTTAAGGTAGAAAACGCAGAGACTTTGGAAACACATATGAGCTCTGGTGGAGATCTAATAGTCCAGCAGAGATGCAATAAATAAGGGGAATATTTATACTGGCAAGGAGAATAGTTGAACAAGGAGGTGACCTGATTACAGAAATTGATTTCAGCTATGTTTTATGAGGAGGTGGGCAAAAAGATAGAGAGAGAAACAGAGAGCGAGAAAGAGAAGAAGAAACAACAAGAGGGAGGTGCAGATGAACGAAGGAAAACGGAACAATACTAACACTAATAATAATAATACTATTACAAATATCCAAACTACTACATAACATAATATAAAAACTAATACATTTAAAAAATATTAAAAGAAACAATGACAAAACAACATGGATCACAACAGAGCATTGTTTTTACCTCTGGTATTTATTAGCAGTGTTAGCTTAATCCAATACAGGAAATAAATTCCTCTTCTAAAACCCTTTTGGCAGAATTTCACTTTATAATCCTGAAATGTCTATGAAAAAAGGTATATTATATATCATAAATAAAGGTTAGGTTGTATTTTATTCAGCTTTAAGTTAAAATTGTGTTTACTAAGTCAACTCTCTCCCCACTTGCACTTTATTATTTAAATGTTCATTCAAAATTATGGTTACTGTAGGCCGGATTTGAAATGTAACGGAGTAACAATAAAGCTGACTTTGTCTTTGAATTTGACTGTTAAGAGATGTTCAGTTAACCTGTGTTTGGTGCTTACTTGCAGTTCCACTACTTTTATTTTTTCACCATACAGGTATATCTAATTGAGACATGGAATTTCATTCTTAAAATGACATAGAAACATTACATGGCACTATGCTAAAACATCTAAAAGCACAAGCAATACTTACAAGACACTAAAAGTATAAAAGGAAACAATGACAGCACAAAAGATTGCAAACAGGAAAAGATCAGCGTTAACATTTATGTTAAAGAGGAATAAAAAAACTGATATGTATTTAAACTATACAAAATCAACTTTTTTATAATGCATAAAGTGGTTTCACTTTGTATAACTGGTTAATAAACATATAAGTGTTGCGTCGTTTTGGAATACCTGAGTTTAAAGTCGTCTTTGTGGTATTTTGCTTTTGTCGTCTACAGTTACCACAATGGAAACATGCAACATTGCTAACCCTTGGCTAACACAGGGTGTCAACATTACTCTGCCGTAAAACTAAAAATAGATACACAAAGTCTTAATCCCCCCTCACACTTCTGACACGTTTTATATTTTCCATCTAACAGGTAAGAATAATACATTCTAAATACATGCTTTACAATAAATGTTTAAACTCAAAACATAAGAACATCTGCAAATGAACAACAAAGGATCATAAGTATCAGTACGAATAACATTTTACCTCAATAATCATTGGTAGTTAGTGACTGTCTTGTAGAAGTATACAGAACATTTGGCTCCATCCCTCTCTCTGTTGTAGGTCTTTCATTGGTTTTGGTTTTAGGAGGGAAGCTAAGTGCTGCATAGTTCAGGGTATCTTGGTCCAAATTCTGAAGATGAAAGGACTTACAGTTACTAACTTACAAAGTTACGGAATAGGTTTATCTAGAAATGTATCAATTTGTTTAAAAAGTGATTACCTTATGATATTGTGCAGTCGTTCTGTCTTTACAAGAAAACACAAGACATTGTTGAGGTGGTTAGTAAAACAAATATTTTTAACATTAATAAATATACAAATTACAAATTTGCATTGGAAATAGCATTAGTACCTGTATGAAATATGTGGATTTTGACACAAAGACAAGTGACCACAACGGCAAGAAAACTGACACCACCACCCAGGATCCAGTTGAGCAGACCATCTGACCCAGGAGTTTCATCAGAATAAGCAACTAGGAAAATGTATGTACAAGAGACCTGGATTTATATCAGTATTTAATCTGACAGCTGCTGCAATTTAAATGTATTTATCTCACCTTCAACCTTTAAATGTGTTGCAGTGAAGACTGAAGGAAATGCATGGACATAATATCCACAGAAATACAATCCAGAGTCATTTATATCCAGCAGTTTAATATTTAGAAAGATGTTTGACATGTTGGATGCCATAGTGAATTTACCAGGCTGAAATTGATCATATAGCATTGGAATGGATTCAGCATTGAACATAGAAGCTATGGCGGTGATAATGGGTCTGTCAGCCAGCTTAAACCAGAATACATGAGAGAGAATAGTACTCAAGTTGGAAAACAGCAGAGTTACGTCATCACCAGGCTCAACCAGCACTACATTAAACTTACAATCTGATACAAATATATATATGATGAAATATTAAGAAAATAAAACATTTACCAAACTAAAGCAGCTGTCAGTGATTTCATTTACACATTTCACTTTCATTGTATGTAGAGAATATTGAAGATGTACTTACTGAAAGTGGAGGGTAAAGCCAGTATCAAAGTGCAGTTCATCATTTTGAACACAGTCAGACTCAACCAGATCAATGTTGGGAACCCTCATAAGCTCCAGTTTATAGCAATGGCACCATAAGGAGGTGGGGAGTTCTTTGATTTGTTGAATCTGTTGAAAGCGATACTGGGAACAGATTCAATACATTTTGCTTAATAAAACAAGACAAATGGTGTTCTTTTCGTTAAACATAAAATGCGACAAGACATCATTACAGAAGTTGTCAGCATGCTTCCATTATTTCTGAAAGAAACTTTTAGGTTCCTATCTGATTTACATGTTGCAGTTTTGATATGTGAATGTAACCATATTGAAGTAAATCAGGCTTAATTGTTCTTTTCATGTCAGATTTTTGTTAGAATCATACCTAACCTGATCAGTCCACACCTGCTATCTCATATCAAAGGTTAAGGTAACATGTCTCGTAAAAGTACGAATATTTTCAGACTTCAGAAAACCCTACTCACAAAAAGTTAGGGATATTTGGCTGTCAGGTTCATTTTGAGGATGAGCCCAAAATGCATTCAAACCTTAACAGGTGAACTTAATGTGACCTTCTCTAAGCTTTTGAATGCACCTCTCCAACTCTTAAATGTTTCAGTACTTTTTGCACATGTTGCTGTTCTCTAACGAGAAGCTTAACGGCAAAAGTCACAATAGGTGTTTGATTCTCGAATTGACCAATAAATGTCCTGGTTCAATTACAGCTGGTGTTTAAACAGTCGTCCTCATCAGGCTGTTCACATTGTGACATCATGAGACCAAGACAACACCTAACCATGGATCAACAGTACCTGGCCATTGCAATGCTTCAAACAGGACGTTCTCAGATGAACATGTCCACTGAGCTCAAAGTTTCACAGAGTGTCATCAGCAGGTTGCAACAGTGATACCGAGAGACTGGAAGAGTTACAGAAAGGTGTAAAAGTGGACATCCTTTGGCCACACACAATGCTGATGACCGCTACATTGAGAACAATGCCCTGAGAAACCGGATGATGAATACCACTCAACTCCAGGCATGTTTAAGGGAGGTGAGAGACATCCAAGTGACGTCAAGGACAGCGCTATGCATCAGCCACTGTTGTAATCAGACGAGCTTTTTCTGGTGGCGGTGTCACAGTGTGGGCAGGTGTGTCCAGTCTCAATAGAACTGGCCTACACTTTGTGAATGGTACAGTGACAAGCCCATACTACCTGATTAACATCATTAATCCAGTGATTGTGCCCCTACATGAACAACACAGGCCTAATTTCATCTTTATGCTGCAGCTCATCGGGGTCGCATCATCAGGGAACAGCTTTTGAAAACCTCAACGACCTGAGGGCTGCCCTTCAAGAAGAGTAGGATTCCCTGCCTCAACAGACAATAAGTCGACTTGTGAACAGCATGACAAGTCGTTGTCAAGCTGTAATTGATGCTCAAGGGCACATGACGAGTTATTGAGACGTGGACATTTTTTGTTGTTAACTTTTGTTTCAAAAAATTGTTTGAGATGAGGATATCACCAGTGCATCCTTCTACTTAAGTGTCCAACTTTTGTGATATGATATCACTGTAGTGGGAAAATTTCACATTTTCCACAAATTTCACCCGAAAGCCAAATATCCCTAACTTTTTGTGATAAGAGTGTATTTTATGCTACCAACACTTAATAAAAGTATTGCTTTGATAAGTTAATGTAAATTTAGCAGATTACCCTTCCTAGGTTTCAAAAAAAAGGCATAACTGTGAAGTGAAAAAGAAAATACATGGATTTAAAAAGTTGTTTTCAGAGTAAATCCATAGATTTAGTCATAAGCAAAACTACACCTGCATTAGGTTGTATGATTTACGAGATATACTTGTTCATTTGTTTTGCAAGGATAGCTGTGATTATGTGTATCTCCGTTTTCAGTAGTGATCTATAGGGTGGGCAGTAAGTGGAGTCCCATTTTGTGGATCACTACTATGGTTGCTTTTGTCCAAGATGGTTCAATAGTTTTGGCATGGTGATATAGCTTTTGTTGTTTAAAAACTCTGTGAGGTTTCCGTCATTATTCCAAGTATCGTTGTTCATACATAATAATTTGTAAAATTTGCCGAAGGACTCTACTATTTTATCAGGTTTTGTCGCAACAGTCACTTGGCTTTTTATTTTATGAATTATGTTAGAGGACTGCTGTGTCCTTAAATTATATTAATCTACTTGCCGTATTCATAATATTTTTGGTCGGTAACCTCAAGTTGCCCTACACTTTATATGACAACAGAGAGTTTATTTGTCCGTGGGATGCATTTAGTTCCCTCATGGTGTTTGCTAAAGGGTGTTGTTTATGTCTAAACTCCAAATCATGTTGTTCAAGCATTCTTCTGCTTTTTAACTTGGAGATGGGACAGTCTTCAGCTCATCCGTTACAAATAAATGTATTGTCATCAAATGTGTTAAGCCATCATTGTTTGGTTGTTAGCCTATATTCTACGTTCCATTATAATAAAACAGGTGCATGATCGGGATAGTTTTGTATGAATTGTGTCATTATTAATGTCCTTAAGGTGTTCTCTTCAGATCACCGGATATTAATGCAGTTCATATCGTTCCTTTATGTAAATGATACGTCCTATCTTGCTCACAAGTGCCCCACCAGTGCTTGTTTTGAAAAAAATCCTCATTGATATCACAGGTCACAGTACAATAGGCTAACTGGTTGGATGTGGCAGAAAGAAACGCTAACAAAGAAACCACTGAACTACAACAAACAGGCAGGCTGGTGTATGATCTGATAATCCCATAATGCACTGCACTAACCCACTCAGGGAGGACTGTGCACTAACCAGAAACTCCTCTTTTTGCTGGCGAAAAAAGGCATGCTTTGTCGCAGAAGCATCGGATCCAAAAAAAGTCTACTGAAAACCCTGAGTCTTTTCCCCGTGCAAAGGAATAAGCTTTGACTCCAACTTTAGTCACCAATCTGCAGAGCTAACCTTTGAATAAACTATTTTACAAACAGAGATTTGTCTCTGATTTTCAGCTGCTGCAGCCCTGAAGGAAAACCAAGCACACCTACATGTAGCTGAACCACACCGTTGCTACTGAGGAGGTTCTTCACCAAAGCTGAAGATTCCCATCATAAAGCTAGTATGCGCTAGTATAAGCTATGTGAAGCTGACTCCCAGCTAGCATCCCACATATGATGGCTGTGCTGTCATGATCCCTGCTGTCTTATGTTTTTTGTTTTCTTTGGATTATTGCGTTATGTATTCTGTGTTGTGATTAGTTAGCGTTCTCTCTGTTATTTATTGTTAAGTTCAGCGTATGTGTTCATTTTAGTTTATCTAGCACTTCTGTTGTCTATTATTTTTTTCTTTAGTTCTATTTTCCACTCCAGTTCACCTGTACTTTCTCTCCCTGTTTTCTTCATTATCACTCGCACCTGTATCAGATCAAACAATTTAGCTCTCCCTCTGCTCCTCACCTATCCTATCTGGGTATATATACCCGGTTCATTTTGTAACACACCGCTGGATCCTTTGTTACCTTACCTTGTGTCTCCTCGTGATGTAAATCGTCGTCGTCATCCTGTGCTCCGTGATTCCTTTGTCTTCAGTTGAATTAATAAATCTCCACCTTCATCAGTTGCTGCCTCAGTCTCTGCATTAGGATCTATCCTGAACACACCCTGACACTAACCTTGTTTAAAAGAGTTTAAAAAGGATTACTTGTCTGGTCACAATATATATAGCTTAGGATAACAATTGAAATGTTTTGATTTTCGATTTCACTATGTAGTTAAGAATTTTTTAACTAGTAAAAAATTCTTTAGATTTAAACAGGACACAGAAACTGTGATTTAAGTGCTTTATTAGGTTATTGACTGAAAAGATTTTTTTTGTTTTATAATATATTTTTGTAACTAAATATTTTCTTTCTTCATTGTGTTTTATAGAGATTTGAAAACTGGAGCAAATTTTCCTTTTTGCTAATTTTTCACGGTTTTCAATACTCACCAATAGTAGCTTTAGCTGAAAAAACAAGCTAAAGCAACATCTTACTATATAATTAAATAAATATCCAATCTTTTTGATAATTGATTCAGTTAAACATAACCAATGCAAAGGGGCCTTATTGTTTCCAACATGTGATTCCCAACATGTTGAAATGTTTATGGATAAATATTAAGACCTTATGACATTTTGTCTTGCATGAGCTTAGCGCAACTTTTGTGGTAATTTGCTTTTGTTGTCTATTGCGATGGAAACAAGCAGCAAAGCCACAAAAGAACCTTTTGCCAGCATAAGATACCGGCATTGCTCTACCTCACATCTTAACATAGACACAACAAGTCTCATAATGCCCTTACAACACAATGGTGACTTTTTACATTATCCATCCAAAACATAGCAAAAGGATAAACAAAGTTTAAAAGCAATTGTTTCTGTTTAATGTGTACATACCGTAAGTAGGCAGATGAACAATTAAAGTATCATTATTATCATAATCTTGTAGCAGCATACAGCACATCTGAGTCTTTCTCTCTTTCTGTTACAAGTCTTCTTTGGCATTTTTCTTTGGGAAGGAACCCCACTGCTGCATAGTTCATGGTGCAAGAGACAGAGTCCTGCAGATAAAATAACTTACAGTTACCAAATTGGAAAGTGTTAACTTATTGTTAACAAACCTATGGATCATGTTTGATTACTGAATGTTTTGGTGTATTTAGACTATGATTACCTCATGAAGTTGTGTATTCTTTACATTGGTTGGAGCTGAAAAACACCCAAAAGAGTTAGCATAGCTAAAATGCAAAATGTATCTCACTTTTCAACCTGTATTAAAATATTCTAAGTACCTCTACACAAAGTCCAGATTTTGACAACCAAACCAGTGATGACCATTGAAAGAATAATGATAACACCTCCAAGAATCCAGTTCAGCAAGTTGCTTGATCCAATATTCTGGTCTAAGTGAAAATATTTAATTTACAGAATAATTAAAATAAAATCAGTATTTGATTTGGCAGTAACTACAAAATTAAAAATCAGAATCTTACCTTCAACATGTAAATGTGTTGCAGTATAGATTCCAGGGAATCCTTTATACTTGAATCCACAGACATATATTCCAGAGTCATTTATATCGAGATTTTGGATGTTTCAGTACTTGAAAAATTGCTTCCAAATGCTGTCCTTTGATGGTGTTTCATAGGAAACTGTTCTCAGAGCATTATATTTTGTTGTGTGAGAATTAGAATCAGATATCAGAAAAGTGTTATTGGACATACAAGTTTTTTTTTTTGCATAGTTGGTGCAGAACATATATCAAAAACTATGAATTTGACCAAGTACTAACGTAACAAAAATATATGTATAAATATAGAATAGAATGCATTTCATTGTCATTTTTCACATTCTACAACCAGATTGGAGGAGCACTCCTTTCTGTGCCGTGCAAAAACATCTAAAAAATATACAGAAAACAAACAATTTATGAAATCTGCAGTGCACTTGTAAATAAATATAAAAAATTCATAGTTATTGATTAGTATATTGGCATAGTATTGCACAGAAAAGTGGATATTGCACAGTTGGAGTCCATATATTGTACACTTATGTACAATATATGTACATAAGTGTTGAAGTAAACAATAAAAGTAAGAAAGAAAAAGCAGTACAAATATGTTTATTGAGTCCAGTGTTAAATGTGACTTGTGCATTTTTTTGTAATGCATAGAGTAGCTGGTAGAATATCATGTTGTGTCACTTGGAATGGCAGAGGTGAGGTGCGAGAGAGAGGAGGAGTTCAGGATGGGATCAGTGTGTGTATAATTATTCATTTAATTAATTTATTATGTACTCCATATGGCTGGTGAGAGAACATACTGCAATTAATGAGATTAAGCCATTACACAGCACATGTGGAAAAAAGAGTCTTCTGGTCAAATGAGACCAAATCGCTTGGTCTTCCAGCAAGACATGAAACAGTGCATGAGCTATGCTAAACTGTTCTACCACACTGTAGGTTTGTCATCCTCATCCCTCGCAAAGCTTTCCCTATTTCATTGTCAGTCAGTTAATTAACTGTTTGTTTGAATGAAGACTAAACAACAAGGTAGTGTACAAAATGTTCTGACAGGCAGTGGCGCAAAAAGTGGGTATGCACTCTATGCAATGCATAGGGGGGCTGCACTAGAGGGGGCGTTGAAACTCCTAACAGACAAAAATGTTTTTCTAGTTGGCATTTTCCATATTTAACAGCATGAAATGATCAATGACAGAGTAACGACACTGATTAGGCGCCCCTCTGCTCCTTCACCTCCCCTCTTATTGCTCTACCTTCACACACTCAGAGGTGCGTTTTTTTTTTTTTATCTTAGACTACCACTTGTAGTGCACTTGACAACAAGATGGAGCGCCAGAGAAAAAAGCTATCTGGGGCGCAAAAAATAAAAAGGAAAAGGGAGAAGGATAAAGATGTTTTTTACTCCTGGTAATCTTGTCTCAGCGCCTTCTCTTGATCTTGTGTTTTTTGTAGTTCTCTTGTGCTTTAGTTTTGCCTCCAGTTGGTTTTCCAGTTTTTCATGATCTTTATTTGTTACTCTATTGCTCGTTTTCCCACGCTCATAACAATCGTTGTACTCACCTCAGGTTCCCGTCATCTTCAGTGCTCACAAAATATCTCTCCGGTCCACCGCATCCATCTGGTCTCCCCGCTCCTCTTGGCTCTGCTCGATCTGCCCGCTCCAGCATCACTTCCGTCTGGCGTGCATGTTCCCTTGGACAGCTTCTTTACCCTCCACCGCAGAAATTGGAACTCACCTCTCACCTTCCCCCCTGGCGTCAGTAAGATCTGGCCAATATTATCCTTTCTACACATCATGACAACTCACCTGTTCTGTCCTCCACCTCAGTGGTCTCCTGTCTCCCATGTCGCCGTACGCTCCTGTCTCCTGACGTTCCCCACTGTCCCACTGTCCTTGCTGACCTGCCAAACATCACCGTCACCCGCTGTCTCCCGTTACCGGATCTCACTCCATTCCCACAATAAAATTAATTATAACTGTTCTCCTGAGAGTTCTGTTTATGTGGGTCAGAAGCCTAAACAACATGACAAAAGATTTGTTTTATTGTGTTTAACTGCTGTATATTTTAAACCTACTTAACACAAAATTGATGTCATTCAGCTGTGAGGATGGAGATAAAGGAGAGACGATGACAGAGGAAAAATCAGGACAGGCAAGGGAAGGCAACAGGTTGGTAGTGAAGGAACATCTACTTAATCCCAAGCAAAAATGTTTGAGCATTGTTTTTAAAAACTGTATTAAGATCTGTAATTATTACAACTAATATAAAATGCTTTTTTGACCATATGACTTAGTGGAGAATGCCACAGACAAGGGGTGATAGAGGAAGATATGAGGTCAGTAATAGAAGAGACAAGTGATGACATGAGGTAGGAATAATTATTTTAGGGAGGCAACAAAAACCTAAATACTATGATGGTCTGTACGTTCTCCCTTTGCATCTGTGGGTTCTCTCCGGGTACTCCAGCTTCCTCTAACAATCCAAAAATGTGACTGTTAGGCTGATTGGGCACTCTAAATTGTCCTTAAGTATGTGTGGTTGTTTGTCCTGTATGTCCTGTCCAGGGTGCACACCTGCCTCTCGCCCGTTGTAAGCAGACCCCTGCAACCCCACAAGGATAAGCAGGTTAGATGATAGATGGACATACAAGTATACTTTAAGATCAATACCTGTCATTTATATAGGAAAGTATCAGCTTAAAGTAAAGGATGTCCTTTGATTCCTTTCTATAGTGCAGCAAATTTAAAATTTGCAAAATCGTTATAAAAGTTTCTATGTTTAAATAGTTGGTGATTTGTATGACTTATATTTTACAATTAAAACAGTGAACTTCTGACATCTGTTGCAAAGACTATATTCTGCAGAGTACAATTCATTGAGCAATCATATCATTCAGGTACAATAAACAAGTTTCATATTCTTTATTATTAGACTAATTGTTTGCTGAGGTCTTTAAATCCTGGTTTTTGATGGCTTATTCCAGCCTATTCAACACAATCACTATAATAGAAAAAAGAAATACTCTGAATTAAATTAAATAGACTGAGGTCTGAAACAGCAACGACTATATACAGAAATCTGTAAAAACAAAGAAAATCCTTTTACATTAGCCTCTTTTAACATTTAAAAACCCTGCGTGCCAACAGGAGCTAATGTCAATAGCGGAGGCCTTGTGCCTGCTGCAGCAACAACCAAAAAGGCAGATATAATGTAGGATTTTATTTGCAGAGAGAAGTGGGTTAGCAGTAACAGTACAAAAGGAAAACTGGAAAGATTTAGTATTTATGGTATTTTAGTATTTAGAGCAGTTTCCTGCATTTCACCCTTTTTATGCCACTGAACCAGAGTAGTTTCCCTCAAATCCATTAGCTGCAAGTTAGTCTGTCGCAAGACAGCCTTATTTGATAAAATAACCTTCTTAATATTTTAGTAATCCTGAAGAATTAGATCTCAGTTTAAGAACATGCCAGATCCTTTTTTCTTTGGGGAACTATGAAGAGAGCTGAACAAAAAGGGTATCCAACACATGGCAGTAGGCTTTCCATTGGGCAGATGGGGCTGTGTTGATTAATGGATACCTCGTCAATGTTGGAACGATCTTACTTTGAGTGGATGGGTGGTTGACAGCAGGAAGGAGTGGTGAGTCCTTTCAGCACTAATCTGATGGTATGGTTGTTCAGGGGGTGTTTGCGACGGATGGAGCGATGCTGGTACAGGGAGACCGAGCTGAGCCAAGAGGAGTGGGGAAACCAGATGGATGCGGCAAACCAGAGAGAGATCTTGAGCGGATTTGAGCACTGTACACAGTAGGTTAGGGGCATGGGAAACAAAAGTATTAAATAAAACTCAAAAAGGCAACTGGAGAAAAACTTTAAAACACTGGAGAAACAGAAACAGCTAGAGATCATACAAAAACCAGACTATAAGCTGGCACTGAGGACTTGAATTACCGGGAGTAAACAAACACTCAGGCGTCGAGTAGCTGGTCCACCACTCCTCTTATACTGGCTCAGCTCATCAACACCAACTGGAAACACCTTGCAGGTGCACTGGTGGTGGTAGGTGCTCCAGCAGAGAGCTCTGACGGCCCCCTGTGGACAACATGGAGACGGAGCTGAAAATACTCAACCTGACAACACAAGCATTTGGTATTTTTTAAACATATTTAATTTTATTTACCTCTGTATTTGGAACTAAACAGGATGCGACTTTCTTTGAAACACTGTGAAAGACAATGTTTTAATCAGCAATGAGATTAATCTAAATGCAGTTTACATTCAAAACAAAAGCAGAGTCTGGAAGCTGTTGCTCTTATGTTACTTGTATAATATGAAGACCAATAAAAAACTTAGTATTGTCATAGAAATTAAAGCTGCACATAAGAAATACAGCAAGATCAGGAGGATTGGCTCACCTGCAGATCCATAAATTATCAAATCAAAGTTTTAGCTTCTCTCTTCTTCCAAAAGAACAATATCAGCACAATTTCTATGAAATTACTCAGTTTTTAATTCCAGTTTTTTTCCATTTCCAAAAATGATTCGTCCACATGAGTCCAGAGCACAGTAGTAAGTCCCAACATGGGACTTATTCAGGTTTTTTATTTGCAGATTGTACACACAGGTATGAGTCTGTGTAATGGTACTTCTTACCCATCGATCATCTCCATCTCTCTGGGTGTAAATGAGTCCTAGATCATATTCTACTGTATTTTTAAAACAGTACACACTGTGTTCGCCACTACAGCTCCCAGGTTGTGCTGTACAGTTCAGAGTCACAGAGCCTCCTGGCTGGGCTGTTTCAGAGTGTTGCTGGTGTACCAAACCTTTAATTTCAAGAAACGAATCTTTCACAATAACTCTAAAGCCCTTTTGAAATGTGAGCAGGAATGAAAGGCTAGTTGCACAGAAGTATAGTCCTGTGTCCCAAGGCTGTAAATCAGAAATTTCTGTTTCAGTTTCTAGATTGAATCGAAGGTTATTTTTGAACTCCTTGTAAAAAGCACCATTTTTCTCATGTTTATAACTTACAGAGAAGCTGAGTTTTTTGTCCCAGAAGAGATTGCTTATACCAGTAATAACTCTCGGCGTCATTGTCATAGGAACATTGAAGCGTCACCTTACCACCAACATCACATGTTTCCAACAAAGTTTTTAAATCCTTCATCTCAGCTAAACCAAAGAAGAAAATAATATTTACATGTTAGTTGGGGAGCCAGATATAAAGTGATTTCATAGCTAGGCTATTACTTACCATTTTTCCAAAAGAACACAAAAGTGAGATAGAAAAGAACCTCTGAAGGTATAATTTTGATGAAATCTCAAGGCTGAATGAAAAGCCCTTTGTCACTGCTACAAATGTGTGGCTAAAAATGGAGCATGATCTCATTAAAACAGCCATTTACAGTGGCAGTCTTTTCTGAACAAACACCAAGTTCCTGAAGTTCTTAAAGGATCCCCCCATTTAAATTCACAAAAGAAAAAAAAAGAGAAAGAAAAAACTTCAAATGTATACAATATGAAGCTGCTTTAGTCATGTCGGTTGTAGTTTTCTGACCCACATGAAGAATCAAAGACACGAGTTCAAAGATAATGAAAGTTCATGTACAAAATATACCGGATAGTGAAAATTAGTGAGAATGGCATGAGCTGTCCTGGTCTGGTCTGGTCTCAGGATCTTCTGTACTTGGAAGAGATGAGTTAGTTGGTGGTCACAGATGTAGCAATAAAACCTATGGAACAGTTAGGGTTTACAGTGAGAAATACATACACAGGAGATTTAACTTGAAAACACATTGAAACTCGAGAGAGAGGCTGGAAGTACCTTCCAACTTAAACATGTCAAGAAGTAAAGGTTCTCCTGCTCCCTAAATACACCACCCCCATTTGATGAGCTGATGAGACCTTCATGATTTTCCTTGCCCACAAGGTTTCCCAAACTGATACCCTTAGACTTAAATTTTTGGGTCATCTGAAATCTATGCTGCAAAGATATGAGATGTGTAGCACCGGAAAGTATGGATACTGGAATCCTGTGTTAGCATTTATTTTGCGCTGTTGCTATCAGTGTGTGAAAAGTGGGAGAAGATGTTTGCATTGACGATACACTGGACAGCACTTTGAACACATTTTTTAAGTTGTGACAAGCTTGAACTCATGAAATAATAACGTTACGTTAAAACCAAGCACACCGTTGTGTTTCTTTTGAAATTTTCCATAAGTTTGATATGTCAAATTACCGTCTTTCCATTGAAAAACCTAAAGTCGCATCCAAAATGGCCACCTTCAAAATGACCAGCATCATAAAAAAAAGTTAAATACTTTCTTTTGTTTCATAACATTTGACACAGTGGGGACCAGTAAAACATGTTTGTTGGCTTAATCGCTTAAACATTTATGTTCTGCTTTTCCCTTCAGGGCTAACCACAAAATTATGTCAGCATTTGATTATATCTTCTGCATCTTTTAACCTCAGGACCATTCCAAACATTGTCTGTCCTTTGAACATGCCCTAACCAACTCATTCTAACCTGAGAAACATCCAACCTGAGCTGTTTTTCAGATTTACTCACTGCTCAGCCATTCCATCTTTGTCAACAAAAAGCTTTACAACTTTAATCCTTTCCTTATTGGCATGGTCTCCAAACCATGCAATGTCGCCACTCTTACTTCTACTTTGTATCAGCCAAATTATATATATATATATATATATATATATATATATATATATATATATATATATATATATATATATATATATATATATATATATATATATATATATATATATATATATATATATATATGCTCATTTTTAGTTAGGGGCACAGTTTGTATCTGCTGAGCATGAAATGACTGCAGAGACATCTTGTGACCACAAAATGTGCAGGGGGTCCTAGATACAAAACAAGACTTGCCAACCTCATCAGTTACATGTGCTGTATCTATACAGGGCAGTGGTTTGGCTTTTACTGTAAAATGAGTCACCTCTGCTAGCTACAAGGTTTCGAAACAAAGTTATCTTTTTTCTTTACACACAGTTTCATTTCATTAGAAATGTTGAGAACATTCATAGGACAAAGTAGTAGATATATCTGATCTGTATTTTCATTTAAGCAAAACTTTACATATTTATCAAGTCTGACTGTATTGCTTTGGAATGGAATATATACAAACACTGTTAGCTTCACTTGGCGGCCTTGATTTGAGGACGTTCTCCCCACTAATGGCAGCATACTGGAGGTTATCTTCATCCACAGAACCCTGCTTATAAAACAGAGGGGTTTTACTACATACCTTGTGATACATTACACAAAACTTTGTAATTCACTGTCACTTTTTTATGACAACTGTTTAGGACCTATCCAACAACAAAGCAATCTTTTAAACATCAATTATATGCTAGACTGGACTTCAAGTATATGAAACTACAAAAATACTCACTTCATCATTTGGAGATGAAGCAGTTGCCATTCTTATTGGAGGACCTGTTTGTGTGAAAAAGAAAAAAAAGGTTTTATAAACACAAATTGGTTGAACCGAAATAAAAATTTTCCATTACTGGATTACAATGGGGAAAAATATATTTGTTAAATACCAGAATAAAAATAAATAAGTATCAGCTGACTTCTTCATGTATTCAAACGTAAAAGTTCACTTACACCAAATTTACTGTACCTTTAACCAACATAGGAAAAGTAAATAATTGATCTTATAATTTGCAACCTTGTGCAAACTTAATTTGCAACATCTGAGATAAATTGCGGCTTACTTCTGGATATATTTTAGAGATTCTTCAGTAACTTACCATTTTTGACATATCATCATTGAATATAAAAAAAATGGTTTATTAATTTACACAGGAATACCTTAAAGTATGCTCAGCACACATAAGCGTTATAGTATATCGTTAGTTATTATCAAAAAATGTTTTTTTGTGTTGAGACAATCAAATCTACTGCTGTGGTTTGATCTTTGGTTAGCTAACTAATACTTTTTTTTTCTGCCCCCTGTTCACATTCCTTTGATTTAGCATTCACAGTGATTTATAAAGTATCTAACACACCTTTACAATTGCATTTCTTTGTCTTGTACAGTTTGTAGGATGTGTATGCCAACAGGACCATAAGGATAAAGATGAAAGACAAAGTTGCTGTCAACATGTACAGGATGACAAGACAAGACAAGACAATCCAGTTTACCTGTTAAAAACCTGTGTCTATAATTGTTGTCTGAATCAGAGTTTGACTATCTTGACAGGATCTGCACTCAATAACGTTCCGGAAAAAAAGAGCAAACCTAAGTAAAGGAACAAGAAGGGTTAGAAGAGTAGTTCTGTAAGTGACCAAAAGAAATGAATATTCCCCTAAATGTCACGCTAATAAAGTCAGAGAGACAAAAACATGGGTACAATTTTTGTATATTTTAAATCAAATCCACATTTGCCAAATTAAAGGCATTATGGGATAATTTTTATTGATTTTAAACCATATAGTAATAATATGGACATGAAAACACACATGACATTTATAAACATAAAATAAAGTCTTAAAACATCTAAAAAGGTAATGACAATTTAATAATCTTTTTACCTTCAAAAATGTATTCTGTAAAATGCATATTTCTTTCAATAGTAGCTGTGCCTTTAACAAACCTATGGCACTTTAGCAGTAATACTGCAACATTTATGAAAGGAAAAAATGTGTGTTGCTGTTGGGGGTGTCGGTGCACAATGGTATGAAACAAAGAGTGATGTAGAAGTGTCTATGTCATATGTTGGACAACTGTACTGGTATGCACATACGTAAATTTGAAAAGTTCTGGTGCTGTGTACTGCAAATGTTAATGCCTTTTTTTAGGGCAACAAATACCCTTCAAGGTGTGAACTGTGGAGAAGGCAGATTCTGGTACTGAATGCTGACATAGCCGAGATAAAGTTACGTTATGCATCATATGCTTGAAAAAAAAAAAGTCCTGGTACACTGAGGGTTAAAATTTAGAAGTGGTGGTACTGCCATGGTTACAAGGTCAGAGAGGGGTAATCATTATACTGTGGGCTGCAATTAGAAGCACTAGATAGGTTCCTCAAAGATGGTTCACCCAATAGCAAACAAACCATTTGTGTACCTGTTTGACATCCATTAAAGCATGGCATCAGAGCCATAAAGAAATAATTTAGAATGAAATATAAGGACCTTTTTTAGTCACTTGGTTCAATGTTGGTTTTCAATACTGGACCATCAACAAATAGTTTAAAACCTTCCTCAAAAAGTGTAACGTCAGTGGACATATAAACAATGGTTCTTTTTTGGTGCTTTGTAATGGTCCGTAGGTCAAAGACTTACAAAAGTTTGAGCTGAAGCGTCAGGCAAATGTATTGGCAATGTATTGCTCATATAGTGTTTGTCAGTCTTAAATCTGTCAGATCATCCAACAGGGTTGTTGTTATTAACAAATTTAACATGATAAAATTTATTCTAAATAAATTCACTAATTATAAAGCTGTCTAAATTCACCAGGCCCAGAGTGAAAGTAAGTAATTGCCCTCAGTCTAATTGGGCCCCTATTGACAGCAATAACAGGAAGCAAGCATTTGTGAAGATGGTCATTAGCAATAAAGTGTAAACTTTTTGGTCCACCCTTTAATTACAGACTTCACACTAAAAGATCTTTGTTCTTTTTTTTCACAAAACACAAACTCCAGATTTAAATCTAGACATTAACTAGGCTACTCCAAAACTTTTGTTTTGTTCATTTTATTTTTATGTGTAGGATTTTAGATTATTCTTTAGCAGTGAAAAGTACACTATACAGCATTTGTATTTTCAGCTTACTTTTTAAGTCCCATAGGAGTAGCCTATCACCTGTCTCTAAAAATATTGTCATGGCCTTTTTAATTTTTTGTGCAAAATTTGTTTGAGAATCAAGGCAAGGATCTCAAAATGGCAAATATGGCTTTCAATGCCAGAGAATATATCACAATGTGATTGTGATTGCCTATATTAAAGTACATCTATGGTAAACTTTGATATGGAATGCAAATAAACTTCTGAGGGACTCATGATGCACTGTGGCTTATGTTTACCAATATCCAAAACAGGTGTAATGTGTGTATATTTCAGAGTTGATGTAAGGGATCTATTTTAGTTTTCTGTCTCTTCAAACCCCCAGTCGGCCGTGACAGACGGCTGCTTGTACTGAACCAGGTTCTACTGGAGGTTTCTTCCTGTTAAAGGGACGTTTTTCCTCTCCACTGTCGCTACATGCATGCTCAGTATAATGGAATGCTGTAAAGTCAACAACACTAGCTATTATTTCGGTGTGTTGAGTGAATGTTGCAAGTTAATGACTCGATACAATCTGCTGGGGTTCCTTAAATTGGAAACTTTTTCAAACTGATTTGTAATGTTTTTAATGATTTTAATGGATTTTCTTGTAAAGTGCCTTGAGGCAACATCTGTTGTAAATTGGCACTATATAAATAAAACTGATTCTAGATTCTATTCTTGACTCTATGAGTGCTCTTACTTTTAAAGATTTTCAACCTGCAGACTAAACTGCTGAAAGCAGTCATTATTATCCCAGGTGATGGGTGAAACTGATTTTAGAAACAACAGTTTTTATATTGTTAACTTTAATACAGAGGAAAAAGCACATACTGTCTTTAATTTGAAAGTTCATCATAAAACATGTTAGTATGTTAAACATGTATAGGATCAAAAAGAGATGGTAAGTAAATGACAACTTGGTACAACACACCAAAAAAAGTGAAAAAATATACATATACTTACCCATTTTCCCCAAAACCAAGCCTATAAAATAGACGACCAGGCGTATACATGACATGGTGTTTAGATTGTCGAGCTGATTAAGGAGAACCTCGACCCATTTTTCAGTTTTTATAGATAAGAGTGTACTGTATTTGATTAGGTAAGCAGATGTGATGTAACGTCTCCTATTAAGGAAACTTGATCACATGTCCATGGTGGGCTTTAGACCCATTTTCTTACCTACTCAAACACTGATGATGTGCGGGTACCATTTACATTGTATTTGGGTTACAATACTTTGCAAAATATTAATCTAAGTTTTCAGTTTTTTTACAAAAACTAAATGTAGAATTTTTGGAGGGGATTTTATGTCGCTGACCATATATACCAGATAGCAGATATACCAAACAAGGGGAAGCTTCATTCCAGTTTTATTCTCCTAAAATCTGGAACAGTCTACCTAAAGAGGTGAGACAGGTTTCAACTCTGGCGATGTTTAAATCCAGGCTGACAACAGCTTTATTTAACTGTGCATATAGCAACTGAGAATATTATTATCATTATTATTATTTTATTTTTGTTTTTTTTCATTTTTATTTCTTTTAAATTCAAAGTTGAGTTTACTGTTTCATTTTCTGCTCTTTTTTCCTATGTAAAGCACTTTGAATTGTCTTGTAGACGAAAATGTGCTATACAAATAAACGTGCCTTGCCTTACCATATATTTTTTGATATAGAGGAAAAGCATAACATGGTGTCCCACACCTCTACTGTGCACTTGTAATAATTTCCATCCCACAAAAATTCATTGCTTTTGCATGAAGTAAGTAGACTACTCCACCCAAACAATTTACTTACTTCACAATCTGTCACTATAGCCTTATGACATGAGATAATCATTTATTAGTCCCACAGTGGGGAAATTCTCAGGACTGCAGCAGCAAAAGGATATTGAGGCACTCAGTACAAATATAGATACAACAAAATAAAAAAAGTCCAATATAGAAAGCTATAAACACTTGAATACTTTTTCAATCCCTTCAGAGATATTCTGGACCATTTCTACGACCGCTGTGTAGTCTTAATTTAGTCCAAGGACAACAAACTAATCAAAACTGCTTTAAAATAATTGTTGCTCTATTGGGCCGGCAGAGAGGATGCAAGGCCTCTGTTTTATGAAATCTTATTATGTTATACGTTTGTATAAGTTCCTCTGTATAAGCAAACCTTCTAAGATCACTGACACGACATATATTCAGTTTCCCATCTGTCCAAAAAGTACTATTTATCTACAGTGTTCAATGTTGTGTTTTTGGATTGCTTTTCTTTTATGCCCAGTCATATTTATTTTTTAATTTTAATCCTTTTATGTGTTTATTTTTTTATTTATTTTTCGCCCCTTGTCCTGTCCAGCAACCTGGCTAGTAGAATGGGTCTCGGATTTGCTTTTCCAAGGGAGACTTTAACACTGCTAGTCTCATCAAATTTCAGGTTTCCTGCAATCCCCCCTCCCCTCTTCAAGTTTGTGTTGTCCCTCTACCTTGCTAACTGCCCCTATTGTAATGCAAATAACCCCTTATATTACCAGTCCCTGTACCTGAGATTGGATAAAGGCTGAAACAAACTGAGAACAAGAGCACGTTTCAAGCACGTTTTATTACCTGCCCCTACAACAATATATCCTCTTGTAGCAATATATTGATAAGTCATATCTTAATGAGCTGTAAAATTGGTCATAACCATGCTTTTCCAACAAGGCAAGGCAGATCCTATTTATATTGTCCATTCACCAACAGAGTAATTTCTTAACAAGAGTAAATTGCAAAGCTCACAATGTGAAAAAAACAATTCAGACAGATCGTATTTTCTCTTATTTTGCCTTTTAATGTCATTCATCATTTCAGCTTAAAACATGATAAAAAGTATGCCTTCAGTATAAGAGTATGATTTATTTCACATAATGAAAAGCACTACATATGAAAGCCAAAGATGTCATGCAATATACACCCATTATCTACATTATGGGTGATGACACAACTATAGCCAGATGTACAGCATAATATGTAAGCCTACAATTGTCCTATTTAGCAGTTTCCATGAACCCATGGTGAGTCCTTCCTACATTTGCGACAGGTATACTTTTAGCAATGCACACAACATTCAGTGCAATGGTTTCTGTTGCAGAGCTTGCTCACCTGGGACTGCCTTGTTTCCATTCTTTTGTTTTTTTCTAATTTTTTCTTTCTGCTGTGACTTTTCCTGCAAAAACCTGTTACGAAGTTCATTTGCCCGTTACTTTTACTTAAGTATTTTTGAAACCAGTAATTTTACACTTAAATTAAGTAAAACGCTTGAGTTGGTGATTCAACTTCTACAGAATTATTTTGATCCCTAATATCTATACTTCTACCTAAGTGTCAGGTTGTTTAGGCTTCTGACCCACATGAAACAGGCCCTTTTCCACCAAACTGATTCCGGTGCTGGTTTTGTGCTAGAGCAAGAGTTAGCACCTGTTCTTTGTGTTTCCAAACTGGTGTTTAGCTGGCCCCAACCCCTTTTGGGGTCAGAGGAAAGAACTGATTCAACTCTATGACGTCAGCGGCTAGGGGCGGGCTACAGAACAACTAACCCTGATTGTGCGTCAAAACTGTGCGACAAAAGAAAATGGACCTGAAGTCAAAGCAGCAGTGGTCAGTGGAGGAGACAAACTTCCTGCTCGCAGTGTGGTCCTCCGCCGAAGTGCAAAAGAAACTTGGAGGGGCTTCAAAGGACACAACCGGTGTTCCAATACATCCAGCGAGATATAGTTGTGGAAGGGTCTGAGCGCAGAGGTGAGCAAATTATTAACAAGCTTAAAAAGTTGTTGTGGTCTTGTGGCGGTTGGATTTGGCTCTAAATCTACTTAGTAATGGTGACATACGCATGGAGCGACGTAATGACGTAGATGTCCGTACAGCACCTGTGTGTGGAAAACAAACGGTTCTTTGTCGGTTCGCGCTTGGAACCAGCCGCGAACCAGCCGCGAATCGGCTCTAGCACCAGAAAAGCGGTAACAGAGGATTTTTAGGAGTAGAAAAACAAATACAGAGTTTATTGAAACGTCTGGGTTCTTCAGGTCTTGATACTGGATACGACAGGGAACGGCAGAAACGACTGGAAGCCGCAAGAACGACACGAGAGACTGGAAGCTTCTGGGGGTTGAGGACAGAGAAGGTGAGTGGAAGCAGAGGTTAGGTGATTTAACTGGAGCGGATCTTACTTTGGATGACGATGGTGACGACAGGAGGATCTGAGTGGTCCTTGTAAGAAAAAATGATCTTTCGCTCTGCTCTGCTTTGCTCTTGCTAGACTCAGTACTACTATCGCTGCCGCGTCTCTGTGCCAGCACATACTCTTTGCAAACTCTTTTTACTGCAAAACTTTGAATAGAATCATGTTCCCAAATGGCAAGGCAAGGCAAGTTTGTTTGAATGGCACATTTTCGTGTACAAGACAATTCAAAGTGCTTTACATAAGAAAAAAGATCAGAAAATGAAACAATAAAATCCGTTTTGAATTTAAAAGAAATAAAATTAAAATTAAATTAAAATAATAATAATAGTACTCAGTTAAATAAGGCTGTTTTCAGCCTGGATTTAAACAACGGCAGAGTTGAAACCTGTCTAACCTCTTCAGGAAGACTGTTCCAGATTTTAGGAGCATAAAACTGGAATGAAGCCTCCCCTTGTTTGGTCCTGACTCTGGGCATCAGCAGGAGGCCACTACCTGAGGTTCTCAGAGTCCTGGCTGGTTCATATGGCTCTA